>CM042142.1:15386254-15460874 GCA_023376005.1 Doryteuthis pealeii
AGAGAGATAAAACTTGCTTTCAGCTTTTTTTAATTCATCGTAAGTGTTGAAAAATATTCATAAACTTCTGATTAAAAAGTATTTATTTAAAAAAAAAAGATTTTGCTATTGAATTTTAATTTGATTACGTGTACCAACCATCTATTTATTTAATTTATCATAAATTCAAATACCTCCATAAGCTTCTGATTAAAATCATTTGTTTACAAAAATTTGCAAGTGGAAGTTACCAGTGATGAGTTAAAATGTGAACCTTTCATTAAGTTGATGATTTGGGGTGCCTATTGGATACTTGGTCCCCTTTTTCTTTCATGAGATCTAGTGACATTTGAAGTATTCTTTTAAAAGTTGCTTTATTGTTGGAAACTTTTGCAGAGATCTAATTTTTTTTTTCTCTATCATTTGGTTTCTTAGCATTTAAGCCTTTCCATTTATTGTGTTTACCGCGTACCCCACTTGTACGGGTCAGTCACAAAGTCCCTATTAACGTGGGACCACCCACAAGCCGAAGCTCATGGAATGGCAGGTGCAAAAATTGCGTCGATCCCGTCGGCATTCCCCCTCAAGGGGGGCGCCTCAGGCACTGGGCAATAAACCCAGCCCTGCCCCTTTAAATCAAGGGGGCAGGTGTTGCCTGGGGGGATGGCCCCCTGGGATCGATGCTATTAGTATAAACAACCCGGTCCAGCGGCCGAAGCTCGCCGGACCCCCAGTCGAAACCGGGCTGGAAAACCATTTATCAACAGTGAAAATAATGCAATAATGTTAGACATTATTTTATGGAATGACTTTATACAGAAAGACATTGTAATAAAATTTTTCAAAGGGTTAATAAATTCCAATCTTAGTTTGTTTATTATTATTAATTTTAACGGCATATCAACCCGTCCAGGGTTATATCATGCCTAGCGGTTGGGGTGTTATACATATTGTGCATTCATATATATACTTTTAGTAATTGGTTTTAACAATGTGTTAGTATTATTGGGGATTATATTGTATGGCATTGATTTGTTTCATGTCTATATTCTATGGTATAATTTTATTTCCCTCAAAAAGGGAGAAAATATCCCCAATGTTAACATTTTCAAACAGATCATTCATATTGTTTGCTTTAAAATAATGGTTTCTGATGGGAACAAAAAATCTGCATTCCATCAATAAGTGTTTAACTGTCAGGGGTGTTTGACATGTTTCACATTGTGGTTGTTGTTCTTGTTTGAGTATATAAGAGTGTGTTAGTTTTGTATGACCAATGCATAATCGGGACATAATGACTTGTTCCTTTCTAGACTTCCTTAAAGTTGGTCTGCAGCCTCCCAAAGTCGGTTTGATTAGGAAGAGTTTATTGTGGATACAGTTATTCTAGTGTTGCTGCCATTTTGTATGAAGGAATCTATTAATTTTAGGTTTCAAGTCAGTATATGGTATCTGGAACTTGTCAGGGATTAAATCTAGAGCTGATTTAGCTGCAGAGTCAGCTCTTTCATTCCCCCTCACTCCTATATGACTTGGTATCCAGCATATAATAATCTCCTTAGAATTAGACATTGAGTCTAATCTATTCAGGAGCTTAATGATGAGAGTGTCTGTAACTACGTCACTGCTTACATCACAATACCATCAGGAATTGCATAAGTTTATCAATGAGTAATTAATTTATAGCCAAATCATTAATATGTAGAATAATTCTTATCTATTAACAATGTCTATTAGTGTGTTTAAAATCCTGCAATGAGTCTTATATATCACTAAGGAATACAAATTTACATATTATATGGTGTGGTTTATTTGCATACTTGTTTTAACAAAACCGGTTTTAATCAATAATTACTTGGTGTTATTGATTTCTGATATTATTGTTTTAATCTCCAATGTATTAAAATCAATCCTATGGATGATTTCATATAAAGACCAATTTAAATAAGTGTAATCTTTTTATATGCGTTCTTATTTAATTTTGTAGGGCTGGTTTAGCTCAGTCGGTTGAGTGTCCAACTAGGAACCATAAGGTTCCAAGTTCGATACCGGCCCTTACCAACTCAGTGTAGGAGTAGCACAGGGATCTGTGCAGTAAATTGAGGAGCTGATGGTAGTTGTGGCACTCCACCTCAGATGTCAAAATAACCTCCTTGGTCTAGCGCTAGTGAAAAGGGGATAGACTCCATCGTTGTCTGGCTAATACTGACTTTAGTGCAACTGAATGACTTTACTTTTTTTACATTAAAACTTACGCCTGGAGGGTGCATATTTTTGCCTGTAAGTTAGATAAAATTTCACGTTTATACTATACTCAAAAAATTTACACCATTTTCTTGATAAAAATCAATAATTAGTATTATCTGCATTATTCGGACTATTGTCCTCATCTTCATTGTTATCTGTACAACATTTTGGCCAATGAGCCCTCCGGCCTTCTTCAGGTATTTCTTGTCGAACCCAGTGTGAGTCTAAGTAAAAAATCATACATAAGTAAATAAGTAGATATTCTAGGCAAAACAAGACTTTTATAAGTTTCCAAAATTCACACTGGATTGTCCAATTGGACACATAGCCTAGTGGATAAAGGAGTTAGGTTAAGACAGTTCTAAGTGACAGTTATCTCTAGACTGCAGGTTCAATCCTGGTCAAGGGCAGCAGTAACATAGAATAATAATTACCACACGCTTAACACCTGTACCCCAGCTATGGTTAGCGGAATGATACTCCCGGAGACTGAATAAAGGGTTAGGTTCAAAGTTCCATGATGGCTCCCGTTTACGGTAAGAAGGTTCTGGAGTCCAACAAGAAATAGCCGTCCGAAATGTTGTACAGATAACAATGAGGACAATAGTCCGAATAATACAAATAATACTAATTATCAAGCCTCTTCTAAAAAATTCAGAGAATTAGGAAAAATGAATAAAATAGCAAATTTAATTCAGTGTCTCAGGTGGGACTTAGAATAAATCAACCGTATCCCCAGAGTGGTAAGGCCCCCCCCCTCCAAGGGGTGTGCTGGGTTGGTATTTACTCAATCTGTCCACTGTTACTTAGAATGTGTAGGATGTGACACAAGGTCACAAGGATCAAACTCGCTGTTCAACGGGTTTCCTTGGTATGACACTAAACTCCATCTGGTGAAGAAGCTCGGAATAAATATTTGTTAACATTACTCCCAGTTCCACTGTGACTCTGAGTTGTAGTACCTGTTTGGGTCCCATCTACAGGTCAAATAGATATGTTTGAAAATTAAACTCTGACATCTGCCAACTGACTTGGTAAACACTCATAAGGTCATTAATCATCTTAACAACAGCAACCTTGAGCACCTTTTTGATCTCCATGTTTCTAACACACGTGGACATGCCTACAAAGTCAGAAAACAGCACTGCTCACATGACTTTCAGAAACATTTTTTTCACGCTCAGAGTTGCTGAGGCATGAAATAAACTGCATTCGTTGTAGGCTGCAGAAACACTGCATCTTTCAAAGCCTCCATGTTTCCTGTAATCCGCCAACTCTATACCTGATATACCCCTCTCCACACACATATATTATTACTTTACGCTATTCATGTTCCTGACACTAATACATTATTCTATGTACTAGACATGAGACTTTGATGAGTGGTGGTGCACCTGAGCACTGTACACAATAAATTTCATTATTATTTTTTTTTTTAGGAATCTTTAATATCATATAACTGTGTGCAAATTATTTGTATTAAGAATAGTAACTTGAAGCTATAATTGTTTACTAAGGATTGTTATTTGTTACTTGAACCATATGTGTGTAAACAAATTATTAAATAGGAATAGTTACTTTAAACCATATAATTGAGTATTGGGCTGGTTTAGCTCAGTTGGTAGAGCACTTGATTAGGAATTGAAAGGTTCCTGGTTTGATACCAGCCCTCGCCAACTCAGTGTATGAGTAGCACAGGGATATGTGCAGTAAAGTGAGGAGCTGATGTTAGCTGTGGCGCTCCACCTCAGATGCTAAAAAAAATCACCGGCTGACTTCTGATTTAGGTCGGAAAATTAAAATGGAAAGTTTTTTGTTGGTACCCAATGACAGTTAAACTACAGTCTATGAATTAACATTTTGCGAATTGGGTTACGGTTTTAGGGGATTAAGGTTGTTTTTGATTACGTATTGCTTAAAAAAAATAAACAACAAAAAACCTAAATTACTATACATTTAATTAACCATTGAAATTAATTATTGAATTTATTATTGAGACAGTTGTTTGTGTTAGTATTGCAATGTATAATTTCAATTAAACTTTGTTTAAAAAAATATTTTTCAACATTAAATGTATAGCAATTTTTTAATTTTTTTTTTTTTAAGCAATACCTAATTAAAACAACCTTAATCCCCTAAAACCGTAACCCAATTCGCAAAAACTCATAGACTGTAGTTAAACTGTCATTGGGTACCACCAAAAAACTTTCCGTTTTAATTTTCCAACCTAAATCAGAAGTCGGCCAAATCACCTTGGTCTAGCACAAGTGAAAAGGGGATATACCCCCTCGCTGTCTGGCTGATACCGACTTTAGGCCACCCCGATGACTTTACTTTATTAGTTATATGGTTTCAAGTATTCTAATACTATGTACAAACAAATTATTATTTTAGCCAAAAAATAAAATGCAATTAAAAAAAAATGATTGCAATTGAACATTGAAAATATGAAGTTATAATTATAATCTAACATTTAGAAATGAATAAATATCATGTAAAAAATGTGTTCTTAATTATGCTTGCACATTATTTGAAATAAACTTAATTGTTATTAAGAAAACATCCGTATTTTCAGTGTAGATTTACGGTGAAATGAAAATGGCCGACGAAAACCTAAGGTTTCTTCAAAGTGAAACAAACACGGGAGATTACTCTCATTTATGTAGCTAATGTTCAGATTACCCTAAGCTTTGCTTAGTTGTGGTCCAAGGCCAGATGTATGGAGTACTTAGGATCACTATAATACCCACCTTTAACTGGTTTTGGGGGGGTGGGTGATTTAATTTAATATATTAATATACTCATGTTCCTTATTTGTACAACTTATCATTTTGCAACATGCTCGGGTTAAAAATGAGACTGTCCCAAAATATAAATCCTGATTATATGGTGTTGCTTAATCGCTGAATTCTTATTTCTTATTGAAGAGAGAGTAGGGGAAAGGTAGAGAGAAAGGGGTGAACGCGCTAAAGTGATAACGCTAATCTGTTTCAATTGAACATAATGAATAGATGAAAAGAAAGATGAAAAGAAAGATGAAAGAGAGAATTAATCAAGATTATTATTCTTTTTACATATTGAACTATTTAGCAATAGCTCTTAAGTAAACATCAAACGTAATAATGAAATTATCATACTGTGGTATATCCACAGATCTTGTTAGTTAAATTTAAGTGACAAAATTAAAGGGAGGTAACCCCTAGTTGGCGACACGTTACAAGTTATCTCCCTTTGCAGGTAAAACCAAAACCAACCTTTATGAAACATTGGATTTAACTCCATACACAGTTATCTTAAAATAAACTATAAAACTGAAATAATTCCCATGTAAACAAGAATCACCAGATTACATATATATATATATATATATATATATATATATATATAATCAGTCATCCACAGACATGTGTTTCGAAGTTTACTTCTCATCAGTGAGGCTTGACATTTTAACAGCTACCTCTAGCCGGGATCGAAACCCGACAGAATTTTCGTCTACCAAGTTCCTTCCCCTTGCAGCTATCAGCGGGCCATTAGTCTAAACAATTAATTGCTACATACTTTACAGCGGTGTGTTTTTAACAATCACCAGAGAATTCTAATCAGTAAACAGACGGGTTACAGCTAATGCCAAACGGGGAAGTTACAATTAATGCCCCCCCCCCCAGTGCTCAACCATGGGAGTGGGAAGCATATATATCAGTCATCCACAGACAAGTGTTTTCGAAGTTTACTTCTCATCAGTGCGGCTCAACATTTTAACAGCTACCTCTAGCCGGGAGAGAAACCCGACAGAATTTTTGTCTACCTAGTTCCTTACCCTTGCGGCTATCAGCAGGCTGTTAGTCTAGGGTGAACAATTAATTGCTACATACTTTACGGCAGTATGTTTTTACAATCACCAGAGAACTCTGATCTGTAAACAGACGGGTCATGGCTAATGCCAAACGGTGAAGTTACAATTAATGTCCCCCCACCGTGCTCAACCATGGGAGTGGGAAGCATATTTACCAACCCCTCCACACGAGCAGGATGTGACACAGGGTCAGTCTCTTAAGTGAAGTTTAACAGGTTTGAATTCAGAGTTTTCCTTCTTCTAAATAGGTTACCTAACCAAGGTTAAATAGCCCAGTCTGCCCTACTATTTACCCATAGCTGGGGGGGGGGAGTAGTTGGATGCATACCTTTCCCAAGAGTATTAGTGCTATGTAAAATGCTAACAACCTCATCCAGGATTTGAACTCAAGTTGACGAGTCCATTTCCTATGACCCTCACCATTATGCCACACGTTTTCAGATTACTTATATATCCTCATGTCCCAAAAACTTTTTAGGACCATATCAATTGATTTGCCCTGATCGCATATGGGATGGTTACTTGGTAACGCCCATCTCCTCTACAGGTAACATGTGACTGGTTGTACTGGTTTAAAGGGTATTAGTAGGAATGATTCCTGGTAATCTGAACATTAGCTACATAAATGAGAGTAACCTCCCCTTGTTTGTTTCACTTTGAGGAAGCCATATGTTTTGGTCAGCCATTTTCATTTCACTGTAAATCTACACTGAAAATACGAATTTGTTTGAATCAATACAAGTGCATGTTTTAACATGAAAATATCATTAAGTGTGTTCTTAATTGTGCTTGCGCATTATTTGAAATGAACTTAATTGTTATTAAGAACACATTTTATGATATTTTCGTGTTAAAACATACATTTGTATTGATTTGGACAAATTCGTATTTTCAGTGTAGATTTACAGTGAAATGAAAATGGCCAACCAAAGCATATGGCTTCCTCAAAGTGAAACAAGGGGAGATTACTCTCATTTATGTAGCTAATGTTCAAATTACCGAATTCACCAACTGCACCTCTGCAGAGGGGTAAGACCCCCTCCCAATGAGGCTACCTGTTGGTAGTAGGTGGTGACCCGTGATGGTTAAGGATGGAACCCTGGTGGCTGAGCAGTCATACAACACTCCACTTTGGCCTTTCTTAGGCTAGATGGGCAGTAGGAATGACCCCCCTCAGATCAATCAGCTGGTCACGTCAAGCCCTGGCATCTATATGATTGTTCCAATCTTGTGGCAGACCCCCAACCCTTTTTATCATTATATGTGCTAGAAGATGGTGGCTGAGAGCGTTTTAGTGTGCTGGGTATGATGTTAAACTTATTATGATTTTATGGGCTATCCGTTAGGCTTCAAGCAAGATAGCTTGTCCATCGGAAATCCTTGGTAAAGAATCCTTTGGTTGTTCCTTGGTGCTCATCAATTTTGCAAGTCCTTCGTCAATGATTGCAAATGTACGTCTTTCAGTATCAGTGATTAAGTAGTCAACCTGCCACGCATTCGGGCTATTGATTGGCTGAGGTTTAAACCACGTGACCTCGCTTAGTCTATAACTTTAAGTGGTGTATTGTAGCACGTCTTATATACTCAAAATAATCCAACAAAACTTTTGTTCTATAAAACATCATTAATTTCACTTCTTTTGCATTTTAATTTTCAGTGAATTTGTTTTTGTTTTTTACAGGAATTATTTGTTCAGCATTTATCACGAGAAGCAGTTGTCTACACATTCCAAGGAAAACGAAAAACAATTCAGCGGAAAGATCTTGGTAGGTGTTCACCTAAGAAAAAATTTGATGATAATTTTTGACTTATAATACTTGATATATTAAGCTATTAAATTTACTAGCAAGAATATGTGCCTTTTAATTTTAATGTAATGAAATATATTTAATTAGACTAACAAAATTAAATAAGAATGCATATAGAAAGATTACACTTATTTTAATTATATTTTAATTGGGTTCAATATAAAATCATTCATAGGATTGATTTTAATAAGTTGGAGAATAAAACAATAATATTAGAGATCAATAACATCAAGTAGTTATTTATTAAGCCTGGTTTTGTTAGAACCTGTATGCAAATTAACCACACCATATATTATGTAAGCCTTTATATCTTAGTGATATATAAGACACATTGCAGGATTTTAAACGCACTAATAACATGGGTTGTTTTGAGGCGAATCTAACTTAGATTGTCATAGAGAGCATAATTAATAAATAAGATTTGTTGTATGTATTGATGATTTTGACTATAAACTAAATACTCATGGATTAACTTACTCAATTCCTGAGGGTATTATGACATAAGCAGTGATGTAGTTTCGATTACAGTGGAATCTCTATTATAATGAGATATGCAAATATAAAAAACAAGACAGTTGTAATTTTTGATAATTTTGCTACCATAACAAATAATTTTGGTTTGTTGATGACCTTTATGAGGTCGCTAGAAGAGATTATTTTGATTTAATATTTATATTGTCAGGTTGCTTTGATCTGGAATAAAGATTAGAAAGCTAATCTGGTAATCTGAACATTAGCTACATAAATGAGAGTACCCTCTCCTTGTTTCTTTCATGTGTGCCAGATTAAGCAAAGTTATCTCCCTTTGATGAAATAGATAGGATGCTGTTTTGAATACATTTTATCAGTATCAGCCGGACAGCGAGGTAGCCTATCCCCTTTTCGCTAGCGTTAGACCAAACAGATTGTTTTTGCATCTGAGGTGGAGCGCCACATATACTCTGAGCTCCCCACTTTACTGCACCAATCAGATTACCCAAGCTCATGCGTTGAGTTGGCAGGAAACAGTATTGAACCTGGAACCTTGTGATTCCTAGGCTTATGCTCTACATAAACCATTATGTAAATTATATTCTATTTTGGACATAAGTCAGAAAATACATTTCTAATTTGGCCTAGACAATATATTTTTTTGGTAACGTCTGCAGTATTGATGCTTTAAAAAAACAAAAAAATCTTAGAGTATTACATGTCTTATTCACTCCATGAATATTTCGGTTATTTCCTATAACTCCAACCTAAAAAAGGGGAACCACTCTGAATGAATTTTATCTGTTAATTAATCTACCCATTATTTTCCTATTCAACTAACCCTAAACCCTAACCCCATCTTCTTTTTTCGTGGTAGATCAATAAATAGATAAATAATTTATCAGTCAGTGGTTCCCCCTTTTTAGGTTGGAGTTATAGGAAATAACCAACATTTCTATTTTTAACAATGTCAACTTAGTTTAATCACACTGTGACAATGTTTTCCCCAAAAATAAAATCGGGCTTATATTCGTTTTCTCTATGAAATATAACATTAGGGCTTATTTTCAGGGAAAGTCTTATTCTTCATATATTGAAAAATGACATTACAAAATTTCTAAATAAACAGAAATGACAAAAAATGGTCTACATCTATTACCATTAAAATGTTCTTTTATTCGAAAACTCATTAACGACAATTCATTAAAACATAATACCATATTGTTCTTCAAGTTACTGGATTCCAAAATTCGTCCACTCTCAACTAGGGCTTATTCTAAAGGGAGTTCTTAAAGTAAAATCATCCTGAAAAGAACCTTCAACTAAATGTTCATGTGGATACCAATATACAATAAAATATATTTTGATTGAATGCACAAACCTCAGCCGCACTTGAAGAAAATTCTACAATGTTAACAACATGAACAAACTATTTGGAAAAATAGATCCTAAAAACATACTGAACTTTCTGAAAAGAAAAAAAAAATAGGATGTATACTCATAGACCTACAAAAATTACCCACATAAACATTTGATATACAAATCCTCAGCAGAAATGTTGATTTCATCAGATAACTAAACATGCATCGTTATAGCTAATTTCCAATAGAAGCAAAATCTAAAATGATACCCAAATAGCTACACACATAAGAGCCATACACCACAAAGAAGAAATAAATCAAAAATGTTTTCGGCATAAAATTACCCAATGGGTTGACATGCCGTAAAATCCAACCAACCCACCAACCTTTCTTTAATTATCAACAAAATTTTATACTAAATTTTTTTCCTTTTATTTACATTTTAAGTTATATATTTAATTTGGTTTACAAAATTTAATGTTTTTGAAAAATATTATTTTTAAAGTGTCACCAATCCAGAAAGTTTTCAAAGTTGTCCTGGACACATTTTGATGGCGTGAGTTATCTCCCTTGAACTTGTTCACTCTTAAGTAAGGAATGAAAATTAAAAGATCTATAAAAATATTGACTGAACACTCTTACCTGCTACAATACTTTTACGGATTGTTTGGTTTTATGAACAAAGCACATTAGTTTAAATTATATTAAAAAGAGGTGACATTTGTTTAAAAAAAAATCTAAATGTTTATACAGGCTTTGTTTTGTTTTTTTTTGTTTTCTTTGTAAAATTTATATTATGAAAATTCAATTGAAAAAAAAAATTGCACAGGTTTATATTATTTATGTTGTCTGAGTTCTTATTTGTATTTTATCTTGGGGGGGGGGGGATTGTAAAATGTCTAAATTATTTTGCCAATAAAAAGCATGAAACTGTAAATATCTAAGGAGTTATTTCTCTGAATGTTTGAGATGAGGCTTGATGATTAGTATTATCTGCGTTATTCAGACTATTGTCCCCATCTTCATCGTTATTTGTACAACGTTTCGGGCGATATGTCTTCCGGCCTTCTTCATGTATTTCTTGTCGGACTTGGGAACCTTCTTGTCATAATCAAGAGCCATCACGGAACTTTGAACCTTTATTCAGTCCACGGGGGTATCCTGTTCTCATTCCGCTAACCATAGCTGGGGTAGGAGTTGTGTTAATTATTTTTTTATGTTACTGCCTCTACTCAGGATTGAACCTGGAATCCAGAGATAACTGTCACTTAGAACTGTCTTAACCAAACTACCTTATCCACTAGGCCATGTGTCCAATTGGACAAGGAGTTTTTTTTTTTTTTTTTTTTTTTTTTTTACACCTGTAACCGTTAAGGAAAAACATAGCATAAATAAGGGCAGGAATCTGGGATGATAAAATGTTAACAGACTCATTTCTTTATTAGAAATTAAATATTAATATCCTTATTAATCAGTCTGTTCTATGTTCATTTGATTCTGTTCTTATTAAGACATGACTCCGCGCAAGCAGGATGTGACACAAAGTCAATTTTTTATGTGGAGTTTAACAGGTTTTAATTCAGAGTTTTACCTTTGCCTAACCAAGATTAAAGAGCCCAGTCTGCCCTACAATTTACCCATAGCTGGAGGGAGAATAGTTGGATGCATATCTTTTCCAAGGGTATTAGCACCATGTGAAATGCATATGGCTTTGTCCAGGATTTGAACTCTGCTTGCCATATCCATTTCTTACGATGATAACCATTACACCACAAACACCTCCTAAAAACTATATTAGCCAACAAAGTTTTAATTCCAAAACACTCTCTTTGACGGGGAATTCCCCTGGCATTGTGGCTAATGTGCTGGACTGCAAAATCTCATTATAATGGAGATTATTTGTCTGACTGTAAAAAAAACAAACTACATCATCACCACCGTCACAATTTCCTTTGTTATTTACGTTATATTCTCAATGGTTATTAAATAATCATTATTTAATCTTGATTCATGTTATTGATTTCTAATATTATTGTTTAATTTTCAAACATATTAAAAGTGATCCTATGTATAATTTTATATTGAAATCAATTAGAATAAAATAAAAATAAGTTTAATCTTTTTTATGTTCTTATTTAATTTCCTTAGTCTTTCTAATTAAATATGATATCTAATTATATTAAAACTTAAGTACTTTTGCCCGGAGGGTACATATTTTTGCTAGTTGTAGTAACTGATTTTTAACTTCAGTCTCATTACATTCACTTTTGGACTAATACCCTTGGGAAAGGTATGAACCCCTTCAAATCCCCCCCTAGCTGTTGATATGCCAATAAATAAATAAACCAAACCAATCTAATCTCTTTAACATTTTTTCTTTTACATTTTTTTAGATTGTGCAGTTGATAGAACAGACTCGTTAGCTTTTCTTGATGGTAAGTCACTTATTATTTTATATATGTTAAGGTTTGTTTTTATTTTTGTATTTGTATTTTTGATTTAACTTTTCAGATCAATATTTTAATTAAAAAAAAAGATATTGATACTATTATTTTTTACTTGTTTATATTTATGGACATTATACTTTCTTCAACCCCCCACCCCGTCTGTTGGCTTCAGCCCTGGGCCACATAAGTTAACATCGTTGATTCCAGGAGACCGTCCCGCCAGGCAACACCTGCCCTCTTGATTTAAAGGGGCAGGACTGGGTTTATTGCCCGTGCCCGAGGCACCCTCTTGAGGTGGAATGACAACGTGATCAACGCAGTTTTTGCACCTGCCCCCATGAGCTTCGGTTCGTGGGTGGTCCTACATTAATAGGGCCTTGTGCCTAACCTGTACACGTGGGGTATGTGGTAAATATTGACATTATACTTTCCTATGAAGAATATATTTCAAAATGATAAATAAATAATTATTGAATGTTTGAAATAAGTATCACCTTTTCTCTGAATGTTTGAATGTATCACCTTCCAGAAAAAAAAATCAAAAAATTCTTTTGATTATCAAAATAATAAACCAAGGAGATTCAGTCACAGACACAGTGTTTCAACATATCACATCTTCTCAGTGTGGCTAGACTTAGCAGACTACCTCTAGCAGGGAGCAAAACCAAACTGATTTTTCAGCAGTCCGATTCCCTAACCCCTTGACCATCAGCACCTACCAGTAAGAAACAGAATTTTAATTGATAAATACATACATAGGTATATATGTTATGGTCACTTAGAGAGCTCATATTCATATATAACAGAGAATGCATATATATATATATATATATATATATATATATATATTACACACACACACAAGCCATAGTACCCAGCAAAACATTTATTTTTATTTTTTGTAAATGCTCTATCTTTAATTAATCTTGATTGAAACAAAAGTATTCATATTAAAAGCTTAACGATTATATTTCTGAATGGAAAATAAATAGATGTTGTGAAGGGTTTGGAATAATAAGCCCTCGCTTCCAAATTGCTGTATATACTCATGTATCATGCAACTTTTTGAGACCTAATCTTTAGCTTAATTGTCATAGGGTCAGTTTAGTTCAGTCAGTAGAGTGTTCGGCTGGGAACCTCTAGGTTCCTGGTTTGATACCAGCCCTCACCAACTCAGCGTATGTGTAGCACAGGGATCTGTGTGGTAAATTGAGGAGCTGATGGCAGGTGTGGTGCTCCACCTCAGATGCTAAAAAACAATCTCCTTGGTCTAGCACCAGTTAAAAGGGGATAGACTCCTTTACTGTCTGGCTGTTACTGACTTTAGGCGACCAACTTTTTCAGAGAAGAGGTGTTTACTTCTCAAAATAATCATTGAGCTCATATTAACTAAATTAATTAAATTAAGCTAAATTGTATTTTGCTGTTTTTGTTTTGTTTTTTGTTTTTTTTGTGTATATATTTTGTAGTTTTTTTGTTGTTTTTTTAAAAATTTGGTGTATATTCCTAAAAAAAATCATTTGAATGGAAAAATTGAAGATTTGGTTTTACTTTCACTTTTGTAAAAAGTTGATAGCAACATTTTGCAGCTAAGAATGGTTAAAACAATTGCTTATTTAAAAAAATCACTAACAACAACAATAGTTTAAGAAAAAAAAAGATTGAAAATGTTTTTTAAATAACAAGTTTTCCTCCTTTTTTTAAAAAGTGATTTTTAAAACAAAATATGTAAATTAAGGCAACATGTCTATCATTATCACTGTTTTTATAATGAAAATAACTAGTGACACAGTTATATATAGAAATTGGACCTGGACAAACATATTTATTTATAGCTTTTTATATATATATATATATATATATATATATATATATATATATATATACACTAGCAGGACCTGTGGATATACTGCAATATGATAATTTGATTATTACAACATTTGATATGTTTACTTAAAAGCTATTGCCAAATAGTTCAATATGTAAAAAGTATAATAATCTTGATCAAACTCTCTCTCTCTCTCTCTTTTCTTTCTTTTCCTTCTTTTCATTATGTTTGATTGAAACAGATTAACATTATCACTTCTGCTCACCCCCTCTCTCTATCTTTACCCTACTCTCTTTCTTTCATATATTTTTTCTGTGTAGCATGTCCCTTCCTTTTTTTATAATAAAAATGGAATGGTCCATTATTTAGCTGAGGTGACGACACTCACAAGAAATAAGAATTTGCAGATAGACAATACCAGATAATCAGGATTTACATTTTTGCAGTCACTGCACCAGAGATTGCCATTCAAAAATTGGTCTGTTCAGCCACTCACGCAGTTGCGGATAAAAAAAAAAAAAAAAGTGGACACCACGCCATCGTCTTTAGTAGACGTAGGGATGCCAACAACAACAATAATTTTTTCATGTGAAAGATCCAAACGGAATTTGATCATGTTGATATTTGAATTTGATAGCTGAGCAATTTGGCCTTTTTGAAATTTCATGATTACTTTTCGAGAGGATAAAAAAAAAAAACCCCAAAAATGTCAGTGTTAATGGATCCATTTTGAGAAATTTTTTTTTTTGTTGTCAGGAATGCACAGTTGATGGACTAAACAAAAACATCTCTTGGAGGCCGCTTAAAACGGCCAATTTGAAAAAGAGAGAGGCAATTTATTTTTTCTGTGATAATTGACGCCATTCCAAAAGACCAATTCCAATGATGATTCTTTTCTTCCAAAAAAAACCAATGTCAAACTAACCTCTTGCCCTGTCATCTGGCACAGTAGAATATGCTAACTGCACCTCTGTAGAGGGGGTAAGTCTCATCTATGGCTTAAATAGAAAAAATATGTTTAAAAAAATATGTAAAAAAATGTTGAATATCCATCAAGAATGAATAAAACAAAACATCTTAGACATAAAATAACCCAACTAGAGTTGACATGCCATAAATGCAACACTCCACTTTGGTCCTTACTTAGGCTAGACAGGTGGTTGGAGAGGCCCCCACTGATCAATTGCTGGCCATGTCAAGCCCTATCAACTATATGATTGTCCCAACCCTTTTTATCACATGTGCTAGAAAGTGGTGGCTGAGGGTCTTTATGTCCTGGTTAAACTCTATCTGATAGTGAGGTTCCACTTTTGGACCCTGGGAAATATGGAGTACCCCTTCATCACCATTACTCCCAGATCCACTCTGACTCAGAGTGGTAGTACTTGTTAGAGTCTCATCTATGGCTTAAATAGAAAAAATGTGTTTAAAAAAATGTGGGAAAAATGTTGAATACCCATCAAGAATGAATAAAACAAAACATCTTAGGCATAAAATAACCCAACTAGAATTTGACATGCCATAAAATCCCAACCAACAACCAATTTGAAAAGGGCCATTCCAATAGACCAATTTTTGTGAATCCTTTTATTCCAAAAACCAATGTCAAAGTAACCTTTGGTGTTCTTATGTCATTTTGACTTTTTTACAAATACCAAGCAAGAAGTATGTTATAATAATTGAATGTAAAAGGCATTTCTAATGTTGAACCTAAACATGATTTAACGAGATTTATTAAATGGACCATAAAATGAACCCAATTTATCCTCTAATTGATATTGTATATTTCATTTTTAATTTTACAAGTTGGTTGGTTGGGTTTTACGGCATGTCAACCCCTGTTGGGTTATTTTATGCCAAAGATGTTTTATTTTATTCGTTCTTGATGGGTACTTTTTTTTAATTAAAAAATTTTTAAATTCGATATTTTTAAAACTCATTTTTTATTTAACCCATAGATGGCACCCCAACAGGTACTACAACTCTAGGTCAGAGTTGACCTGGGAGTAATGGCAATGATGGGGTGCTACACATTCCCCAAAGCCTCAGAATTGGAACTTCACCTTCAGATAGAGTTTAACATCATACCCAGGATATTAAGACCCTCAGCCACTGCCTCTAGTATATATATATATATATATATATATATATATATATATATATATATGATAAAAAGCGTTGGGGTTTGCCATTATTGGGCAATGGAGTTGGGACAATCATATAGGTGCTAGGGCTTGATGTGACCAGCCAATTGATCAGAGGGGGATCCTCTCTGACCACCTGTCTAGCAATTTTACAAGTACATAATTGCACAATAGAAAAAATTATCCAGTCATTTTCAATTGACTTGAATTCTAATCTGTTTGATAAAATATTGATGTTTGTTGATTAATAATTTAGATATATAAATTGTTATTTTAAGATTTTTAAGTATTTTAGGTAGTATGAGGTTAAAATTTTTATTGTGATTTTAATCACAATTCATTATAATCACAATAAAACTATTCCTTAGTGCTGATTCTGTTAGTCAATCCATGCTGAATAGCTATATATATATATATATATATATATATATATATAGTCATCCACAGACACCATATTTCAGTGTTTCACGCCTCTTCAGTGTGGCTAGACTGTTTACCTGTCTGACTTCTTAACCTCTCGGCCATGTGGCAGCTGCCGTAACAGAGTGGTGTTTAAACTATATTAAATACATGTTTGTTTATATATTTTACGATCACCAGAGAGATCCAAGTCTGTTTACAGACGATTATTGCTTTATATATGCTGGCAGTGAAATTTAAATTAAGTCACCCCTAATGATGACTTACCAGGGAATAAAATATCGAGTTAATCGCAACTTCGATCATTGATACAATAATTAACCAAATAAGTCAGTGTTATAAAGAAGATAAAAATGCTCAATACATTAGTAGAGAAGATTTAGTAGAAAAATATGGATAACCTACTCAAGTTTCACAAAAATGGATCATCAGGGTTAATCATAATGAATTAATCAAAATAATTAATTATTCAATTATTTTGAATAATTTATTATGATTAACCCTGATAATCCTTTTTAGTGTGTGTGTGTGGGGGGTGATATTGAAAGATTTTGATATTTGGATACATTCTTATGTTGAAGAACATGAGAGCTCATTCTTGTACTATTGAGCTTTCTCTCTGAGAAATTGTAGTAACCTTTTAAAATTACTTATATTTAATTAATTTTTTTAATTATATAAAATTAGAAGAAGCTACCCGGCGTCGGCTGGGTAGAGGAGAAAAGAAAAGAGAAAAAAATTGAAACACTGAAAATGTCCGTGTAGAATTTTAACTTTATTTTATAATGCTATTTAATTTTTAAATGCATTCGATAATATCAATCAAATTTTCATTATTTTTGCTTGAAAACCAAGCCCTGGTAATATTTAATGTGTACATATATTTACTTTGTTGCTAATTTTATTTTTGAAGTTTCCTCTGGACATACAGATTCACACAACTGCCCTTTTATATATGTATAGAAAACCAAGCCCTGGTGATATTTAATGTGTATATATATTTACTTTGTCGTTAATTGTTTTATTTTCATAGTTTCCCCGGACATACAGATTCACACAACTGCCCTTTTATATATGTATAGATAGATATAGATAGATAGATAGATATAATATATAATTGATATTTAGATCATGAAATTGATTTTTATTAAAAGTTAATGATTCCTGTTGATAGTTGAATATGCTTTAAAAAAGAAATGATTGTGACTAATAAGATGTATAGACTGGTAATCAGAGCAAAGATATTCGGCTGAGTAGTTATGGTATTCTTTTCATTAGTATTTAGGTTATTAACACTTTTCACTACATATTTCCATTCTTTTTCACTGAACTGGAAGTGGTACAAATACCTTAGTAAAAGTGTAATGATATAGAACAAAAATTTTGAAAAGTATGAGATACTTATATTTAGTATACTAGCAAGAATATACGCCCTCCAGGTGTAAGTATTTAAGTTTTAATGTAATGAAATATATTAAATTAGAAAGACTAACAAAATTAGATAAGAATGTATATAAAAAAAGATTAGAATTATTTTAATTATATTTTGATTGGTTTCTATATAAAATCATTCATAGGATTGATTTTGATATGTTAGAGGATAAAAAAATAATATTAAAAATCAATAACACCAAGTAATTATTTATCAAACTTGGTTTTGCTAAAACCAGTATGCAAATTAAACACACCATATATCTTATTATTTCTTTGTGATATATAAGGCACATTGCAAGATTTTAAACACACTAATAATATGGACTGTTTTGCTGCAAATCTAAGATTTTCATAGAGACCTCATTAATGAATAAGATTAATTCTATATATTAATGATTTTGACTATAAATTAAATACTCATTGATAAACTTATGCAATTCCTGAGTGTATTGTGACGTAAGCAGTAACGGTTACAAATGGGCATCGAATCTCCATTATTAAGACTAGCAAAATAAAAAAAATAGATTTTTGAAACATATTGCCTGAGGGATGGGAGTAAAAAATTCAATGTCAGTGAGTTTGTACCCTAAGTAAGTAAAATCATCAAATTCATTAAAGGATTAAAAAATAAAACAATTTGAAATGTAAACTTTAAAAATGTATTAAAATAAAACAAACTATATATAGATATATAATACCAGTCATGTATTTATTAAAACTTGTTTTAAAAAAACATTGGGACTGTCTAATGTTGCATGTTCAAATTTTGAGTGTATTTATTCTATGTTATGATGATTTTGGGTAATGTGATGTAAGCAGTGACGTAATTTTTGTTACAGACAAAAACCGGAAGCGAATTTCCATTATTAATAGATATGCAACTATAACAAACAGTAGTAATTTTTGATAATTTTGCTACCATAAAGAATAAATTAGGTTCTCATTGATAAATGCTATAGATTATTGTGGAATCTGTGACGTAAGCCATGACGTAGTTTCGGCTTCAGACTGAAATGCAAACTATCTCCATTATATATAGATATGCAACTATAACAAACAGGGCAGGAGTAGTAATTTTTGATAATTTTGCTACCATAAAGAATAAATTTGGTTTTGACACTGAATCTCCATTATAATAAGATTGTTAGAAAGTTTTCATTATATTTGAAGGTGATAGAAATTTATGTGAGACAGATTAACACTAGAGAAAAGTTGATATATAAAAGTAAAAAAAAAAAAACCGAAAAAGTTGGCCCTTAAGAAAAGAACAAACACAAAGAATGTAGGAATGTTATGAGTATTGGATTAGAATGATTGATACTCAAGGAGTATTTTTCCAAAACTTGAAATAATCAATGGCATGTGACCCTCTACCCACAACATTTTCAATGTATCTGATATTTAATCTCCCAACAGGAACAAAATGTTTAATTTGGAAGCCCACACCTGTATGTGTGGGCAAGGATAATGAAAATTTTTCAAACTCCCCGTGACTAGAGGTGTTATGAAGGTGTGGGAATATTCTGACTCTCTCTGTAATTGAGAATTTCTGCCTCTGAGTCAGAATTACTTAAGAACATGTTACCTGGTTTATAGTGCATCCCAACTGAAAAATACAACACAGGAACAGATACTACACCCTAATCTGTAACTTTTAGCTTCTATAATTTTTGTTTACATTTAAATCTAGTTATTATCAGTATTATTTATATTATTCAGACTATTATCCTCATCTTCATTGTTATCTGTACACGTTTCAGCTGATGTGCCCTCCGGCCTTCTTCAGGTATTTCTCGGGAACCTTCTCATACTTGGGAACCTTCTTGTCGTAATCGGGAGCCTTCACGGAACTTTGAACCTCACCCTTTATTTAATCCAAGGGGTATCCTGTTCTCATTCCGTTAACTATAGCTGGGGTACAGGTGTTAAGCTGTGTTAATTATTATTCCATGTTACTGCTGCCCCTAACTAATTATTATCTATATATTAATACTTGTGTTCTTTAAAAGTATGACTGTTATCATCCCTGTTATCAAATCCCTCTGGTTAAAATGAGACTTCCAAATCTTCAAGATGAAATGCAAAAATGTAAATCCTGATTATCTGGTGTTGCTTATCCGTTCAATTCTTATTTTTATGAGTGTCGCCACCTCAGCTAAATATTGGACCATTCCGTTTTTATGATAAAGAAGGGAATAAAAAGGACATACTACACAGAAAATATATTAAGAAAGAAAGAGTGGGGAAAAGAGAGGGTGTGAGCACATGGGAGTGATAATGCTAATCTGTTTCGATGAAAAAAAAGTGAGAGTGAATTAAATCAAGATTATTATACTTTTCATATATTGAACTATTCTGTAATAGCTCTTAAGTAAACATATCAAACATTGTAATAATTAAATTATCATACTGTAGGTATATCCACAGGTCCTGCTAGTGAATATATAATTCGTGTGAGAGAGATAGTTTTTTGAATAACAAAATAGATCTCTTTGAATAAAAGCCGTGTGCCTCAGTTTGGAATTAAATTTTTATTCTCTGAAATGTTATTTTAAATGATTTATATATCCTAACACTGTAAAGCAGGAGTTACCATTGTAGTTTCAAAGATCCTTATGACTAATGAACTTGATCCTCACTGGGTGACCCACCCTAATAGCCTCAACTAAACTTGGTAAAAAATACAATATTTATTTAAAACTCTTAACATCCTATACCGCCTCATTCCACCGACCAGAAGTCACATTCATTTTCCTAATCTGCCCCAAATGATAGCCTTTGTTTAAATGTAATACTAAACATTTAGAAGTCTTTCATTTAAGGAAAATAATAGGTAACTTTAAATGAAAAGACCATTTTTAGCCATTTTTTGTTAAATCCTTATAGGAACAGGGCTCTGGACTTGGAAAATTCTCAACAGGATGTTAAGAATTTAAGAAATACCAGAGAAATGTCTGAAGTTTATGTGTAATTTTCCTAAAGAAATAAAAATAAGTTGTCTTTTGTTTATTCAGAGCAAAAATAGTGAATCTAACTTTAAAACAGTTCAACTGTTTGTAGAACAATAGATCTATTTAACCTATAGATAGGAGCCTAACAGGTACTACCACTCCTAGTCAGAGTGGACTTGGGTGTAATGACAATGAAGGGAGTGACTACACACTCCCCCAAGCTCCTACACACTCCCTCAAGCTCCTACACACTCCCTCGAGCTCCTGAACTTGAGCCTCATCACTGGAGTTTATTGTCACACCCTCGACACTTTTTTTCTTTTTTGACTCGTGTGTCTATTGAGTTATAAATTACAGATTTTAGAAGTATGTGAATGTAGTGGCGAGTAGAGGGTTTAGCTCAGTTGGTAGAGCGTTGAGCTAGAAACCACAAGGTTCCTAGTTCGATGCCAGCCCTTGCCAACTCAGCGTATGAGTAGCACAGGGATTTGTGCAGTAAAGTAAGAAACTGATGGTAAGTGTGGCGCTCCACCTCAGACACAAAAACAATCTCCTTGGTATAGTGCTAATGAAAAGAGGATAGACTCCCCCTGTCTGGCTGATACTGTCTTTAGGCCAGCCGACGACTTTATTTACTTTTTACGCACGAGCAGGATGCGACACAAGGTCAATTTCTTTAGTAGAGGTTTGAATTCAGTTTTCCTTCTCCTAGACTGGTTGCCACATCAAGGTTAAAGAACCCAGTCTGCCCTACTAATTACCCATAGCTGGAGGGAGATAAGTTTGATTCATACCTTTTCAAACAGCCTCATCCAAGATTTTAACTTCGATAATCATGTCCATTTCCTACCATGATAACCATTACACCATGAACGCTTCCAAAGGGCGATGTAGGGGTCTTATTATTTAGGACTGATTTACAGATGTTTTCAAACACACACCCACACACACGGAGTGGTAGTACCTGTTAGGGTACTGTCTATGGCTTAGATAAAAGAAAATGAGTATTATTTGGACTATTGTCCTCATCTTCATTGTTATCTGTACAACGTTTCGGCCGATGTGCCCTCCAGCCTTCTTCAGGTATTTCTTGTCGGACTCTGTGAACCTTCTTGTCGTAATTGGAAGCCATCACGGAACTTTGAACCTAACCCTTTATTCAGTCCACGGGGTATCCTGTTCTCATTCCGCTAACCATAGCTGGGGTACAGGTGTTAAACTGTTAATTATTATTCTATGTTAGGACAGAAATACCTGAAGAAGGCTGGAGGGCACATTGGCTGAAATGTTGTACAGATAACAGTGAAGATGAGGACAATAATCCGAATAATACCAATAATACTAATTATCAAGCTTCATCTCAAAAAGAAAATAAGTTTGAAGAAAATTTTTTTTAAATAACCATCAAGAATGAATAAAATAACCCAACAAGAGTTGACCTGCCGTAAAATCCAACAATTAACCAAACCACCCATAGACTTTTGTAGTGTAAAGATTAACAATCTAGTCTAGAAGACCATTGTTAGTGAGTGTAATTCTTATTTGGTGCTCCATACTACTAGCCTTATGCCAGACTTAGTACTAGATAGTAACAGCCCTTTCCACTGTGAAAGTTTCTTTCTATTACTTACCTTCTCCTCCTTCCTGTTCTATTTGTAATTACTTATTCTAACCTACCAACCTAGACATTCCAGGTCACTCCTTCATTCACATAAAAGTTACACTAAGTAGAATCTCACACCCTCGTCATTTTTTATCTGTGTCTGTGTGGTTATGTAAATCTTCATTTCAAAGCATTTGCCTGGGGTATAGTGTTTTTATTTTGTTTTTTTTTTTTTTTTTTGTCCATAAGAAAAAAATTCATAGTCTATTCTATCTATACATATATAAAGGGCAGTTGGTGTGCATGTATGTATGTTCAGATGAAACTACGAATGAAACGAAAATAAAACAATTAATGACAAAGTAAATATATATATATATATATATATATATATATATATATATATATATATATAAAAATATATATACACACACAAATGCTGATAGGTATGTGTCCTGTGTTCCTGACACACAAAAATCTAAAAGGACGCAGTGAAATCATATTCATGCGTCGCAGTGTTTTTCTTTTTTCTTCCCTCACCATTTCAAGCTAACCGTAAATACATTTCAATAGTTTCTTAGAAACAAATTACACAGGATAGGTTACAAGGTAGGGGTTAGATGTCTTTAGTTGGGACCCATAAATTTTCCCAGGACTCCTTCAAAGCAAATATGTGTGTCCCAGGACGCACTAAATCAAAAAGCTATCAGTATCACTATATATATATATAAGTCAGGGTTAGGTTCCCGAGTACAACGAGAAAGTTTCTGAGTTTGATAAGGTTTCCAAGTCTGACAAGAAGTACCTGAAGAAGGCCGGAGGGTACATCAGCTAAAACGTACAAATAACAATGAAGATGAGGATAATAGTCCGAATAATACAAATAATACTAATGAATTTTCTATTATTAAGACAATTCAGGAATATTAATCCTAATGTTTGTTTTATTTAATGGCATATCAACCTTTGTGGGTTATTCAATGTCAAAGCCATCCTTTTAGAAGAACAGTAGTGGATGAGATTTCATACCTTTCCCAAGGGTATTAGTTTAAAATTGAATCTAATAGCAAAACTGGAGTTCAAACTCACTTACTATGATGTCACAGTTTAGCACTTTAGCTACTATGCCACAGCCCTGTTGGCTGGGGCTTTAGAATACACCGACTGCACCTCTGCAGAAGGGTAAAATCTTCTCAATCGGGCCAGCTGTTGGCCATGGGTGACAACCCATGATGCTTAAGGATGGAACCCTTGTGGCTAAGCGTTCCATGATATGCAACACTCCACTTTGGCCCTTACTTAAGCTAGAGAGGTCCCCTCCAATCAATTGGCTGGTCATGTCAAGCCCTAGCATCTATATGATTGTCCTGACCCTATGCCCTTATGGCAAGCCCCAGCCCTTTTATCATATATGTGCTAGAAGGCTGCAGGTCTTAATGTCCTGGGTGTGATGTTAAACTCTATTTGATAGTGAAGTTCTAATTCTTGAGGTCTGGGGAATGTGGAGTATCCCTTGATCACCATTACTCCCAGGTCCAGACCCAGAGTGGTAGTACCTGTTAGGGTCCCATCTATGGGTTAAATACAAGAAAATGAGTTAATAAAAATGTGTTTAAAAAAAATTGAGTTCCATGAAAGAATTTTCATTACCCATCAAGAATGAATAGAAATGTCTTTGGTATAAAATAACCCAACAAGGGTTGATATGCTGTATAAAAAAAAGAAGAAATGTGTATTTTTACTACCCTGTTTTAAATACTGAAATCTATATTAATTTATTAAAAAAAAACAACAATTAAATTTCTCCTCTAAAGAATAACAGAAATACCTAACTTGCTTTTTTTTTTTATTTAAATTTTTAATTTCTAAATTTAAATTTTTAAAAAATGTTTGTTAAAAAAAAAGTTAATTTTTTATTTAAAAAAAAACAATAAAATTTCTCCTAAAGAGTAACAGAAATACACAAATTGCCTTTTTTATTTTTTATTTTTAATTTTTTAAATGTTTCATTTCTAAAATTAAAAGTTTTTTTTTATATAAAAAAAAGAAGTTAATTTGTTTAGTGTACTCAGATTTCTTTGTAAAAATGGTTGGGTCAACCTAATTTGTCAAGCATTTAATTTAAAAAAAAATTGTTTAATTATAAAATAAAAATTGTCAATTTCTGTGCCATTCTTGCATACTATCTTTACTTCACTAGTAATGTCCAGAATATCTTGTTCATCTTATTTGGATGGTTTTTGTGACAGAAATGTGTATTTTTATCAGCCTGTTTTAAGTACTAAGGTTTATTTTTTTAATTTTCTAAGGCAGAAAATCTTAATTTTAAAAAAAATATATTTTTCTTCAAAAGAATATCAGAAACTTACTTGTTTTTTTGTTTTTTTTTAATTTCTTTTCTTTTTTAAAATATGTTAAAAAAAAAAAGTTAATTTCTTTAGTGTGCTCAGATTTCTTGGTAAACATGGTTGGTTCAACCCAATTTGTGAAGAATTTAATTTAAAAAATAATATGTTGGTGAATAAAAACTAAGTGTCAATTTCTGTGCCATTCCTGGATTTTAACACAACCACTGACCTTTGCTCTTGTGCCCACATTTGATGTTAGTGGTATTGGCAAAGGAGATCTGTCACCCAGTACTATACATCCTCATTAGATTCAAAAGGAAGCATCAATCACTATGAAAACATCAGAAGATTTTGAGGATAGAAGGATCCCTTGGTAAAAAAAAAAAAATAGGCTCATGGGAATTTGTTTAAAAACTCCATCATTGCTTGTCTGTAATTTACATCACAAATCCATCACCCTGTTGGTGGGTGTCTGATAGACTGACTGTATTCCCTGAAGATGGGTAAGACCCTTAACCTACCAAAAAAAAAAAAAAGGGCTATCCAGGGTATAGTGAGGCTCCAGTTGTAGCAATCTGAGGAGTGTGGTGTATCTACATTACTCTCAAGATGCCCTGTCAGCTGGGGCTTTAATTGGTCAGCAAGACCCCCTCCGATCAATCGGCTGATCATGTCAGGCTCTAACACCTATATGATTGTCCCAACCCTGTTGCTCTCATGGCAAGCCACAACCCTTTTTATTATATATATGCTAAAAGGCAGTGGCTGAGGGTCTTAGTATCCTGGATATGACATTAAACTGCATTTAGTGGTGAAGTTCAAATTCTGGAACTCTGGGGAGTATGGAGTACCCCTTCATGGAGCGTTAGAATGCACCGACTGCACCTCTGCAGAGGGGTAAGACTCCCCCCAATGGGGCCACCCGTTGGCCGTGGGTGGCGACCCGTGATGCTTAAGGATAGAGACCAGGTGGATGAGCAGTTCATGACATGCAATACTCCACTTTGGCCCTATTTTGGGCTAGACGGGCGGTCGGAGAGGCCCCTCCGATCAATCGGCTGGTCATGTCAAGCCCTAGCACCTATATGATTTTCCCAACCCTATTGCCCTTATGGCAAGCCCCAACCCCTTTTTATCATATGGGTGCTAGAAGGCGGTGGCTGCGGGTCTACATGTCCTGGGAATGACGTTAAACTCTATCTGATGGTGAGGTTCCAGTTTTGGAGATTTGGGGAATGTGGAGCACCCCTTCATCACCATTGCTCCCTGGTCCACTCTGACCCGGAGTGGTAGTACCTGTTAGGGTCCCATCTATGGGTTAAATAGAAAAATGTATTTATAAAAAAATGGTATTATCCATTAAGAATTGATTTATTTCAAAACTTTATCGGCATTAAATAACCCACTGACGTTGATATGCCGTAAAACAAAACAAACCAAACCTTCATGACCATTACTCCCAAGTCCATTCTGACCTGAAGTGGTATTACCTGTTAGGGTCCCATCTATGGGATAATAGAAAAAATGAGTTTAAAAAATTGTTTATTACTTGTTAGGGTCCCATCTATGGGTTAAATTGATAAAAAAATAAAAAGTTTGAAAAAAAATTGAATACCCAATCAGAATGACTAAAACAAAATGTCTTTGGCATAAATTAACCCAACATGGGTTGATATGCCATAAAATCCAAAAAACCAACCGACCATAACAGAGCTTTAACAAAAGCTTCAAACTTTAAAGCAATCTCATTAAAAAAAAACAAAACTTTTGACACAGATCATGTGAGAATTCATATAGATATTTTTTTGAATAGCAAAAGCAACTGAAACGCCTATTTATATGTAATCACAACTTTTGTTTATCCATTGAATATTAATTACTTACCAACATATTTTACAGACTTACCGTTATCTGTTATATCTTCATATTGTTAAAAGAATTTACTTTATTCTTAGAAGTCACTGGCCGCTCATTATTTTTAGTGTATATAATAAATTTGAAGAGGTTTAATTTGCACATAATTAGCTTTTGTTTTGCTTATAGAATTTGACATATTATCTCCCTCCTCTGAAGAATTCACATCTTGTTTAGAATTCTATGTTAAGTAATATGCACTGGGTTTTCAGGTCTCATGGTCTTTTTTATCTTTTGTTCAGGGTTAATTGGAGCGTTGGTCTCTTGTGAAAAGCTCTGCATTCCATTGAGATCACGAGAACTGATACACTTTTATATTAACACGTCCATTGTTTTTAAGACTGGGTTGATTTTTTTAGGATTTTTTTTTTTTTTTTTTTTTTTTGATTAGCTATAAAGAAAGGCAATAAAAACTAATATACATTGCATTTATTTATTTTATTATCTATATCTGCATCTATATCTATATTTCTACTTTTTATTTTCTGCAGACACCTTATACAATTTGATTAAAACAATATAATCATCATCATCATCATCATCATCATCATTATCATTATGACTATATGTTAATCTACTTGGTCAGCTGTACTCCTCTTGGTTGTTATAATCACACTGGATGCATATGGTGTAATGGTTAGATTTATAGGAAATGGACTAGTAGACGCGAGTTCAAATCCTGAATTAGGCTGTTTGCCTTTCACTTCCATTATTTTTAAGACTGGATTGTTTTTCTCTGAATGTTTGAGATGAGGCTTGAAGATTAGTATTATTAGCGTTATTCAGACTATTGTCCCCATCTTCATTGTTATTTGTACAACGTTTCGGCCGATATACCCTCTGGCCTTCTTCAGGTATTTCTTGTCGGACTCGGGAACCTTCTTTTCGAACTCGGGAACTTTCTTGTCGTATTGTTTTTGTCGTTTTTTTTTCCTGATTAGCTTTAAAGAAAGGCAATATAAAATAATGTACACTGCATTTATTTACCTTATTATCTATATCTACATCTGTGGAGGCAGGTGGTGTAATGGTTAGAGTCATAGGAAATGGACTTGTTGACAAGAGTTCAAATCCTGGACGAGACTAGGTAACCAGTCTAGGAGAAGGAGAACTCTGAATTCAAACCTGTTAAACTCTGCTTAAGAAATTGACCTTGTGTCATATTCTGCTTGTTTGGAGGGGTTGGTAAATATGTATCTATATCTGCACCTATCACTGTAGTTCTGCTTTTTATCTTCCTCAGACTCTTTATACAATTTGATTGAAACAATACCCTCCCCCACCCCCAACATAATAATCATCATCATCATTACAATATGTTAATCTAATTGGTTGAAAGTTTTCATCTTGATTGTTAAAGATATAGCCATTATACTCTATGGCCTTTAGGGGAGTAAACCCTGAAAATAAATCAGGAGCTGAAGTCCCTGAAGGTGGTGTGATGCTGAAATCCAGTGCTACCCATCAACTCCTTCGACACTACCGTTGCCAAACCGCATTGGTACCTTACCTTTCCTTTGGATCACAGTGGCAGTGTGGAGACGGGGTATTTGCTGCATGGGCAACAGCTCATCCTCCATACGAACCCGCCCAGTCTATGTAGTTCAAGAAAAACAAAACAAAAATACTTTGACACTACTCCATCGTCTCTCGTTGATGGAAGGCTGCCAGCCACTCTCTGGCCTTACCTCTCGGTTGGTGAGACTTAGAATATGTCAACTATATCCCCTTTAGAGGCGTAAGATCCCCCCTACCCTAAAGGTATATCCTGGGTATGATGATAAACTCTATCTGATGCTAGAAAGTGTGGAGTACCCCTTCATTGCCATTACTCCCAGGTCCACTCTGGCCCAGAGTGTTTGTACCTGTTAGAGTCCCATTTATAGATCAAATAGATCTGTTTAAAAATTATTTGTATTAGATAAGAATACTTCATACCACATAACTATAAATTATTTGTATTAGATAAGAATACTTCATACCACATAACTATAAATTATTTGTATTAGAATACTTCATACCACATAACTATAAATTATTTGTATTACATAAGAATACTTCATACCACATAACTATAAATTATTTGTATTAGATAAGAATACTTCATACCACAATAACTATAAATTATTTGTATTACATAAGAATACTTCATACCACATAACTATAAATTATTTGTATTAGATAAGAATACTTCATACCACATAACTATAAATTATTTGTATTACATAAGAATACTTCATACCACATAACTATAAATTATTTGTATTACATAAGAATACTTCATACCACATAACTATAACTATAAATTATTTGTATTACATAAGAATACTTCATACCACATAACTATAAATTATTTGTATTAATAAGAATACTTCATACCACATAACTATAAATTATTTGTATTACATAAGAATACTTCATACCACATAACTATAAATTATTTGTATTACATAAGAATACTTCATACCACATAACTATAAATTATTTGTATTACATAAGAATACTTCATACCACATAACTATAAATTATTTGTATTACATAAGAATACTTCATACTTCATACCACATAACTATAAATTATTTGTATTACATAAGAATACTTCATACCACACTATAACTATAATTAGTTAATTAATTACTATACTATAAAATATTTGTATTACATAAGAATACTTCATACCACATGACTATAAATTATTTTTTATTAAGAACATTTACTTGAAGATTTTAGTTTTTTTTGTTTTTTTTCTCTTCTGCAGACACTTTATACAATTGGATTGAAACAATGCCCCTCCCCCAGCCAACATAACCATCATCATCATCATCATCATCATCATACGTTAATCTACTTAGCCAAGTCTTTTCATCCTGGTTGTTATAGTCAAATTGATTTAGCCCTTCTACCCGCTGGCATTTTTCAAATGTCTGTTGTATTCAATAACCTTTTGGGGAATTTTGTATTCCTCTATACAAGATATTCTTTTAGTGTGTAGGGTAAAATGAGAATAATCAACTATTGTGGATTGAATTTAAGGGGTCAGTCAAAAGTGTTCATGTGTTTTAAACAAAAGGAACTTAAGTTCCTGTTAGGGCCACCCAAGGTGAACAGGTTTGGCACTGGGTTGTATTAGGGACATAACCCGACTAAAGGACCTCTGGTGAAAATTCAAAGGGCGTCTCTATCATCATCAGGAATCAGCAACTTTTGGCATACTAGTCACTGTGTCTGTGGAAAATCTGCAGCAAACAAGGGCATCTCCCTTCCCCTGACTGGGATATGCAGGCAGAGTTTGGGCACTGATTGTGAATGTCCTATTCCCTTGTTACTCCTTCCATGAATTCATCACAGGCATGGCTCGACATTAACACCGTCTGTAAAAATTACATCTGGCACGATCAATTCATCATCTGGGACAGTTTGCTAGGGATGGTAAAAAATTTTCCTAAAAGTTAGTACTACATTCCAATAATGGCCTTCCAGTGATTGCCCGAATTCTGACCTCAAAATATGGCTACAGCACCGCAGGTCTATTCTCAAAGCCATGTAATGAATAATGGTGGAGGAAGATAGTTTAAAAGGACCTGAATATAGGGTAACTTAAAGTAAAAAATTAGAAAATGGATTTTTTTCAAATATCCAGAATTATCACTGCTTCAGCTTTTCTTAATGTTTATTACATTTTATTATGCTACTGATGACTGACAAGTATAGATGATGCTAATGAATTGAACAAAAATTAAAAGTTTATTATGCATGTTTATGTTGTTGATTTTAATAATAAACTTTTAAGTAGTCTTGACATCAAATCATTATATACTAATATTCCTGTATCACACGTTCAGAGAATCATCTAAAAAAATCTAACATCAACTTACCCCTACCTACTCAAACCATTATAAAAATCGTTTTATGCTTCCAGTAACCTGTGTTTTTTCAAATTTCTAACTATACTATATATATATATATATATATATATATATATATATACAACATATGTACATATTCACATATTAACAGAATATGGATAATTAATGCCTGAAGAAGACATCAAAAGATCTGAAACACGTGTTGCAAATGTAAAATAATTATTTAAAAATATATATATAATCCATTTGCGGACCTTCTTTTTTTTATAAAATATTTTTTTCTTGTTGAACCCATAACAATACTTATATATATATGATTTAATATACCAAACTTGTTGGTAAATCTTCGGTGAGAAAAAACCCAGTAAATAGTTTGATTGTAAAAATACTACCAAACATCACCCAGAAGAAAAAAATATTTTGGAAAAAAAGAAAAGACCAAGATAATCGTACCAATCAAAAATAATTTATTGGTACAATATTTGGCCAAAAGAAAAAACAATTTATATGTGTATATATATATATATATATATATATATATATATATATATATATATATATATATATAAAACCGCCAGGAAACTAAAGCTAATAAGTAAAAAGTGCTCAATACCTAAGTAGAGCATATAATAAAGATAAATCTAATGAGTCAGATAATTTTAGTAGGTTTATCTGACTCATTAGATTTATCTTTATATATATATGAGAGAGAAAGACATACTAAAGAAATCTGTATTAGTTTTGGTTGACAAGACCAAGGAACACAAAAAAAAATTTTTAACCTAAAAATACAAATGAATATTTAGTTGTCCAATTGTTTATTTTAATGTACAAAAAAATGATGTAGAAATGTATATTTCTTGGCCTTTTTAATGACAAACAAAACTCAGATTATACAAATGATTGAAGGGAATTTCAAAAATGTGTCCACACCCACAAATACCATTCATTTTAAAATATCCCCCATTATTGTTTTTCAATTCAAAAATCGGTTTTTGAACTTTATGACTTTGTGTTCTGTTCTCTCAAACCAATAATGGTGGATTGAATTACTCTTTCTGTTTTTTTTTTTTGTTTGTTTTTTTAAGAACGGAATATTTTCCATTCCACCCTCGGTGACTCATGGCGTAATGGTTATCAATGTAAGAAATTGACTTGCCCACCTGAAATCAAATCTTGGACAAGGGTGTATTTAGTAAACCAGTTCAGATACCTAGATAGCAAATATCTCATCTACAGAAAATCATTTCAGTATATGCGTAGGAAAGACGTGGACATTTACTGACAGGTTATTGATCATATGGAAATCTGATCTCTCTGATAAAATAAAGTGGAATTCTTCTAAGATGTAGCTGTATCACTACTACTGTATAGCTGCACTAGCTTAGGTGTTTTAGAAAAATGTGTTTTAAAAAATGTGTTTAAAAAAAAATTGAATTCCTAACAAGAATGAATAAACAAAACGTCTTCGGTTTAAAATAATCCAACAAGGGTTGACATGCTGTAAAATGCATAGAGAAAAAGCTATATCAGAACTACACAAGGATGGTGCATATTGTTTTGAACAAATTTACCCTCTGCCATTTAAGTGTGATCATTGCACAGGTAAACCAGTGCAACAGTGTGTGGTGGAGGGGGGGGGAATAAAAGTACTGCTGGTATAACAGGCTCAAAGGTTTCAAATGAATCTGTCTGAATAGAATTGCCTAAAGAGTTAAAACCAAGACTTATTGAGCACCAGGTAGTGGTAGGTAACCTTACTAGTTTATATAAATAGATATTTAAAATTTTGATTATTATTACTAGCAGGACCTGTGGATATACTACAGTATGATAATTTAATTATTACAATGTTTGATATGTTTACTTAAGAGCTAATTCAAAATAGTTCAATATGTAAAAAGTATAACAATCTTGATTTAACTCTCTCAATCTTTTTTCTTTCTTTCCTCTTTTTCATCTTTTCATTATGTTCAATTGAAACAGATTAGCATTATCACTTCCGAGCGCTCACTCCCTTTGTCTATCTTTCCCAACTCTCTTTCTTTCTATATTTTTCTGTATAGCATGTCTTTTTTTCCCTTTCTTTATAATAAAAATGGTAAGGCCCATTATATAGCTGAGGTGACAACACTCTCAGGAATAAGAATTCAGTGGATAAGCAATACCAGATAATCAGGGTTTACATTTTTGCATTTCATCTTGGACGATTTGAACTTTTTTTAACCAGAGAGTATTGCAAGATAATAACGGTCATACTTTTAAGGAATACGAGTATTAATGTAAAATTTATTAAAAAATTTCTTAATTTACAAAAAAAATATAGACACCCATTCATTCTGTGGTTTATATAAAAGTTTGTTGAAAAAGATAATAGGGGTGGGTGGGTGTGGGTGTAATCTGCACAGGAATGGAATTGGCAAACTGAATTCAGAAGCAGCGCCAGATAATCAGGATTTACACTTTTGCATTTCGTATTGGACGATTTGGACTGTCTCATTTTTAATCCTCTGGGTGTTGCAAGATGTAAACGGTCGTACGATTATGGAACACCAGTATTAATATATTACATTTTTGTATTTCGTCTTGAACAATTTGGACTGTCTCATTTTTAACCAGTGGGTGTTGCAAGATGATAACAGTCGTACAATTTAGGAACGCAAGTATCAATTATTATTATTGGTTGAATAATGGGCTTTACCGAGTTCCTGTTTCAGTTGTGATCGCGGCTTCTAAATTCAAAAACGGTCGAGAAGGTATCAAAATAGTTTAACCTTTTATAAATGAGAACATTTCTAGGGATTCAACATACCATGACATTTCGGTATTGTTATCTTTTATGATGATTTTTTTTTTCCTTTCTTCTTTTCTCTTCATCTCCACATCTCACTCTAATGGGAAATTCCTGTTTATTCCCTTTCAGGTGAAGGTGCAATTAGTAGTGACCTCTGACCTCCCCAAAGTTCAGGCTTCTCTAAATCATTTTCATTGTCGTTGCATCTCTCTCTCTTTTTAGCTTTTTTCTCTTTTTCTAACAGTTTTGCCCTTAGCCTCCTCTTAATAAATTTGAATTGCAAGTTTATTGTCAGCGTTTTAAAAAAATTGGTCTTTTGTATTAGGCCCTCTGTGTGTGTGTGTACCACCCCTCATCTCTCGCCCTTTTCTGGGTCATGTGGTAGAAGACAGTGACTAAGGGTCTTATTGTCCTGAGTATCACGTTAAACTCTATCTGATTGTGAAGTTCAACTCTGAACCGAACCTAACCTTTTTTTTTTTCTTTTTTTTTTTTTCAAACAATCTAACCCTGAAAAGTATATTTGTAGATAACTGAATTCAAATCGCAAGTCTGTTAGGGTACTATGGGTTAAATAGAACAAAATAAGTTTTAAATGTGTTTAAAAAAAATAATAATTTCAGTACCCATCAAGAATGAATAAAACAAAAACATTGTGGGATTGTCTTCTCTTTGCCTGGAAGAGTTATCTTCCCTCGGGTTTTGACCGAAAGTGAATGTGACCTTTCCCCACCCCCGGGATCAAAAAACGGAAGAAGAGAAAAATGTTTTTTGTTTTTTTTCCGTCTGGGCTTTTGTAAGGGGGAGACGAGGCTTCCCATTTTCCCCTGTGATGTATTTCGCATAGTAGAACCGAACATGATTTACAATAGAATAATTTGACCTTACCCTCTCTCTTCTTTCTGAAAAAGAACCCATGGGCCTAGAAAGGAATAAACAATCCCTCTGTGACTATACAACTTACGTATGTTGTTTCTGAACTAACGACTACTACTACTGCTAACGGCTATTACTAAAACTTGAATTTGGCCCTATGTAACAGAAATGCTGGGTGGGTGGGGTTGCAAAGGCCCCCTGTCCTGTAGACAAAATACAAAACTCATGTATGTTACCTCTGTGAAAGCTGACTGTTGAAAGAGCTCTTATATGCCATGCACACAAAATGCCCTGGGGCAAAGTCCCCCCTCCCCCCTTGTCCTTTTGAATAGAATATTGATTATCTGTATGTAGATAATAAAGAGGCTGGCAGGTAATTTGATATTTCAGGTAATAATTTATCTTACTAGTCTTAGCTTCATACATACAAACTGCTTTCATCTGCATATGCACGTGCGCACACACATACATGTATATTATGACTGTATGCTATTCATATTCCTGACATTAGTACATTATTCTATGTATTATACATGAGACTTTGATGAGTTGTGGTGCACCTGAGCACTGTACGCACTAATTTTATTTTTATCATTATACAGAACAAGGACAACTGAGTTTTAAAAGGGGGGGTAGTGGGGTAGTGGAGAAGGCCTGTTTTCTCATTCAAAGGTTCACATTTTGTAACTATGACAACCAACATCAGTTAAAAATAAATCTGTATATAATAATAGATTTAACCTTTAGGATCCCCTCCCTCCACATACATGGTCTCAAACACCCACCCCACCTTGATCTCCTGGTTCAAAAGTAGCTGAAAATGTAAAAATGTTGTAATCTGTTGAATAAAATTTTACAAAATTTTATGGGCAATAGTGATGGAGAAATGGGGATTCTCCAATTGCTATTTAGGCTGTCTGGGTTGGTTGGTTAGATTTTACGGCATACCAACTCTTGGGTTATTTTATGCCGAAGATGTTTTTGTTTTATTCATTCTTGTGGGGTATCCGAATTAAAAAAATAAAATTAAAAAATTGAAGTTCAGCATCACATGACCTTAGGGACTTCAGCTCCAGATTTGATTTCTGTGTTTACTCCCCTAGCCTTTCCTTGGGAATGAGGTATGCAGTGGAGGTTTTATAATAGACATTTCCTTGTCTAGATATATTGCCGTCCAAGGCTAAGGAGCCCCATCTACCCCGTTTGTTGATTTATGCGAGTACTAAGTACCCCAATCCTATTACTATTGGTGTGGATGGACGTTGGCTCCCCCGGAGTTCATCTGCCCTTTGACAGTTCTTGTTTTTAGTGATGATGGGTGTTCACACATCCACCTCACCAGACAAGCCGAGGTGTGTCTGATAGGGGTGCCAGTTTAGTTGCCGATGACATGGAATAGGTAGTACTAGTTTACATGGTACAAGTAGCAGGTAAGAAAGAAGACCTATTTGGTCCTGACTATTAAAGAACTCTAAACATTTTAATATTCAGTGTATATTAACTTAATGTCCTAGCCGGAAGTAACATTTGTTTTCTAAAAGTCGTTGGGGCGACCTAAAGTCAGTGAGGGAGTCTGTCCCCTTTTCACTAGTGCTAGACCAAGGAGGTTGTTCTTGCGTCTGAGGTGGAGCACCACACCTACCATCAGCTCCTTACTTTACAGCACAGTTGGCGAGGGCCGGTATCGAACTTGGAACCTTGTGGTTTCTAGCTGAATGCTCTACTGACTGAGCTAACCCGGCCCTACCCCAAATGATAGCCTTTGTTTAAATGTAATATTAAACATATTTTGAAGTCTTTGATTTATGGGAAATAACAGGTAACTTTAAATGAAAAGGCCATTTTTAGCCATTTATTGATAAATCCTTTTAAATGGGGCTCAGAACTTTAGAATGGACTTAGAAAATTCTCAACAGGATGTTAAGAGTTAATAGAAGTATGTATATACATATAGCTAAAGTCATCTGGTTGTCTAGGAAACTTCTTTTTTTTTTTTTTTTAGTGTGAGAAAGCTTTGTTATTTTTATGTATATTTTCACAGAGTTGAAAGGAGAAAAAAATGTGAAATATTTGTCATCCAATTTAACATTACAGAAGTGAAATAAAGCAGAAAAACACATCACAAGAAAAAGAATATTTATATACATAAGTTTTTACAATTAAATGAAAAGTGTGTACGTCTATTTGGCTTGCTGACCATCAAAGTCTATTTAAGAAGAAACTCTCTAACTTCATGGTTGTTGGCTGGTTGGTTGGTTGGTTTTTTTATGGCATGTCAACCTTTGTTGGGTTATTTTATGCTGAAGATGTTATTTGTTCTGATGGCTATTCAATTTTTTTTTTCAACTCCTGTTTTTCTATTTAACCCATTGATGGGACCCTGATAAGGAATAAAACAAAACATCTTTGGCATAAAATAACCCAACAAGGGTTGACATGCTTTAAAATCCAATCAACCCCAAAAAAGGTGTTATTTGAAATGTGTATTTATGCTAGTGATTGATTTGAAAATTTGATCTTTATTTTTTTTTCTAATTAGTTAATGATTTTATTTTATGCATTTACCCAACCCCTTCGTATGAGCAGGATGTGACACATGGTCAGTTTTTAAGCAGAGTTTAATAGGTTTCAATTTCAGGTTTTCAGTTGCCATAAATAATTTTATTTTAGGCGAGAAATCTTTTAATTTCTAAGTAATATGACATTTTTTTGTGATTCAATTTCTTAGTAGAACTCTTGAATTTCTGAACCGATATCATTATATATAAAATACTAGTGGAGCTACTCTGCATTGGTCGAAATTTTTAAAAATTATAATCTCTTTCAAAGAAACCTTTTTGAACCAATATAATTTCTAAGTAATAAGATAGTTTTTGTGATTCAATTTCTTAATAGAACACTTGAATTTCTTGTTATATAAAGTACTAGTGGAGCTACTTGGCGTTGTTCGGGATTTTGGGGCTATGCTAAGGTCGGCGTCATGTTGTGTCTCCAGTCACTTTAATAGTGGTGATTTACTAACATCACCCCCCCCCCCACCCACTATATCAGTTGAACACAAAGTCCAATTAACGTGGGGAGCCATACACAAGCCAAAGCTCATGCAGTAAGTAAAAGTTGTCAGTGTGACATAAAGTCGGTATCAGTGAGGGAGTCTATCCCCTTTTCACTAGCACTAGACCAAGGAGATTGATTTAGCATCTGAGGTAGAGCCTGCCATCAGCTCTTTACTTTACTGCACAGATCCCTGTTGGCAAGGGCCGGTATCAAACTAGGAATCTTGTGGTTTCTACCCAAATGCTCTACCAACTGAGCTAACCACTAGTGTAAAAATTGCATCTATCCCTTTGGCATTCCTCTTTTTAAGGCACTGGGAATAAACTCAGCCCTGCTCCTTTAAATCAAGTGGGCAAGTGTTGCCTGGGATGATGGCCCCTGGGATTTATGCCAATATTATTTTGATGGAGAATGGGAGTCAGATGGCGGCAATGCACGGCAAATACCATATTCTCTGAGAAAAAAGAGCAAGACATTGTCTTGCCTGCCAGAATCGAACTCGCATCCTCCCGATGCAAAAAATGAGACTTAGGCGAGGTGCAGACACGAGGTTCGATTCAGTTGACCGGATGATTGTCCTGACCATATTAACCGAATTGTTTCTAATTCGGGTACCCCTGATGTTGAAAGCTACATCCGTAAATAGCAGGAGTCCCCCCAAAAAAACAGGGCAGAGCAGCGCCGCACCTGACTGACCTGCGAAGCGATGGAGGGAAAGGAAAGGCATACAGACAGATGACGAAAGATTACGTTACCAGTTAGTGTCGGACTTAATTGCAGACAGCAAAGAACTTTTGTTTTTTCAACAAAATTATCTTATCAGTCCAATGGCTGAAGCCACTGGGCACAGGGCCTGAAGGCCAAGTTAAGTCTAAATATGGTGGTGTTTTGTTAGGGGTCTTTCAGGAGTGAGTGTTCACTTCCAGTGCTATACATTCTTCTTCCCTGTAAACTTATGGTCTACATACTTGAAAGAATTTGGAATGAGTATAGAAAATATATACAAAAAAATTTTTTTTTATTGCTCCTATACCCTTTTTTTTTTTCTCTATTTTATTTGCAGGTGCACTTGAATGAACCAGTTCATCTTTTGCAGAGGTTAGAAAATTGTCTCCCTTGGCAGTAGAACTCTTACATCAGGCTGTGGACATTTTAACAAAACATTTTGTACAATTTGATAAACGTTTTTTAAAAAAATAATTCTTTCAGTTTGTCACTTTTAAATGATTATACGGAACAAATAAAATGTCTTTTTGTGATTTGAATGAATGTGTGTGTGTGTGTGCGTGTGCGTATGAATAAATATATTGGATAAAATGTCTAACACAATGGAAAAAATTTGGAAATTAAAACCAAAATTTGGTGGAGTATTTATTTATATAATACTAACTTAAAAGCCACCATATTGGTGGCTTTTAGACCAACAATAACATTTCATGCATAAAAAACGCCCAAAACAATCAGAATAATTAAAGCTTAAAAAGTAAAAGTAAAGTTGTCGTGGTAGCCTAAAGTCAGTATCAGCCAGACAGCAAGGGAGTCTATCCTCTTTTCACTAGTGCTAGACCAAGGAGATTGTTTGGGCATTTGAGGCAGAGAGCCACACCTACCATCAGCTCCTCACTTCACCACACAGATCCCTGTGCTACTCATACGCTGAGTTGGCGAGGGCCGGTATCAAACCAGGTACTTTGTTGTTCCTAGTCGAACGCTCTATTGACTGAACCAAACCGGCCCTTAATATCTTCTAATTTCATAATATTAAAGTCATTAAAGCACAATTTCAACACTTTTCATTCTCTCACTTACATAGAAAATGGTGTTCCTTGATATGTTGCCATGACAACCAGAAAAATACTTTAGGTTTTTAGGGTTTTTTTTTTAAATCAAAAACATTTTTTTTCAAAATCCTTATATGATAAACCTTTTCAATGAACAAAACATTATGTTAAATAAATATTCCACCAAATTTTGTTTTTTTAAGTAATATTTCTCCCATATATACACCCCTTCAACCAACCCCCGAAGAAAAAAAGTTGCAGGGTGTTAAAATCAGGGCTTCTGGCTGGCCTCTCACACAGACCACGTTTACCCATCAATCTCCCAGGAAAATGATGATTCAGCCATTTCCGAACAACAATAGCAAAATGTGGATGAGCACCAGCATCAACAACACATATTTAATTGCCATATATTAAGGAACATACATTAAAGAATTGAGAAAAATGTAACTGCATATAAAAAAAATGGTAATCTGAACATTAGTTACATAAATGAGAGTAACCTCCCCTTGTTTATTTCACTTTGAACCAGCCATATGTTTTGGTCGGCGATTTTCCTTTCACTATAAATCTACACTGAAAATATGATTTTGTTCGAATCAATACAACTGCATGTTTTAACACGAAAATATCATAAAATGTGTTCTTAATTGTGCTTGCGCATTATTTGAACTGAACTTAATTGTTATTAAGAACATGTTTTATGATATTTTTGTATTCAAACATGCAGTTGTATTAATTAGAACAAATTCGTATTTTCAGTGTAGATTTACGGTGAAATGAAAATGGTCGATCAAAACATAAGGCTTCCTCAAAGCGAAACAAACAAAGTGAGGTTACTCTCATTTATGTAGCTAATGTTCAGATTACCAAGAAAAATTATAGTTTAAAATAGGGAGTTACTTTTCAATCACCCTGGATTTGAGTGTCTATAATATATGCTGTGAAGACAAACAAGATTGGGAAAAAAATCCTATACTGCTGCTGCTGCTGCTGGTTGAGTGGGGGTGAATGGAGCTAAAGATTTATTCATATTGAGAAATGAGACATTGAATGTACACGCATACATAGATTGAATACACACCTACGCACATTAAATATACATGCATACAGATTGAATACACTCTCACGTGCACTGAATGCACATGCATACAGATATTGAATACATTCCCCCACTCACATACTCATAGATGTTGAATATGCACAGGTAGCCACCTGTTTTGTGTGTGTGTATTTTTGTATATAAAAATAGATATGTCTATGTTGGTAATGTGAATGTATCTGTGGCTATATTTATATATTCATAAGTGCAAACATTAAGCCAGGTTTCTTGGGTAACCATTTCTTATTCTCTCATCCTACCCTCACCCTCAGTCGACTGATAATACCTACTTGCCATTTACATTTAATAGTTCTGGAGATCTGTGAAATATGGAGGAGTGCTTCTTATTTGTCATTACTCACAAGGTCCACTCTGACACGTTGGAATACTACAGGATGTGACACAAGGTCAATATTTTTTAGCGGAGTTTAACAGGTTTGAATTCAGTTTTCCTTCTCCTAGACTGGTTACCTAGCTCTGATTAAAAAGCCCAGTCTGCCCTGCTATTTACCCATAGCTAGAGGGAGGATTGGATTTATACCTTTCCCAAGGGTATTAGGGTCATGTGAAATGCAAACAGCTCTGTCCAGGAATTGAACTCAGGTCGATGAGTCCATTTCCTGCGACTCTAACCATTAGACCACACGCCTCCATAATTTAATGATGATTTTAATATAAGACCCCCCCCCTCCTTAAAATAAACCCTAGTTGAGAGCAATAACATTCCAGAGGACGAGGATGCTATGATTATTTTTTAATGGATTCTCGTTAATGATTTTTTGAATAAAAGAACCTGTTAATGGTAAATTAATGTAGATCGATTTTTGTAATTTCTAGAAATTTCGTAATTTTCTACTTCTTAATGTTGTTTTTTGATATATAAAGAATATATAAATACCAGTCCTGCCAACTCAGCACATATATAGCACAGCTTGGATCTATGTGGAAAGCTAATGGTAGGTAAGGATGATAATATTTACTGGCATCTCACCATGCCAGTCGGACACAAGGTTCATTATAGTTCAGGACTATGCACAAACCGAAGCTCATACGTGGCCAGGGGAAAAATTGTGTGGATCCCTTTGGCTTTCCTTATTTGAGGTGCCTTGGGAACTGGACAATAAACCCACCCCTGCCCCTTTAAATTGAGGGAGCAGTTATTGCCTGGGAGGATGTCCCCCTGGGATCAAACTCTTATTAATCACTAGCTGGTCCCAAAAAGTCTGGGAACCAGAGGATGATAATGTAATCATTTTTGAAGGAATTGTCATTAATGAGTTTTTGAATAAAAGGACCTGTTGATGGTAAATAAATGTAGATTGTTTTTTGTAATTTCAGTTTATTTAGAAATTTCATAATTTTCTATTTCTTAATGTCGTTTTTCCATATATAAAGGATAAGATTTCCCCTGAAAATAAGCGCTAGTGTTAAATTTTGGAGTGAAAATTAATATAAGCCCTGTCTTATTTTCAGGGAAACACAGTACTTTATTCCCCATAAAAAAAAATGATGACTTATTTTCATAGGGATTCACACTTCTTCCTATGATCAGGGTGTAGTATCTGTTTGCTTTGATCAAAGTATCACTCATCAGTACTTCTGTCTAGGATCAGTGTAATGTCTGTGCCCATTGAAATCTATTAAGATATGTAGACCTGCCTCACAGAGTGGGGGTCCAGTGGGTTCAGCCCTGGACCTTTAATTCCAAGGGGCCATCCTCCCAAGCAACACCTGTCTCCTTGATTTAAAGGGGCAGGGCTGGGTTTATTGCCCGGTGCCTAAGACACCCCCCTTGACGGGGAATGCTGATGGATCAACCCATTTTTGCACCTGCCACTCATGAGTCTTGGCTCGTAGGTGGTCCCACATTAATAGGGCCTTGTGTCTAACCTATACATATGGAGTACGTGGTAGATATCTAGAAGAAAAATTTTTTTAAGGTGTATAAAATGGTTATTTTGATGATAATTATTTTACTCCTTGTGAATTTTTCACACCAGGTTCAATACCAGCCCACGTCAACTCAGCGCATGAATAGCACAGCTTGTATCTGTGCGGTAAAGTGGAGAGCTGATGGTAGGTGTGGTATCTACTTCAGACACAAAAAATAATTCCCTGGTCTAGCGCTAGCAACAAGAGGATAGACTCCCTCACTGTCTGGTTGATACCGACAATAGGAAGCCACTCCGTCTACTTACTTCTATGATATGCATTTATTTTAAAAGTTTTCAGTGAAGTAGGGGTGGGTGATCTTTTTTGTATAGTCAGTCTGTCTGTGAGAGGTGTTTTCTTATTCTCCCTCCCCTCCCCCTCCCCCTCCCCCTCTCCACTAAACTTTTCTTGTTGATCTAAAAATTCTCTGACCCATACAGAAAAGAAAAACTTGTTCTTTTCCCTCCAACATATTTTATTTAAATTCATGTGAATCAGAAGAAGTAACTCTAGTGGGCAGTTAACATTTTCTGCTCTGCCTGTGTATACCGATCTTTCAGGTAACCCCACAGAAAATAGTCCACTGGGGTTAGATCAGGTGATCCAGATGGCCAATGGATATCAATGAATCTCGAAATGAGATGTCCGGGGAAAAGTTTGGACTCCACGGCATTATAAGTATCACCAGAATCAATACCTGAAAGTAATAAAAACTTAATGTAATATTCAAATCTTAGATAACATGTAAAACTGTTACATACTCATCCACATATATCCATGTTGGGTACATACACAAGTGTTCTTTTACTGGAGAAAGGGGGAGAGATAGACACAAGTAGATAGAGAAAAGCATATGCATTTTGTATTACTTACTTTGGCCATTTGGTGATCTCTAGTCGTTTCTATTCTTTCTCCCCATGTTGAATTCTATTTCTAGATTCTTGTTGGCTGTTCATCTTTGATGCATTCCGTCTTCTTGGTCAGTCTTTTTGCCAAGACATTCATCAAGCAAGAACACCATATTATTTCTTTAAACTTTTATTGCTTAAATTTCTTCTAACTAACACAACGCGTGTGTGCATTTGAGCCCAGCTAAGGCAGACATGCTTTCTGCCTGGACGTCCAAGCTAGAACTGACGGGTTAACTTGGTCCCACGTGACTTCACATATTTCGCGGGCTTTCTGTAATAATCCATGGAAAGTCCCGCCCGTGATATGAAAAGGGTCCATCCCTTCAGAAAAACAGGGGTTTGACAATAATCTATGCATAGATTATGTAACAAAACTCCTGTGTATCTGTTATGTCATAAATATATTTAGTACTTTGTGTCGTTTTTATAATCTGAGAAAATAGCATTTAAAATGTGTTTCATCATTATGGTCCGCCCTGTATATGAGGATTCTTTAAAGCTCACAGGAGAGCTCAATATATAGTAATTAATTAAATTCATACAGAGCAAAATTTACTCTCCCATATAAGTGAGAAAACTCAACAAACCGTTATTTAGCTATTATAAACTTATTTCAGCAGGTATCTCTATAAAAAAACCCAGTCTCATTTAGGTTCAGTGTATTAAATATATATATATATATATATATATATATATATATATATATATATATAATTCAAATTAATACCAATCTTTTTTTTTTTCTTCAATGTAAAAATGAACACTAAACTCTGAATTGTACTTCAAATTTTTGCTGATTGTTATTTGAAGTCAAATTTTATATTTCCTTTTTAAAAAAAATATCAAATTCAAGATTGTAAGTTTTAGAAATATGACATTTTTTAAAGGAAAGAGCCCCAACCAAACTCCAACTATAGTGAAGGGATTACTAGTTGATCATATGGTTATACAGGGTGTCCACAAAGTTCGTGTTCACTTTAAAATTTAAAATTCTTTAAATTCTTTATAGACACCGTGTATAATTACAGCACTATTCATCCATCATAACAATCATGTGTGTATTTTATCTTTGTCAATTCATTCATAACATTTATCTCATTTTATTTTACTATTTACACCTCGATTATTGCAAATCATTTATTCTTAAAAATTTTGCCAATTTTGTACATAAAAATAAAGACAAATCTCTTAATTATGTCACACTTTAAAATAAAAAAATGAAATTTTTACAATAAGAATTGTTTTTCACCACAAAATTGCTCAGTATTATCTGCGTTATTTGGACTATTGTCCCCATCTTCATTGTTATTTGTACAACATATTTCTTGTTGGACTCGGGAACCTTCTTTTCAAACTGGGGAACTTTCTTGTCGTAATCGGGAGCCATCACGGAACTTTGAACAGGGGGTATCCTGTTCTCATTCCGCTAACCATAGCTGGGGTAGGAGTTGTGTTAATTATTATTCTATGTTACTGCCTCTACTCAGGATTGAACCCGGAATCCAGAGATAACTGTCACTTAGAACTGTCTTAACCTAACTACCTTATAATTAACACAACTCCTACCCCAGCTATGGTTAGCGGAATGAGAACAGGATACCCCCGTGGACTAAATAAAGGGTTAGGTTCAAAGTTCCGTGATTACGACAAGAAAGTTCCCGAGTTCGAAAAGAAAGTTCCCGGGTCCGAGAAGGTTCCCGAGTCCGACAAGAAATACCTGAAGAAGGCCGGAGGGCATATTGGCCGAAATGTTGTACAAATAACAATAAAGATGGGGACAATAGTCCGAATAACGCAGATAATACTAATCATCAAGCCTCATCTCAGACATTCAGAGAAATAAAATTGCTCAGGTTATTGAAGACTTTTTTTTTCTATTTTTCTGAATTAGGCACATAGCCTTGTGGATAAAGGAGTTAGGTTAAGACAGTTATCTCTAGACTGCTGGTTCAATCCTGGTCAGGAGCAGCAGTAACATAGAATAATAATTAACACAGCTTAACGCCTCTACCCCAGCTATGGTTAGCGGAATGAGAACAGGATACCTCCGTGGACTGAATAAAGGGTTAGATTCAAAGTTCCATGATGAGCTTATGACAAGAAGGTTCCCAGAGTCCGACAAGAAATACTTGAAGAAGGCTGGAGGGCACATTGGCTGAAATGTTGTACAGATAACAATGGAGATGAGGACAATAATACTTTTTTTCTTTCTTTTCTTTTTTCTCTTTTCTTTTTTCTGTTCATTTTTTTTCTTTCTTTTTTTAAAAATCACATTTTGTCCAATCTTCTGTTGTTGCAGGGATTAAAATATGTTAAGTGTATCCACCTGCAATGGAGTAGGACCCAACCTCCAAAAGGGTGGGGTCCCAGGTGTAGAACAAAACTCTATCTGATGGAAAAGTTCCAGTTCTGGAGCTCTGGGGAGTGTGGAGTACCCCTCCATTGCCATTGCTCCTAGGTCCACTCTGATCCAGAGTGGTAGTACCTGTTAGGGTCCCATCTATGGGTTAAGTAAAAAAAATGAGTTTAAAAAAATTGAATACCCATCAAGAATGAATAAATCAAAACATCTTTGGCATAATATAACCCAACAAGGGTTGACATGCTGTAAAATCCAACAAACCAACCTACACAGGCAATTCTGACTTAAACTCAAAAAAACCAAAATGCTTTTCTTTTTCTTTTTTTTTTTTTCTGAGATTCCAACCAGTAATTCAGTTAAATCCTGCTTAACGACATAAATTCCACCATCGTATGTCACCCTGCCGTAATAAAAAAAATACTAAAAATCAGGGAATTAACCGAATTTAATGAAATTTTCATTGTTGATATATTAATGAATAAAAGATAGAATGCACCAGTTATTTTATTTAAAACCTTTTACATTTTTTCAGGTCAGTTAACTTTAAACCACATATCTTTGAGGCGTAACACAAATTCCCAAACATACATGGTTCAAAGTTAACTGACCTGAAAAAATGTAAAAGGTTTTAAATAAAATAACTTATGCATTATATCTTTTATTCATTAATATATCAACACTGAAAATTTCATTAAATTCAGTTAATTCCTTCCTTTTTAGTATTTTCTTATTTCAGCAAGGTGACATACGATGGTGAAATTTATGTCCGTTAAATAGGATTTAACCAATAATTCTAATTTCTGTTTTTTTTCTTTGTTCTGAAAATATTTTCTCTTGACTAACACATTTTTTTTCAACACAAGTAAAAGGAGATTACATTTTCTTTTATTCGATCAATAACTAAGACATTGTGAAAAAAAGAAATTATTGAAATCACTTCTGGTTAAGTTCCAGCAAGTAACAGCAGGTACTCTCTAAGTAACTCAAGGTCTGTGTGATAGATTAAGTAAAAATTTAGTGAATAACAAAAAAATTATTGAAATTAAAAATTTGAATAAATTCCTTTCGTCTTTTGACACAAAATTCTAGTTTATTCTCCATTGTTCACTTATTTTCTGTTTTCAAAATGAAAATTATCAATAATAATAATAATATTAATACTCATGTTCCTTAAAAGTATGACTGTTATCATATTGCAACACCCTCTGGTTAAAAATGAGATAGTCCAAGATGAAATATAAAAAATGTAAATCCTGATTCTTATTTCTTATGAGTGTTGTCACCTCAGCTAAATAATGGACCGTACCATTTTTATTATAAAGAAAGAAAGGGAAGGAACAGTCTCATTTTAACCAGAGGGTGTTGCAAAATGATAATGGTCATACAATTAAGAAAAAAATTGAGTACCCATCAAGAATGAATAAATCAAAATGTCTTCAGTATAAAATAACCCAACAAGGGTTGACATGCCGTAAAATCCAACCAACCAATAAAGGTAGCACTCTACTAACTTTCACTTGGGATTCTTTTCTTTTTAGCATTTGTAACAATTTGTTTTTCTATCTTCATGTTTTGATCTCAACACAAATTAAAGATTTAGGTCATTCGACTGTTTGATGATTTTTTTTTTTATTGAATGCTTCATTAAAATCTGATGAGAAATAAAGGAACAGATGTGACACAGATATGAATATATAAAAGTCAATGATGCATTTCAATTCACCGTTTCAACTGAACGTGTTTCTTATTTATTGAATACAGAATTAATTCATTAGTTTTAATTAAACTTTCTCTGAATTTTATAAATAAAACATTGTCATTATTTTTTCTATTGAATCTGAGTTCATTTAGTAAGTTTGGCACAAGGGTAAAAATGTGCTGCCAGGTTCACTCCAACCCAGAGTGGTAGTACCTGTTAGGATCCCACTATGGGTTAAATTGGTCAAAAAATGAGTTTAATTCTTAACATCCTGTTGAGAATTTTTTAAGTCCAGAGCCCCATTCTTCTAAGGATTTATCAAAAAATGGCTAAAAATGGCCTTGTCATTTAAAATTACCTGTTCTTTCCCATAAATCAAAGACTGCTAAGTATGTTTAATACTACATTTAAACAAACGCTATCTTTGGGGTGGATTAGGAAAATAAATGTGACTTCTGGCCAGGCGGAATGAGGCGGTATACGACGTTAATAGTTAAAAAAAAAAATTTTGAATACCCAACACAAATGAATAAATAAACGTATCTGGCATAAAATAACCCAACAAAGGTTTACATGCCATGAAATCCAACCAATCTAACCAAACCAAACAAATGTGACAACAATCACTTATTTATTTCATCTATTTATTTATTATTTTGTTAGCTTCAGTTTTATTTGTTGTTGTTCTCTTTGATGGTTTTAACAATGAGCCTCACCAACCTTATCCTAAATAATGTGAAAATTGATCCTTCAATTATCAAACTAGAAATCTATCAGCTGGGACAAGATGACCTGTATTGAATGGAAAATGGGATTTGCTATTCACCACTCCCCAATTTTAATCTGTGAAAAGAATTCATGCCTATTGAGCAAGTCATAACACCCACCGACAATAGTTCAGTAGTCAAGTAGGCTGCGTTATTTTTCTATCTATCTATCTATCTATCTATACATATATAAAGGGCAGTTGTGTGTATATGTATGTCTGGAGGAGACTTTGAAAATAAAGCAATTAATGACAAAGTAAATATATATACACATTAAATATCACCAGGGCTTGGTTTTTTGAGCAAAAATAAGAAAGATTTGTTTTATATTTGTGAAGATAATTAAAAAATAAAATTTAAATGATAATAGTATGGATTTTATTTTCACTTAATATTTTAGATAGTAGACATTAATATTTCTTTTCAGAGTAGCTGGATCAATGCAAGGTCTATTTTTTTTACATAGGGATTTAAATGGGGCATTTCACGAGGATTCAACTCCTAATTCAGTAATAATGAATCTGCGGGACTAACTTAAAAAAATACTCTCTACCCAGGTGACGCCAGGTAACCGCTGTTAGTACATATATAAAGGGCGGTTGTATGTATCTGAATATCTGGAGGAAACTTCGAAAATAAAACAATTAACGACAAAGAAAATATATATACACATTAAATATCAATGGTTTTTGAGCAAAAATAATGAAGATTTAATTTATATTCATGAAGATAATTAAAAAAATAAAATTTAAATGATAACAACATGGATTTTTTTTTTTTTTTGCATTTAATATTTTAAATAGGAGACATAATTTTTCTTTTCAGAGTGGCTGAATAAAGGCAAGGTCTTTTTTACATAGGGATTTTAATGGGACCTCCTGCGAGGATCCAACCCGTGGTTCAACAATAATAGATCTGCGAGACTACCTTTTTTACCTCCCCTCCTCTACCTAGGTGATGCCGGGTAGCCACTTCTAGTATGTTATAGAACCATGTCAGCTTTGTAAGATTGATTCTCTTGTAAAAATAATTTCCTTTTTAAATAATTGAACTTTATAAATATGGTTGTAACTCGTCATGGTGGCCTAAAGTTGGTATCAGCCAGACAGCGAGGGAGTCTATCCCCTTTTCACTAGCATTAGATCAAGGAGATTGATTTTAGCATCTGAGTTGGAGCGCCACATCTACTATCAGCTCCTCACTTTACGGCACAGATCCCTGTGCTACTCATATGCTAAGTTGGCGAGGACCGGTATTGAACTAGAAAACTTGTGGTTCCTAGTCAGATGCTCTACCGACTGAGCTAAACCAGATAAACTGTCGAAAATCTCAGTTTGTGTAGTCCGAGTATAGGTAATTTCGACCATCTTTGGTCATTTTCACTTATGTAAATTGGTTGGTTGGATTTTATGGCATGTCAACCCTTGTTAGGTTATTTTATTCTGAAAGATATTTTGTTTTATTCATTCTTGATGGATATTCAACATTTATTTCAAACTCAATTTTTTTAAACTCATTTTTTTCTATTTAACCCATAGATGGGACCCTAACAGGTAATACCACTCCAGGTCAGAGTGGCCCTGCGAGTAATGGTGATGAAGGAGTACTCCACACTCCCAAGAGCTCCAGATTGGAACTTTTTTCTTTCTTTCCTTCTTTTCATCTTTTCATTATGCTCAATTGAAACAGATTAGCATAATTGCTTCCGTGCGCTCACCCCCTTTCTCCATCTTTCCCCTATTCTCTTTCTTTCTTTCTTTCTCTCTTTATAATAAAAACGGAATGGTCCATTATTTATCTGAGGTTATGATGCTTATAAGAAATAAAAATTCAGCAAATAAGCAACAGTAGATAATCAGAATTTACATTTTTACATTTCATCTTGGACGATTAGGACAGTCTCATTTTTAACCAGAGGGTATTGCAACATGTTAACGGTCGTACTTTTAAGGAACACAAGTATTAATGTTAAATAGATGTTAAAGCATTTTAACACTTTTGTAATAAAAAAAATATCCCTATCCCATTGGTTGGGTTTTATGGCATGTTAACCCTTGTTGGGTCATTTTATGCCGGAGGATGTTTTGTTTTTATTCATTCTTGATGGTATTCAAATATTTTTTTCTAACTCCATTTTTTTTAAACTCATTTTTTCTATTTAACCCATAGAGCCTACCACTCCAGATTAGGGTGGACCTGGGAGTAATGGTGATGAATGAGTACTCCACACTCCCCCATAACTCCAGAATTGTAACCTCACCATTAGATGCAGTTTAATGTCATAACCAGGATAATCCCTTTTTTGCTGTGTTAGAGTATATAAAGTACGAAAGATGTGGCCTGTGGTGTTCTGCCGTCAAGAGTAAAATTGCAAATGGCTGCTTTCATGGTTCTATTTATATTCTCTATCTCGGGTCAAGGGCAGATCACCCTGTTTAGACCAGACACAGGGGCAGATAACTCTATTGTATTTATTGTGGCTGCCGTTGTAGGCAGCTATGTAGTAGCTTGTAGTAGTAGTATTTTTTGTTATGGTCAACAGGCCTGATTTACGCATTCCTTCTCCCCTTCCCCTAAAAATGTACCCTGTGACCTGGTCATCCCACCTTGTAAGAATGTTCCCTTAGAGAAAATAGTTCCTTGGTTTTAAAAACCCCTAAGTATGTGTAAATGCATTTTTGAGATTGGTGGAATACTTGTTTGTGTGGCTATGTAAAAGAGAACACTGCCTTAGGCGGTAATTACAAAAAGGTTTTAGTAAAAAAATGAAAGTTTGTAGGGTTTTGGATTTGGTGTAGTGTTTTGGTAAATAGTCAGGCTAGGAGAGTACCAGCCAAAATCTTTCTTTCCCATTTGACAGGCTGTAAGAACAGCCGAAATTCTTTGGGCTCTCAGATGTAGAGCTTTTTTTTGAGTGGTAAAATTAGTTATCGCACTCTTTGTACAGAATTACTAAGATATAGTCCCTTCAAGTCCAAGTCCCTACGTGCCAACAAAGGTAAACTATTTTTCCATTCCCTTCTTTAAAGCTGCATTTAAATACGTTATTTTTCGTGTTAAATTTGTAATTTCTCTTTAAATGGTAAATTATTCTTTTACCCCTGGTTAACTCACTGTGCCTTTTGAGGCAGATATGTTAAATACCTCAAACCCCCTTTTGTATGTATTTCATAGATAAGCTTAAATGTTTTATATTTAGAATTTTTGGTAAACTATCAGGCATAAACCTTTTCTGTTGTTTTTGTTATAACCTTTTTTTGTGTGAAATTTGTTTGTTTTATTGTTCTGTAAATTTATTGTATTTTGTGACTTACACGAATTCTTTCGTTTAATTCCCAGTTTTCACGGCGTACACTGTATGGAAAATAAAGAATTATTAGAAATACGGTGTGGTCTGTATGGTCTTTATGTGCACGGTGCTAGCCTCTTTGAAAATTATCGGGAAAGCCAAACTGGTTAACATTTCTGTAGGGTGGACATTGACACTTATGCCGTGTATAGACATAAAAGAAATAAAAATTGGGTCATTATGATTTGGCAGCAGTTGTGAATATAATAATGTCTTTTTTTGATATCAAAGAAATATTGAATTTTGCCGCAGTATGACATCTTGCTTGCAACACTCGATATTCACACGTTAGAAGAAAAAAAAAGAAACCTTTTCATCTCGTCTGAACGTTGTGAATAAAATAATCAAACACTTTCAGAATTTGTGAAAATCTTATAATGGAGATTATGTGTCTGTCTGTAACCGAAACTACATCACCACCAATGTCACAATTCCTTTAGTTATTTACGTTTTTATTCTCAATGGTTATTGAATAATCATTATTTAATCTTAATGAGCATCTTATTTATTAACAATGTCTCTATTAAGGTTTAGCTGAGATAGATTTGCCTCAAAACAGCCCATATTATTAATGTGTATTATATATCATTAAGAAATAAATGTTTACATAATATATAGTGGGAATAATTTTCATACCGGTTTTAACAAGACAGTGTTTAATTAATAATTACTTGATGTTATTGATTTCTAATATTATTGTTTTATTCTTAAACGTATTAAAAACAATCCAGTTAAATCAAACTTAACAAACCTAAATTCCACTACGTATGTCAACCCGTTGAAATAAAAAAATACCAAAAAAAAAAAGGAAATTAACCAAATTTAATGAAATTTTCAGTGTGGATATATTAATGAATAAAAAATATAATGCACCTCTTATTTTATTTAAAAACTTTAACATTTTTTCAGATGTTAACTTTGAACCACATATCTGTGTTACACCTCAAAGATACATTTTTTCTGGTCAGTTAACTTTGAACCACGTATCTTTGAGGCGTAACGCAGATTTTAAAAGATATGTGGTTCAAAGTTAACTGACCAGAAAAATGTAAATGTTTTTAAATAAAATAACTGGTGCATTATATCTTTTATTCATTTATATATCAACACTGAAAATTTCCTTAAATTCGTTTAATTCCCTGATTTTTTTTTTCTTTCGGCAGAGTGACATTCAATGGTGGAGTTTAGGTCCATTAAGTTGGTTTGGTTTGGTTTGTTTTGTTTTACAGCATATCAACCTTAGTGGGTCATTTAATGCCGACAAAGTTTTGAAATAAATTCATTCTTAATGGATAACAAATTTTGTTTATCAACTCATGTTTTTCTATTCAACCCATAGATGGGACTCTAACAGGTACTACCACTCCGGGTCAGGGTGGACCAGGGAGCAATGGTGATGAAGGGGTGCTCCACATTCCCCAAACCCCCAAAACTGGAACCTCACCATCAGATAGAGTTTAACGTCATTCCCAGGACATGTAGACCCTCAGTCACTGCCTTCTAGCACCCATATGATAAAAAAGGGGTTGGGGCTTGCCATAAGGGCAATAGGGTTGGGAAAATCATATAGGTGTTTGACGTGACCAGCCGATTGATCAGAGGGGGCCTCTCCGACCGCCTGTCTAGCCCAAGATTGGGCCAAAGTGGTGTATTGCAATCATGAACCTCTCATCCACCTGGGTTCTATCCTTAAGCATCACAGGTCGCCACCCACGCCCAACAGGTGGCCCCATTGGGGAGTCTTATCCCTCTGCAGAGATGCAGTTAGTGCATTCTAACACCCCACCGACAGGGCGGTTTAAGTTGGATTTAACCAATTTTTGATTAGGTTATGATCCGGACTGTTTGTCTGTCATTTCATGGAGTTGATTTAGCTTTCTTAAAAAAAAAGCTTTAACCCTCTTTCCTCTGTGGGAAAATGCATTCTCATCCTGAAAAATGACATCCTTATCATCAAACATTTTTTATTGATGGAATTAGATTTTTTTTTAAATGTACAGTAAAAAAACTGACAAAAAATGGTGCTTTACCAGATGTGTGTGTTTTTGTACATACTTAGAATCTGTCACATAAACGACTTTGAATTCTTTGTTCATAGGATAAAAAACAAACATTTTGTGTGACATGGGGTGAAATGATATTACAACTGACAAAAACTATGGACTCACCCCTCTTAGAAAACTGTTGCAAGATGGGTATATATTATCCTGACTTTTGTGAGCTAGGACTACTAATGGAAGGGGGAGGAAGAAATAAATAAATAAGAGATGATAAAGGTTTAAAAAATAGTGATGAGCCAAAACAGGATGAATGATGATTTGACTGTAGCGTGACCCCGAACGGAGAATTGAGTGTCAAGCGGAAGTCGGGTGTTGACCGGAACTGGAAGCTTCGGTGTTGACCGGATGTCATGTGGTGACGTGGAACAATGAAGAAAGGGATCAACCTCTTTTTGCTTTCGGATGCGTAGGGGAACGGACGGGTCTCTGGACCCTAGCATGGGGTCACAGTAGTTTAACAGTTTCTCTCTCTCTTTCTCTCTGCCTTTCCTCCTCTCTGGTACGAGCCCACTATATGAGCACGATAATAAATGAGCAGTTGTGACTACATATTTCTCGTGTTGTAATTTCTATCAACACCATTTTAGCACTGTGAATTTGGAGGCACGTGGACGAGACCCGCTATATAATATATACGCCGCTGCCACCTTACCGTTATCGTAGTAGCGCTCGGAAAAAAGGACAACGTTACTTATATCATTTTGGTACCGTGAAAATATACCACAACGGTACAAAACTTCTTTTTTTTTGTTGTTATTTTTAATTCATGTAAAATAAACTGAGAACAAATCTGAGACAAAAACCTTTTTTATTCAACAGCCAAACTTTCTGCCTTCATGGAACATATGTAGTGTAATTATTGTGGTCTATAGGAAATTTGGGGATTGAAAGAAAAACGTTTGGATTTCTGGAGAAAGAGAAGAAAAAGAAATAAGAACAAAGTTTAAAGTTTGGAAGGGTAAACACTCAACGGGGTACTAGCAATTGACCAACAAATGACCCCGGATCTAGATTTAAAAATCAAAACGGAAGTTTCTGGGTTTTGACCGGAAATGAAAGTGGGTGACCCTCCCATCCCGGTATGAGAAATGGAAGAAGAGAAAAATTAGTCTTTTTCAGCTGGGCCTTCCTGAGAGGAAGATGGGGCTTCCCAGTTTCCCTGTATGGGTTTTGCATAGTAGTACCAAACATGATTTACAATAGAATAATTTGACCTTACCCCATCTCTCTCTCTCCTCTCTCTCTCTCTCTCTTTCTCTACTTCCTTCTCTTTGAAAAAGAACCCACGAGCCTATAAATAAATAAACATCCTCCTTGTGACTATACAATTTGCGTGTGTTGTTTCTACTAACGACTACTACTACTACGACCCAACTGGCCCTATGCAACACATACCTCAAATTAATTGAAAGAATTTATTTTAATTGATAATTTAGATTTTTTCAACATTGAAAATAAAAATTATAGAATCAATATTAACAATCTCATCTCATTAATGTGTAAGGAGAAATTCCATTATTATCAGAACATGATTCATATTCCCTTTTAAAGAAAAATAATGCCTCCTGTTACCATCCACGACCACCACCACCACCACCACAACAACAGAAGCAGCAGCAGCAGCAGAACTGAGACAAGACTAAGTAAATAATAAATATTTGTATCAGGTCACATTGTGTTTTATATATAAGTAATTGGAACAGAAATTAAAGCTTAGTGTTAAATAGTCCTTATGGCTGGTTGGTTGGATTTTATGGCATGTCAATTTTTGTTGGGTTATCTTATCCTGAACATGTTTTGTTTTATTCATTCTTGATAGGTACTTCAGTCAGAGCTATTTTTTTTTTTTGTTAATAATGATTTTATTTTAATTTTATTCATTAAAAAATCTGTTACCATGAAAAATAAAAAATTTCTGGTATTGTATTTTAATTTTACTTTTTTATTATTTTTCTTTCTTTTTTAAAATTTATATTTTTATTTTTATTATTTGATAATCTTTTTTTCTCAACCCCACAACCATTTTTATAATATATGTGCTAGAAGATGATGGCTTAAGGTCTTTGTGTCCTGGGTATGATGTTAAACTTTATCTGATGGTGAAGATATCGCAATTACTCCTAGGTCCACTCTCATCTGGAGTGGTAAAAGTAAGTAAAGTTGTCGGGGCGGCCTAATGTCAGTATCAGCCAATCAGTGAGGGAGTCACTAGCGCTAGACCAAGGAGATTGTTTTTGCATCTGAGGTGGAGAGCCACACCTACCATCAGCTCCTTACTTTACTGCACAGATCCCTGTGCTACTCATAACGCTGAGTTGGTGAGGACTGGTATCGAACTAGGAACCTTGTGGTTTCTCGCTGAATGCTCTACCAACTGAGCTAACCAGGGCCTGAAGTGTTAGTACCTGTTAAAGTCCCATGTATGAATTAAATAGTGCAAAAAATGAGTATTGAATAAATATGTTTAAAAAAAATTAGAATGCCCAACAAGAATGAATGTGACAAAATGTCTTCAGTGTAAAATAACCCAATAAGAGTTGACATGCCATAAAATCCAACTAACCAGAAACAAACAGCAGGTACTGTAAACAACCAGAGTCCTCTTAACTTAAGACAAGTTTAAATCCACAATCAAATAATCCATAGAATCGTTAACCATTACTTGATCGCAGCTGTCGTCAAAGATCTTACTTTAAGATCCACATTATGTACTTTCGTATTTTCACAAGACACAGAACAAAAATACAATTTTAAACAATGAATGAATAAAATTTCATTTGGCTCTTATAATAACACTGGTTTACAAAGAAATTGAGGCAAGCACAAAAATAGCTGTTTTAACCTAATTTGGGGGTGCTGAATTCAGATAGGAAATCCGTTTTTACTCATCACCTCTAGTTTTTTTAGATATGCATACTGTACATTTTGTACACATACTGTACATAAAGGCGTATATGCATTCAGGGTTAATTTCTAATATTGTGTGACTTATGTCTTCTTTTTTAGTTACTATGCAATAAATGTAAGTGATAGCATTACATTATATATATATAGCTATATATCAAGATGGGTTTTGGCAGTTAAGCGTAGCCAACACGTCTCAATCAACAGCCAGTAGTGCTCTGGCCAGTAGTGCACTGGCAGTCAGCAGATCATCTAAGAAAACACATTTCTAACTGTCTGTGGTACTATGAATTGTGTACATTGTGTCATGTTCTTTATCTATCCTGTTTTATCTGTAATAAGCTGCTGCAACTGTTGAAATAAGCATGTATATACTCTGTATATACTAAAATGAGACTATTTAAAAGACAGAAAACTAGAGGTGATAGAGCAAAACTGTTTATAAATTTGAATTCGGCACACCCAAATTAGTAAAAAAAACACCTATTTACATTCTTGCCTCAGACAAAAAATATTTTTTTGTAAACCAGTGTAATCAGCAAGATATTCAAAATATATTCAAGTAAAACATGATACGATTTCTCTGAATTTTTGAGATGCGACTTGATAATTTTGATTATTTGAACTATTGTCCTCATCTTTATTGTTACCTACACAATGTTTCGGCTGATGTGCCTTCCAGCCTTCTTCAGTTGTTTCTTTTTTAATTCAGGAACCTTCTCATTCTGTTAATATGCAAGTGTTAAACTATGTTAAGTATTCTGTTATTATCACCCTTGGTCAGGATTGAACCTGAAACCTAGAGATGATTGTCACTTAGAACTGTATTAACTCAATCCTTATATTCATTGTGCATGTGTCAATTTCTTTTTTTTTTTTTTTTTCTTGCAGTCAGTATTTCTTGTTTTGTTTAGAGATTTTGTTCAAACGACCCTAGCAACACTATCATTGAAACAAAAAGATACCTACCTTAGCCTATAAATTTGAGTGGTGTACTGTAGCACACCTTATATACAAAAAATTCCAACAATCCTTATATTCATTGTGTCATGAGTCAATTTCTTCTTTTTTTTTTTTTTTTTTTGCAATCAGTATTCTTGTTTTTGTTTAGAGATTTTGTTCAAACAACTCTAGCAACAATATGATTGAAAACAAAGATAAATGTGACTTTTACAAAGGAATGAAATCTCTTTATAATTTGGTGACGTCTCTATGAGGGTTTTTAAACATTGCATGTGACATAATAATCTGGTTCAAAAAGAATTTCTATGTTATCAATTTTAATGCAAATATTTCCCTTTCTTCAAAAGTTTTCTTATCTGACTAACAAGGATCTTAGTGTATTAATATTTACTAAAATCAGTGTACTATGGTTATGTCATGTTGAAAGTACCGGTTCCCATTAGGTCACCAAAGTTAAGCAGCAATGAGCTTGTTCAATATTGTTGTGGCCTGGTTAGGGGCCAGAATGAAGACACAAGAGAGGAAATGAGTTAAACAAATATATTAACAAAAGAACAGTAGTACAAATATATACCAATGAGTTGGTTACACACAAGGCTGTCTTATTGGCTATCCACTGAAATATTAACTCTCGCTTAAATGCAGAACCTGCTGCTATTTATAGTTGAAAGAGTTCATGCGTGCATGGTAAATTACCATAACAAATACTTAATTGGGTGACCAGTTAAGCAAGAGCAGGTACTGTAAGCAACCTGAGACCTTTGTTTATTAAAATGACTAGTAATAAATAAAAAAATGTAAAAATAGATTTTTGAAACATATTGCCTGAGGGGTGGGTTAAAAATTCAATGTCAGCGAGTTTGTACCTAAGTAAAAAAATCATCAAATTCATTAAAGGATTAAAAAATAAAACAATTTGAAATGTAAACTTTAAATATGTATTAAAATAAAACAAACTATATATAGATATATAATACCAGTCATGTATTTATTAAAACTTGTTTTAAAAAACAATGATGACTGTCTAATGTTGCATGTTCAAATTTTGAGTGTATTTATTCTATGTTATGATGATTTGGGTAATGTGATGTAAGCAGTGACGTAGTTTTGTTACAGACAAAAAACCGGAAGCGAATCTCCATTATTAATAGATTTGATTCAGCATTAAATGACTCAAAAATGGTTTATATGGCATAAAACCAACCAACTAATACGTGTCAAGCAGTGATGAGCTTATTCAATACTTAACTGGGTGACCAGTTAAGCAACAGTAGGTACTGTAAGCAACCTGAAACCTTTGTTTATTAAAAGTGACTTAATTTGGCATTAAATGACCTGAAAAGAGTTGATATGCCGTAAACAAAGCCACCAGCCAATAAATGTTTCACACAATTGCTTTCATCTTAGAAATAAAGAGAATGGCCAAATAATGGGGGATCAGTTATTAACTAAGTTAATATAGAAAATGGATCCCCCAGTTTATATTGAAATCCTTTTCGGTTTCTATCTTTTATTTTTCTATCTGATTGAGATAGATATTAACAGAGATATAGTTAATATCTATCTCAATCAGTTAATATCTATCTATCTGTCTATCGCTGAATCCTGCCTATCGATCTACCTATCTATCTCTACCTGTCTATTTATCTATTCCAGTCAGTCTATCTATCTATATCCCTCCCTCCACCTCTGTCTGTCTATCTATCTTTGTATCTGTCTGTCTGTCTGTCTCTCTCTCTCTCTATATATATATATATCAGATTAAAGCAAAACAACTAAAAAAAAGCCCAACCTAAGATCAACATAGGAAGACAGTTATTGTGAGTGAGAAGATTGTGCTGTGCCAGTCTTTCAAATGATAAAGGTCTGAATGTATTTATCAAACCCTTCCACCATGAGCAGGATGTGACACAAAGTCAATTTTTTAAGCAGAGTACTGTTGGTTTAAATTCAGAATTTTTCTTCTCCTAGACTGGTTGCCCAAACAAGTTGAAAAATCCCAGTCTTGACCTACCATACTAATAACTAGGGAGAGAAGAGATAGGTTCATGCCTTTGTTGAGAGCATTTGTATGAAATGAAATGCATTCAGCCTCATCCAAGATTTGAACTCGAGTTGCTGATTTCATTTCCCATGACAACAACATTTACACTAAATGGTAAGAATATGTGTGCCTGGAAAATCAGGATTTGAAATGTAGGTTTTTATCTGGGTTTGAACACCAGTTACTGACATTAGTAGAAAATACACTATTTTATCATATATGAAAGAGCTATTTGAAAATGTCAACATGGGGGACATTCTGTTTTTTTTTAGGGAAATAAAATTATACCATAGAATATAGACATAGACTTAATCAATACCATACAACATGATCCCCAATGGTGCTAACACATTGTTAAAACCAATTACTAAAAAGTATAAACATAAATACATAATATATACTACTTCCTAACTGTTAGGCATGATATAACCCCGAACAGGTTGATATGCCGTTAAAATCAATAAACCAACCAACTGTTTTATCCACTGTATAGATTTGAACACCAGTTACTGACATTAGTAGAAAATACACTATTTTAATCACTGTATAGATATTTATTGGGCTTTGGTTTTGTAAGTATTTACCCAACCTGTGTAAACAACATGTGTAAGAACAACTCAATATTCTATGTTTAGAGTTCAAATGCCTTTTCTTCCATATTAAATGGAAACACCCTTCTTTCTTTCTGTCTAATATTGTATCTATTCTAAGCAGCACATAATAGTCGATATTGTTGGACTGCACTAATTTCGACATGAGGTTGTATTTAGAACACACTGTGAATGAATTGTGAGATGAGCACTTCAATTATTCACAGTAACAACTGAAAGATCATCTTTTTTTTTTTTTTTTTACAAATTGTTCTGCTTTAAGGTTTTCCTTTTGTTAAACAACAAAACCTGGAAATTCAAAGAATAAAAGAATTCAGTGAAAGGAAGAAGCTTGTCATCTGCAAAGTGATTATTGGAAAATGAGAGGAAAATCAAGACACGTGTCGTTCGTCTTTGTCGCAACAAAATTCTTGTTTGAAGCATCATGGGATATTACAAAAAACAAAAAATATCAAAGACATCAATCGATATGAAACACTGGGACAAATGTGGAATGGTCGCTTTTACAAGATTTCTCTACAAGTGATCGAGTCTTTTAATATGAGTAATTTTGATGTTACAGACTGTTGTCCTCATCTTTATTGTGGTATGAATAAACACAATATACTGGCTGCTGTGTCCTTGGGCCTTCTTCACATGTTTCTTATTTACTTTAGAATAAAGTCATCGTCAAATGGTAACTTTGAGTTCAAGCATGACTTTGGAGCATTATTATCATTACTATATCATATAGTTCAAGGCGCTCCAAGCAGCATAAAATGCTACCAGATTTATACATACAACAATAAAGATGATTAGGTTTGGTTTGGTTTGGTTTGGTTTACGGCATATCAACCTCAGTGGGTCATTTAATGCCGATAAAGTTTTGAAATAAATCAATTCTTAATGGATAATACAATTTTGTTTATCAACTCATGTTTTTCTATTTAACCCATAGATGGGACCCTAACAGGTACTAGCACTCTGGGTCTGAGTGGACCAGGAAGCAATGGTAATGAAGGGGTGCTCCACATTCCCCAAACATCCAAAACTGGAACCTCACCATCAGATAGAGTTTAATGTCATTCCCAGGACATGTAGACCCTCAGTCACTGCCTTCTAGCACCCATATGATAAAAAGGGGTTGGGGGTTGCTATAAGGGCAATAGGGTTGGGGCAATCATATAGGTGGTAGGGTAGTGGTGAGGGGGCCTCTCCGGACCGCCCGTCTAGCCCAAGATAGAGCCAAAGAGTATTGCAAGTCATGAACTGCTCATCCAACTGGGTTCCATCCTTAAGCACCACGGGTCGCCACCCACGGCCAACAGGTGGCCCCATTGGGGGAGTCTTACCCCTCTGCAGAGGTGCAGTTGGTGCATTCTAACGTCCCAGCCGACAGGGCGGCAATAAAGATGAGGACAACAGTCCAATATATCAAAATTATTCACAGCCTTATCTAAAAAACACAGACAAATAATACAATTTAATATTATCGGAATAGTAGCCTACCTAGGGTTATCATCATCATCATCATCATCATCATCATCATCAAGACATGCTAACAGCATGGATTCTTTTTACCCTCTTGCCATCTTGTATTTTTTCTCGAATCGGATAATTTCATCTTTGAATTAACTGTTTTTCTTTGTAACAAAGTTATTCATGTTTGTTATTTCTTTTTTGCAAGATTTTTAGATAAAAAGTTTTAAAAATATTTACGTTTCTTCCTTTAATATGACCTAAACTGATCAGGTGACGTATTTTGGTGGTACCTCGTGTATTTATAAGGATTCAGGGTTCTATGCAATGTATATTTAAGAAATGATCCTTTAAAGGATGAATAACACAGTTAAAACATTAAACGTTACCACAACGTCCCATCTTCTGTGGTGAAGGTTGTCTGAACAGTGACAAATCCGCTTTTTGCGCTGTGCATATAACGGGTCACGTGATTCAACGTGAAACTGATCGTCTGCTATATTCTTACGCCACCGGTGAAATCGGATAGTGTTTTCCATTAAAATATGGCCTCTGGAATTCGAGTTGATCTCTTTTGAGGACAACACCTATAATCACGAAAAGGACAGATAACGAACTCTTCCCCTTCCTTTTCCTTTTCCTCTTCCTCTTCCTCCTCCTTCCTCTCCGCTTTTACTCCTCCTTCCTCTCCGCTTTTACTCCTCCTTCTTCTTCCTCTTCTTCTCCTCCTCCTCCTTCTTGATCTTATCAATTATTGTTTGAGGAAGGAAGAAAGAAATCAAATCTGTTTATTGTTTTAAATTCATTGTTGCAATTATGACAAGAATTTTATTAAGGCGTCGGCTTTTTTTATTCAATTTGAAGAGAAACATATTCTTTTGGTTATGATAATTATTATCATGGTGACTATGATGGTGATGACAACAGACAGTTTTACCCACCTACCCGACCCCACCAGAATAAATGATAAAAATAAATTGCAAAACAACACTTAATAAAAGCGGACAGAATCAATTAGATAAATAAACAGACAGAATAAACAACAAACAATAAATATAAGTCATTGTGAAAATGTGTCTTGGGTATGACGTTAAATTTCATCTAGTGGTAAAGTTCCAATTCTGGAACTCAGGGGAATATGGATGTGACGGAGAACGAGTACCACTGTACTCATTTGGAAAAAGAATGAGAGTGTCTTGCCTGCCGGAGTCGAACCCGCGCCCTCCGGAATGCAAAGAAATGAGATTTAGGCGCTAGGTGGACGCGAGGCGCAATTCAGGTGCCCGGATGTTGGGGCCTACACGCATCCATCCAAATGCACGAGAATTGTGCACAGGCGCGAGGTTCGACTGATGAGCCCTGATGATAAGGGGAAACGGCAGTATAAGTAGAAGTCGGGTGACAGCAGTAAGAGTGTTGCGACTTCAGCTGCTGGTAGACGACGACAACGACGTTATAGCCTGCGAATAAGGCGTTTGACTCGCTTCTTTTTGCCCCCGCCCCCTTCAACAAATAACATTTACTTGAAACCCCATAATTGTGCAAAGAAACCAAACCAATCTTAAATAGTTCGGAGATCGAAAGACTGATCATAAGCAGAACAAACAAATATTTATTCCCCCCCCCTCTATTTTTTCCTTCTATAGTGGAGTACCCCTTTATCGCAATTACTCCCATGTCCACTCTTGACTATGGGTTAAATAGAAAAATGTGTTTATAAAAAAACTTGAGTATCCAAGAATGAATTTATTTCAAAACTTAAAAAATGTGTTAAAAAATTGAGTTTCAAAAATGGAATACCCAACAAGAATGAATAAAACGAAATGTCTTCGGCATTAAATAACCCAACAAGGGTTGACATGCCGTAAAATCTAACCCACATAGTGAAAATAAGAGGTCAATTTTACATATTGATGAATAACCTCATCATTTTGATGGAAGAAAATCAATGACTTAGAAAAAAATGTTATTGGTATTGAAAACAACAAATTTCAATTTACATTAGTGATATTTGTCGCTCAGAATAAACCATAAACACATTGTTGGGTCAGTAAAATGGTAATTCCGAGTGGACATGAGTCCAATAGGATTATCTTCCCTTGTTGCAGGTTTTCGCTGATATGTGGCTAGAGTATTTAGGCAGCAACCCGGGAATTCTGAGTTCTCTTTTTCTCGGGACATTACATGGTTTAGGCGCTTGGCGCATCACTCCCTTAAGTGGGAGGGGGGCTTTGCCCCTCAGCCAGCTATCAGTAAGTGACGTTCCTGCAGAAACTCTGCATCATTTCTTTAGAACGTAAGTCCTTCATTCTTATAATGTGTTTATGTATCTGTTGTCTATGTATTGTTATACCTTTTGTGATGAGTATATGTATTCCTGTCCTGGATGTATTGCTATGTGCTCACGTATTAAACTCTAATATCTTCTAATTCCTTTGTCGGAATATTTCATGTACTTTTAAGTACCCACGTTGGAAGGTTACCCTGTTTTATGATACAGAGTGTTTTTTTTTTTTTTTTGAAAAAGTGATATCATTGAGATGCACAGGTACAAGCCTCAAATAGGAGGGGGGGTTGAACTCACTACAAAGTAAATGATATCAGAGGTTGATTGCTATAGCATTACTCCACAAAGAGATAGATCCACTCATATATTATAAAACCTTAAAATCATGAATTAAAATCGTTGATAGAAACGAATTGAGGGATAAAATCACACACAAACACACACACACACACACACACACACACACACACACAGAGAGAGAGAGAGAGAGAGAGAGAGAGAGAGAGAGAGGAGAGAGAGTTTTCGATCCGGCCTGAAACAACCTTCATGTCTAGCTGTACTGATGAGACATGATACGTCAAAACAGGACTGTATGTGCGGTGAAGTGAGGAGCTGACGGTAGGCTTGGCGCTCCACCCCAGGCGCCTAAACAATCTCCTTGGTCTAGCGCTAGTGAAAAGGGGATAGACTCCCTCGCTGTCCGCCTGATACCGACTTTAGGCCACCCCGACGACTTTACTTTTTTTTACTTAAGAGAAGTTTTTATGATTTGTCTTTGTATTTTCTATGCTATCTTAAATAAATTCATATAATTTGAAATAAGTTTCCCTTGAAATATATGTTGCAAGTTGTACAATTAGAAAACAAAATGATATGACTAGCAAATATATAGGTAATAATAAATGTGTGTATATATAACAACATATATCTATTAATAATAGAGATTCGCGTCCGGTTTTTGTCTGTAACAAAAATTACGTCACTGCTTACGTCACATTACCCAAAATCGTCAGAACATAGAATAAATACACTCAAAATTTGAACATGCAACATTAGACAGTCCTCATTGTTTTTTAAAACAAGTTTTAATAAATACATGACTGGTATTATATATCTATATATAGTTTGTTTTATTTTAATACATATTTAAAGTTTACATTTCAAATTGTTTTATTTTTTAATCCTTTAATGAATTTGATGATTTTACTTACTTAGGGTACAAACTCGCTGACATTGAATTTTTTACTCCCACCCCTCAGACAATATGTTTTAAAAATTTATTTTTACATCGCCCGAAGTGCGTTTTTTTTTTAAATTTTGTACTAGTGTAGGTAATGATAAATGTTTGCATATATGACAACATATATATAATTAATAATGACAAAACCATTTCGTTCGAAGAGTATCGATAATATGTTCTTTTTCTTCTCAAATTGACATTGAATCGTCTAGACAGTAGTCTAGACATCACCATTTTATCATTTATGTTTCTCATTTAGTGCATACGCCTTCATTTAAATTCTGAAATTTAAAATAAACAAAAATTAAAGTTTTTCTCTGGATGCTTTTTGATCACGCCTCGTATAGACACGCATGCGCAAAGAGCGTAGAAACAACAAAACATCTAATGTTACTTTTGACATTTGACTCATAAATAACAACTGGGACATAATCTGTTATGAAGTAAAAGAATTTAAATGGAATTTTTTTCTGCATGGTTAACATTAAATAAAATTAATCGTTAGTTTTATTAGGTGGTGTTATGGAGACGTGCTAGATTGCGACATCATAGTAAGCGAGTTCGAATTCCAGTCGCACTATTACGTTTAATTTTGGACTAATACCCTTGGGAAAGGTATGGATACAGGTAATCTGAACATTAGCTACATAAATGAGAGTAACTTTCGCTTGTTTGTTTCACTTTGAGGAAGCTGTATGTTTTCGCCGGTTGTTTTCATTTCACCATAAATTTGCACTGAAAATACGAATTTGTTCGAATCAATACAACTGCATGTTTTAACACGAAAATATCATAAAATGTGTTCTTAATAACAATTAAGTTCATTTCAAATAAAAAAGTTTTAAAAAAAATCTCCCAAGAGCCCTCAGACAGGAAGCACCCCCAGGGCATGTGCAGAAAAATTCACCCTTCTTACCGTATAGAAAACCATTCGGCCATTCCAACTCAGGCCTTGAAACGTACATATTTTAAAACTTTCTCTTTTAAAATCTTGCAAAAAAGAAATAATGAACATAAAGAGTTGCTACCAAAGAAAAAACAGTTAATTCAAAGATCAAATTATCCGATTGGGAAAATTACTCATCGTTATCTTGGAAAATAAGTAAAACAGTCCGTTTTTTACGACAGTATCAATTTCTTTATTGATATATTTTAGCAGAATTCTGTATTCATGGTTCTTTTACTAAAAAGCTCTCGCATTGAAACTTATAAAAATCTTCTGATATAATTATTCAGACTCTTATCTTTATAGAAAAATAGTAAAAATCGTTTTTGTCTGTTCATTTTTTTCATATTTCATAAAATAAAATAGGGGGTGGGTGGGTGCTAGACCTTGTAAAAATATATTTTCCCTAATATATTTTAGGAAAAAACTATTTCACACATATTTTCATCAAAAGGTAAGCAATTATGGAAATTTTCGTGAAAATCGGACAATTGATTTATTTTTCATAGAATTTTTTTAAAAAGCCTCTAGTCATAACTTGTTTTTGGCTACATTAAATTTCAATTGATTTAACGGTGCAAAAATATAAACATTGTTTTTTCATTCATAATTTTCCTTATTTTCGTAAGCTGAAAAAATATTTTAAAAATCATCAGGAGTTTTTTTTATGTTTCTTCTTTCGAATGGACAAAAAAAAAATTCAAGATAATATTAACCTTTATGCAGGTTTCATTGTGTTAGATATAGGGGGGGGGGGTAAATTTCACAGGGAAAATTGGTGGTACCTTTTATTCACTAATGTGTTCGGAGTATTGTCTTTATTTGGAAGCTACTATTGATCTCTTGTATTTGTACTATACCCAATGCTATTAAGACGTATTGAGATATATTTGAAATGTAACGTTATTGCCAATTCAAACAACGCTGTAAAGATTGAGTTATGCTCTTGCCGGTAGAATCTATTCAGATTCAGTCAAATACGAATCGCTGCTGTTGACTGTCTCCATGACAACTCGTCTGTGTGTCGCTCCCGTTGGCCAATTGAATAAGACGATTGCGTCGCTCTTATCGCCTGGAAAGTGTAAACGCTCAACTGCTTGCTAAGAAAAGATGGCCGCATTATTACACAAGATATTGGATAAACAATATAATTTCGAGAAAGGAAAATCGTCTATATGATAATGATTGAAGCAGTGATTTGGGGTGAGAAGCAAGTACAGTTGACCCTCCGCATTCGCGGGGTTTAAGAGCGTGTGAACCCTTTGGAAATAAAAAGAGAAAAATTGTTTTAGAATTTGTTTGAAGCATTGTGTTTGTATTGGTTGGGTGGTTGGGTTTGAAGGCTATCACAATGCAGGTGTAAAGAAAAAAGAAGGTAACTATGGTGTTGTTTGTTAACCTGTGATTTATTCTTAATATTTCGTGATAAAATCTCTTCTACAGAAGATTTTTGAAACTGAAGCTGTTGCTTCGACCGTCCATTTTGTTTTGTGTCTTATATATTCCAAACTCTCTCTCTCTCTCTCTCACTCACTCTCTCTCTCTCTCTCTCCTCTCTCTCTCTCTCTGTATGTATGTATGTATGTATGTGTTTATAGAAGGAAAAAATAGAGAGGGGAAATAAATATTTGTTTGTTCTGCTTATGATCAGTCTTTCGATCTCCAGTCTGTTTAAAATTGGTTGGTTTCTTTGTACAATTATGGGGTTTCAAGTAAATGTTCTTTATTGAGGGGGGGGGGGCAAAAAGAAGCGAGTGAAACGCCCTATTCACATGCTACAACACTGAAGTCGCAACACTGTTACTGCCGTAATCTCACTTCTACTTATACTGTCGTTTCCCCTTATCACCCGGGCACATCAGTCGAACCTCGCGCCCGTGCACAATTCTCGTTCATTCGGATGGACGCGTGTAGGCCCCAACATCCGAGCAACTGAATTGCACCTCGCGTCCATCCAGCGCCTAAATCTCATTTCTTTGCATTCCAGAGGGCGCGGTTTCGACTCCAGCAGGCAAGACACTCACTCTTTTTCCAAATGAGTACGGTGGTACTCGTTTTCCATCACAGTGTGTATGTGTGTGTGTGTGTGTGTGTGTGTGTGTGTTTGTGTCCGTGAAAGAGAAAAATAAAACGAGAATATCTCTAGCTTACTACAATCTTAACTCTTAATACTGTCGTTGTTATTATTTACTAAGTTGTGGGTACTAATGCTGAATAGCGCGCAAGAGATAATATCATCAGATTACGTATAAAAAACATTACATTTCATTATATTTCACGGAAAAAACCCGAAACCTTTGAGACGCTAGGGTTAGGGTAAATGTTAGGTTTAGGGTTAGGGTTACATTTAGTGTCAGGGTTAGTGTTAGGATTAGGATTAGGGTTTGTTTACTTCGGGAGTTTCCGATATCTAATGCTATTTCTACGTAAAATGCGATTCTAGTATGATCTCTTGCGCACTATTCTGCATTTTTTCCTTGTTATCTACTAAGTTTTGATTAGTTTGGCACAAATGTCTCAGATTACTCACGGTGCCTGCTCTTAGGAAAATGTGACTCATCTGACCAGGCTTATCGTTGCTTAACTTTAGTGATTATCTGACGGGAATTTGCGATTTCCACGTTAATTAACTATAAGTCACTATCAATTTTGGTACAAATGCAGAAGAGAGCACAAGAGATGATATTGTTCAAGGTTATAATAATGTTATAACTTGTTGAAACGAACAAACTCCGACAAGGGTGTTAAACATAAAACAAGATGGACTTTAATAAAAGCACATGGAAACGATACATAAAACAGAAATACAAGATACATAGTAGATAATAAAAATAAGATATAATAAAAGGACACATTCATGAATGGAAATACAATATTTAGGTATAAAAGAGATACCTAAATGTATATATAAAATATAGAAGGCGTTAAAGATAGTCCATATGGTTGAAGTCACTTACTGACTTAGTCCGTACGTGGGGACTAGAGGCCGCCACGAGGGTGGGGTGTAGACACAAATGTCTAACCCATGTTGTTCAGCCCGAGAAGAAGGAGAAAAGAGAGTGGGAGTGTTTGAATTGGGCGCTTAAATACAACAGACCCCTGGTGGTCAAAACAGGGAACCCAAGGGGAAGATAACTCTTCCAGATCCAAAAGAAGACAATCCCGAACAATATCATTAGAATCGTATTTTACGTATAAATAGCATTAGATTACGGAAACTCCCGAAGTAGCCTAACCCTATCATTAATCCTAACTCTAAAACTAATCCTACCACTTACCTTAACCCTACCATCTCAAAGGTTTCGGTTATTTCCGTGAAATGTAATGTTTTTTATTCGTATTCTAATGGTATTATGCCTTGCGTGCTATTCTGCATTAGCACCTGAAAATGTTACCCATCTAAGTACTGACCAGGCTAATCCCTGCTTAACTTTGGTGATTATCTGACAGTAACCGGCGATTTCAGCATGAATTGACCGTAAGTCACAATTAATACCGTTGTTATTTACTAAGTTTTATTTAATCTGTAACACAGATTTCAGTTACGAAGTGGCCACCCATTTTTACTTTTTCTTTCTTATTGAAAGTATATATATATATATATATATATATATATATATATATATATATATATATATATAATGGTTAGACTCGTGGGAAATGGACTTGTCGACCCGAGTTCAAATCTTAGACAAGGCTGTTTGCATTTCACATAGCCCTAATAAAAGGTATGAATCCATATATTCTCCCTCCAGCTATGGGTAAAATAGTAGGACAGACTGGGCTTTTAACCTTGGGTAGGTAACCAGTCTAAGAGAGGGAAACTCTGAATTCAAAATTCATGAGGTCAGTCGTTGGTTGGGTTTGTGGCATCCTTGTGCACCAATTCTTTCCTATCGACTGTGCCAAAAAGTGCGGAATGGTCCAACACAAGCCTTCACCACTATAAAACAAATCAATGTGTTGGTTGTTCACCGAAATGAACACAACATGCGTCGAAAATCGACGAGAGAGTCCATTTAGATATATATATATATATATATATATATATATTATATATATATATATATTAAAGTAGATTATTATACAATATTTTAAAATTTATTGTTGCTATCGGTGGACAGTCCTAAGCACAGAAATTCAATATTTATTTCTACCCGAGATCTTAGTTTCTTTCGTCCTTTATTTTCCTTTTTTATTCTTTTGTGTCCATTAATCTCGTTTTGAACGAGAAATGTGTCGAGAACTGATATAAATCGGTCAATGAGGACACTTGTTTATGTTCATTGTCTAAAAGTGCAACTTGCCACAAATCTCTTTCTCTGTCCGTCCTTTTTTCAACCGACTCTGTTTGATGTCTGAAAATATTTTTCGATTGTTGATTAACATAAAATCAATAATAGTAAAAGTTGTCTGACTTGTAAACTCGTTTACACTTGAAAATCATTCATAAATTCCAATCGAGTGTTTATTCTCTTCATTTAATTAGCACATTCAGGATCATCACTCAGAGGAATAAGTACAATAAAATCAACATTATTAAATAGAAACAAATTAATTTTGTAACAGATTTGTGGGGATTAAAAACAACAAAAATAAAATAATAAAAAACAAACAACAAACTCCCATGATGCCTTGACCGAAAGAACCCTTTACGCATGTCCAACAAAAAGAAACTGACTCCCTACCCCCAAAAGAAGAATTCGGTCATTTGAATCTAGGCCGTGAACAGTGTGTGGTCGCTGCTGCTAGCCAGGGGGCATGTTCTCTCGCTACAGCCGACTACGCTCCGTTCAATAAAGCCTAAGTCGTAAAACTACCTCTTGCCTTTGTCTCTTTCCTTTTCGTTCCTTAGATTCCATTTCAGCTGATCAGCCCACAAGAACAAAGGACCAGCTTTTATTGGGGGAAAGATACCTGTACAAACAAACATAATATAGCCCCATAAATTCTTCTAATAATTTTTGAAGATGGTGATTATAGTGGAATAGTGTTTGGTTTAATATTGTTTCCTCTGTGTCAGGTCACTCAATGTGCTACTTGTACTATGTAACCCAGTACTACCTGTTTGTAGTTGGATCATCAACGACTAAACCGGTAACCCTACAGATTTTGTCTGGTAAGGAGGGTGGCTAGACACCTTGCAGAACAAAAAACAAGATCTATAAAAGGGCGGAAGAAGCTCTTTACTCAACGGCCATCTAGCACGTTATTTCTAAAGTCCAACCCCTACTCATCGCAACAGGTCTATGTAAACTTGGTAGTATCGGAGTCATGCCTCCCGAAACTTAAATTCCTGGTAGGGTCACCCAAAGCGGACAGGTCTGACACCAAGTGGAATTAGGTCCACAAACCGGGCAAAGGGGCTTTGGCGAAAATTCAAAAGGCGTCTCTATCATCGTCAGGAGTCAATGGCGTTTGGCTTACTTGTCGCTGCGTCAGTGGAAAATCTGCGGCAAACAAGGACATCTCCTTCTCCCGACCAGGATATGCATGCGGGGTTTGGGGACTGTACAATAAAAGTACAATAAAATCAACATTAGTAAATAGAAACGAATGAATTTTGTAACAGATTCTTCTAATAATTTTTGAAGATGGCGATTGTTTTGGAATAGTGGTGGGTTTAATGTTGTTTCCTCTATAAGAATTAGCAAGGTGTTAACTCAGTAGCTAACACCCGCTTCCTATAATGCGCTAGGTCATCCAAGAGAGGATAACATAATGCAGGTCATATAAATTGAATAAATCCCGACAAAGAGTTATAACAAACAGACTTTATTGTCTAAGTAAAGTCCAACAGAAAGAATACATAACAGGATAGATATATGTCCTAAAGAAAAGAGTCATTGAAGATAGTTGAGGTATACCATGAAGAATAGTTTTATAGATTATCCCAGAAGTTCACCTAACGCAGGACATATACATATTTATACAGCATAAATCCTGACAAAGAGTTATAACAAACAGACTTTATTGTCTAAGTAAAGTCCAACAGAAAGAATACATAAAAGGATAGATATATGTCCTAAAGAAAACAGTCATTGAAAATAGTTTGAGGAACATCAAGAAAAGATTGTGACTTACTGTTCACTCCATGAACAACAACCTGTGAGTGTAGCTTATTATACCACAAGACGCACCATATTCAAATTATGTTGTAGAGGCGTTTTTACTCATGAAAATTTATCTGCAAATATAATGAATATTATAAAGACAGGGGTAGTCATTTACTAAGCTTAAATTAGTTTGGCACAAGGCCAGAAGTATGGAGCACCAAATGAGAATTAGTGTTCTGCTAGTGTAGCTTGCTAACCATTACATGGCCATTACATTAGGGCCACAACCCAACCAAAGGGGCTCTATCGAAAATCCAAAGGGCGTCTCCATCATCGTCGGGAATCAACGGCTTTTGGCGTAGTTGTCACTGCGTCTATGGATAACTTGCAGCAAACAAGAGCATCTCCTTCCCCTGACTGGGATATGAACGCGGGGTTTGGGGACTGCATGTAAATTTTATATTCCCTTGTTAGTCATTCCATGAATTCACCACAGGTGAATTCGTTGATTGGAGTCGGCTCAACCGACCCAGGGCGAATATCGTAATAGTAACAGTAATATCACTCAAGACACCATAATAGTCATTTGCTAAGTATAGCACAGTTTTTGACAGGGCCTAGAATATGGGGTGCCCAGTGAGAATCGAACTCATTAACAATGGTCTGCTAGTCTAACTTGCTAACCATTACCCTACGCGTGGTGAGCCTTAATATTAGTTATAGTGAGAAAAGTAATACGACCATATATATATTTACCAACCCCTCCGCATGAGCAGGATGTGACACAGGTTCAATTTCTTAAGCGTAGATTAACAAATTTGAATTCAGAGTTTTCCTTCTCCTAGACTGGTTACCTAGGCAAGGTTAAAGAGCCCAGTCTGTCCCACTATTTACCCATAGCCAGAGGGACAGTAGTTGGATGCATACCTTTCCCAAGGTATAATCGCTATGTGAAACGCAAAGAGTCTCGTCAATGATTTGAAACCGGGTTGACAAGTCCGTTTTCTACGACTCTAACCATTACACCACGCGCCTATAGCGTGGCAATTGTCAGTGATTTCTTTTTTTATCCCACTGTGAATATGAATAATAAATGACTCAAAATAACATAGAGAGTCTATCCTGACATAATTGTTCATTTTGTTCCGTTAAAAATAATTTTCAAATCTAAATTAACATTTCCTGACATTTCAAACTCCTCTAATTCTCTCGGCTTATCGCATTATCGAATGCTAATCAGTTTAATTAATATTCATATAATTACTTAATTAATTAGTTAATTATTATAAATATAAATATTACTTTTAGTCGCATGTGTTTCAGGCCAATCCTAGAAAATATTCCACTCTATGAAATTGCAGTTAGTTATTATTAGCCACTACACCATGGGGACTCTCCCCACCCACCTCTAGAATCTGAGTGACAGCAAATTTCTTAGGTTCTCTAGGACTCATCTAATTAATCTAGCCGATTTTTTTTGGCAGTGTTGTGGTCTGGATGGTATCAATTCTTCCTCTAATCTCCAGTTATTCTGGTTTCTTTTTCAAGTTCTTGGGAGACTGTTTCAAGGGCTCTAACTACGATTGGTATCACTTTCATGTTCTACATCTTTTTCAGCTCTCTGGCACGGTCCTGGTATTTTTTCAGTTTTTCAGGGTTTTTTCACTTTCACTCTGTGATCTGCTTGCACGGCAAATTCATTTGATGACAAGTTCTTTTATTATTAATTGATACTAGGTCTGGTATTCTGGCCTGAATAGTAGTAGGATTGGGATACTTACTACTCACATAAATTCCCAAATGGGGTAGATGGGACTCCTTAGCCTTGGACAGCAATCCATCTAAACAAAGACAAGTCTGTTATAAAAACCTCCACTGCTATACCTCACTCCAAAGAAAGGCTAGGGTAGTAAATCCCGAAATCAAATCCGGGGTTGGAGTCCCTGGGGTAGTGTGATGATAAACTTCAGCACTATCCAGCAACTCTTGCGACATTATCGTTGCCAAACTGCATTGTTCCCCCCCCCATTCCTTTGGACCCTAACTGCAGTGTGGAGAGGCGGGACCTGTTGCTTGGGCGACAGTTCATCCTCCATATCAACGCACCCAGGCTACGTAGTTCTACGCTTTTTGATCACTACGCCATCGTCTCTAGTAGACGGGTGTATGCCAACAATTCTGGTCTGAATTGGGCGATGAGGACATATTCTGGTTTGTGCATATACAAGCTGCTCGATTTTCCCAGGAACTCTTACATTCTTAAATTCTCGTATTCGTCCTTCAAGTTCTTTCAAAATCGTTGGTTCCATAGAGTAGGCTTGCTACTTCAACCAACTCCAAATAAAAAATCGCAGGGTGTTAAATCAGGGCTTCTGACCGTCCACTCATGCGAACCACATCTACCCATCCATCTAACAGGAAAATGGTGATTCTGTTGCATAATCTGTGGTAGCGTAGATTATTGGCAACACCCTGTAATTCTGCGGGTATGGTTTTTTCATATCACGGTATGGAAAATCATTGGACAGTTGAAATCTCGCACCTCACGTGATTTTGATTTAGTTAAGTCAGTTGCAGCCTAGATGTGAAGTAAGATAGACGTGTCATACTTCGGTTGTCAGCTCCGTGTGATGAGTTAGTTACAAAATAAGTTGTTAATTAATTAAGCATGCCTTAGTTAGCCAGAAGAAGCCCTTAGAAGAAAAGATGAAACAGCTAGACTAAACATAGACGGAGAGAAGACTAGA
>CM042142.1:15461074-15483676 GCA_023376005.1 Doryteuthis pealeii
AAAAAACCTACATTTCAAATCCTGATTTTCCAGGCACACATATTCTTACCATTTAGTGTAAATGTTGTTGTCATGGGAAATGAAATCAGCAACTCGAGTTCAAATCTTGGATGAGGCTGAATGCATTTCATTTCATACAAATGCTCTCAACAAAGGCATGAACCTATCTCTTCTCTCCCTAGTTATTAGTATGGTAGGTCAAGACTGGGATTTTTCAACTTGTTTGGGCAACCAGTCTAGGAAAGAAAAATTCTGAAATTTAAACCAACAGTACCTGCTAAAAAATTGACTTTGTGTCACATCCTGCTCATGGTGGAAGGGTTTGATAAATACATTCAGACCTTTATCATTTGAAAGACTGGCACAGCACAATCTTCTCACTCACAATAACTGTCTTCCTATGTTGATCTTAGGTTGGGCTTTTTTTTAGTTGTTTTGCTTTAATCTGATATATATATATATAGAGAGAGAGAGAGACAGACAGACAGACAGATACAAAGATAGATAGACAGACAGAGGTGGAGGAGGGATATAGATAGATAGACTGACTGGAATAGATAAATAGACAGGTAAGAGATAGATAGGTAGATCGATAGGCAGGATTCAGCGATAGACAGATAGATAGATATTAACTGATTGAGATAGATATTAACTATATCTCTGTTAATATCTATCTCAATCAGATAGAAAAATAAAAGATAGAAACCGAAAAGGATTTCAATATAAACTGGGGGATCCATTTTCTATATTAACTTAGTTAATAACTGATCCCCCATTATTTGGCCATTCTCTTTATTTCTAAGATGAAAGCAATTGTGTGAAACATTTATTGGCTGGTGGCTTTGTTTACGGCATATCAACTCTTTTCAGGTCATTTAATGCCAAATTAAGTCACTTTTAATAAACAAAGGTTTCAGGTTGCTTACAGTACCTACTGTTGCTTAACTGGTCACCCAGTTAAGTATTGAATAAGCTCATCACTGCTTGACACGTATTAGTTGGTTGGTTTTATGCCATATAAACCATTTTTGAGTCATTTAATGCTGAATCAAATCTATTAATAATGGAGATTCGCTTCCGGTTTTTGTCTGTAACAAAAACTACGTCACTGCTTACATCACATTACCCAAAATCATCATAACATAGAATAAATACACTCAAAATTTGAACATGCAACATTAGACAGTCATCATTGTTTTTTAAAACAAGTTTTAATAAATACATGACTGGTATTATATATCTATATATAGTTTGTTTTATTTTAATACATATTTAAAGTTTACATTTCAAATTGTTTTATTTTTTAATCCTTTAATGAATTTGATGATTTTACTTACTTAGGGTACAAACTCGCTGACATTGAATTTTTAACTCCCACCCCTCAGGCAATATGTTTCAAAAATCTATTTTTACATTTTTTATTTATTACTAGTCATTTTAATAAACAAAGGTCTCAGGTTGCTTACAGTACCTGCTCTTGCTTAACTGGTCACCCAATTAAGTATTTGTTATGGTAATTTACCATGCACGCATGAACTCTTTCAACTATAAATAGCAGCAGGTTCTGCATTTAAGCGAGAGTTAATATTTCAGTGGATAGCCAATAAGACAGCCTTGTGTGTAACCAACTCATTGGTATATATTTGTACTACTGTTCTTTTGTTAATATATTTGTTTAACTCATTTCCTCTCTTGTGTCTTCATTCTGGCCCCTAACCAGGCCACAACAATATTGAACAAGCTCATTGCTGCTTAACTTTGGTGACCTAATGGGAACCGGTACTTTCAACATGACATAACCATAGTACACTGATTTTAGTAAATATTAATACACTAAGATCCTTGTTAGTCAGATAAGAAAACTTTTGAAGAAAGGGAAATATTTGCATTAAAATTGATAACATAGAAATTCTTTTTGAACCAGATTATTATGTCAAATGCAATGTTTAAAAACCCTCATAGAGACGTCACCAAATTATGAAGAGATTTCATTCCTTTGTAAGAGTCACATTTATCTTTTGTTTTCAATCATATTGTTGCTAGAGTTGTTTGAACAAAATCTCTAAACAAAACAAGAAATACTGATTGCAAAAAAAAAAAAAAAAAAAAGAAGAAATTGACTCATGACACAATGAATATAAGGATTGTTGGAATTTTTTGTATATAAGGTGTGCTACAGTACACCACTCAAATTTATAGACTAAGGTAGGTATCTTTTGTTTTCAATGATAGTGTTGCTAAGGTCGTTTGAACAAAATCTCTAAACAAAACAAGAAATACTGACTGCAAGAAAAAAAAAAGAAGAAATTGACACATGGCACAACGAATATAAGGATTGAGTTAATACAGTTCTAAGTGACAATCCTCTCTAGGTTTCAGGTTCAATCCTGACCAAAGGTGATAATAACAGAATACTTAACATAGTTTAACACTTGCACATTAACAGAATGAGAAGGTTCCTGAGTTCACAAAGAAACAACTGAAGAAGGCTGGAAGGCACATCAGCCGAAACATTGTGTAGGTAACAATAAAGATGAGGACAATAGTCCAAATAATCAAAATTATCAAGTCGCATCTCAAAAATTCAGAGAAATCGTATCATGTTTTACTTGAATATATTTTGAATATCTTGCTGATTACACTGGTTTACAAAAAAATATTTTTTGTCTGAGGCAAGAATGTGAATAGGTGTTTTTTTACTAATTTGGGTGTGCTGAATTCAAATTTATAAACAGTTTTGCTCTTTCACCTCTAGTTTTCTGTCTTTTGAATAGTCTCATTTTAGTATATAGAGAGTATATACGTGCTTATTTCAACACTTGCAACAGCTTATTACAGATAAAACAGGATAGATAAAGAACATGACACAATGTACACAATTCATAGTACCACAGACAGTTAAAAATGTGTTTTCTTAGATGATCTGCTGACTGCCAGTGCACTACTGGCCAGTGCACAACTGGCTGTTGATTGAGACGTGTTGGCTACGCTTAACTGCCAAAACCCGTCTTGATATATAGCTATATATATATAATGTAATGCTATCACTTACATTTATTGCATAATAACTAAAAAAGAAGACATAAGTCACACAATATTAGAAATTAACGCTGAATGCATATACGCCTTTATGTACAGTATGTGTACAAAATGTACAGTATGCATATCTAAAAAAACTAGAGGTGATGAGTAAAAACGGATTTCCTATCTGAATTCAGCACCCCCAAATTAGGTTAAAACAGCTATTTTTGTGCTTGCCTCAATTTCTTTGTAAACCAGTGTTATTATAAGAGCCAAATGAAATTTTATTCATTCATTGTTTAAAATTGTTTTTTTGTTCTGTGTCTTATGAAAATACATAAGTATATAATGTGGATCTTAAAGTAAGACCTTTGACGACAGCTGCGATCAAGTAATGGTTAACGATTCTATGGATTATTTGATTGTGGATTTAAACTTGTCTTAAGTTAAGAGGACTCTGGTTGTTTACAGTACCTGCTGTTTGTTTCTGGTTAGTTGGATTTTATGGCATGTCAACTCTTATTGGGTTATTTTATACTGAAGACATTTTGTCTCATTCATTCTTGTTGGGCATTCTAATTTTTTTTAAACATATTTATTCAATACTCATTTTTTGCACTATTTAATTCATACATGGGACTTTAACAGGTACTAACACTTCAGGCCCTGGTTAGCTCAGTTGGTAGAGCGTTCAGCTAGAAACCACAAGGTTCCTAGTTCGATACCGGTCCTCGCCAACTCAGTGTTATGAGTAGCACAGGGATCTGTGCGGTAAAGTAAGGAGCTGATGGTAGGTGTGGCGCTCCACCTCAGATGCAAAAACAATCTCCTTGGTCTAGCGCTAGTGAAAAGGGGATAGACTCCCTCGCTGATTGGCTGATACCGACATTACGCTGCCCCAACAACTTTACTTACTTTTACCACTCCAGATGAGAGTGGACCTAGGAGTAATTGCGATATCTTCACCATCAGATAAAGTTTAACATCATACCCAGGACACAAAGACCTTAAGCCATCATCTTCTAGCACATATATTATAAAAATGGTTGTGGGGTTGAGAAAAAAAGATTATCAAATAATAAAAATAAAAATATAAATTTTAAAAAAGAAAGAAAAATAATGAAAAGTAAAATTAAAATACAATACCAGAAATTTTTAAATTTTTTATGGTAACAGATTTTTTAATGAATAAAATTAAAATAAAATCATCCTTGATAAAAAAAAAAATTAGCTCTGACTGAAGTACCTATCAAGAATGGATAAAACAAAATGTCTTCAGTATAAAATAACCCAACAAAAATTGACATGCCATAAAATCCAACCAACCAACCAAATAAGAACTATTTAACACTAAGCTTTAATTTCTCTTCCAATTACTTATATATAAAACACAATGTGACCTTATACAAATATTTATTATTTACTTAGTCTTGTCGCAGTACTGCTGCTGCTGCTGCTGTTGTTGTTGTTGTTGTTGTGGTGGTGGTGGTGGATGGTAACAGGAGGCATTATTTTTCTTTAACAGGGAATATGAATCATGTTCTGATAATAATGGAATTTCTCCTTACACATTAATGAGATGAGATTGTTAATATTGATTCTATAATTTTTATTTTCAATGTTGAAAAAATCTAAATTATCAATTAAAATAAATTCTTTCAATTAATTTGAGGTATGTGTTGCATAGGGCCAGTTGGGTTGTAGTAGTAGTAGTCGTTAGTAGAAACAACACACGCAAATTGTATAGTCACAAGGAGGATGTTTATTTATTTATAGGCTCATGGGTTCTTTTTTCAGAGAAAAGGAAGTAGAGAGAGAGAGAGAGAGAGAGAGAGAGAGAGAGAGAGAGAGAGAGAGAGAGGGGGTAAGGTCAAATTTATTCTATTGTAAATCATGTTTGGTACTACTATGCAAAACCCATACAGGGGAAACCGGGAAGCCCCGTCTTCCTCTCAGGAAGGCCCAGCTGAAAAAAACCAATTTTTCTCTTCTTCCGTTTCTCATACCGGGATGGGAGGGTCACCCACTTTCATTTCAGGTCAAAACCCAGAACTTCCGTTTTGATTTTTAAATCTAGTTCCGGGGTCATTTGTTGGTCAATTACTAGTACCCTGTTGAGTGTTTACCCTTCCAAACTTTAAACTTTGTTCTTATTTCTTTTTCTTCTCTTTCTCCAGAAATCCAAACGTTTTTCTTTCAATCCCCAAATTTCCTATAGACCACAATAATTACACTACATATGTTCCATGAAGGCAGAAAGTTTGGCTGTTGAATAAAAAAGGTTTTTATCTCAGATTTTTTCTCAGTTTATTTTACATGAATTAAAAATAACAACAAAAAAAAGAAGTTTTCTAAGAGGAGTGAGTCCATAGTTTTTGTCAGGAGTTGTAGTATCATTTCACCCCATGTCACACAAAATGTTTGTTTTTTATCCTATGAACAAAGAATTCAAAGTCGTTTATGTGACAGATTCTAAGTATGTACAAAAACACACACATCTGGTAAAGCACCATTTTTGTCAGTTTTTTACTGTACATTTTAAAAAAAAAATCTAATTCCATCAATAAAAAATGTTTGATGATAAGGATGTCATTTTTCAGGATGAGAATGCATTTTCCCACAGAGGAAAGAGGGTTAAAGCTTTTTTTTTAAGAAAGCTAAATCAACTCCATGAAATGACAGACAAACAGTCTGGATCATAACCTAATCAAAAATTGGTTAAATCCAACTTAAACCGCCCTGTCGGTGGGGTATTAGAATGCACCAACTGCACCTCTGCAGAGGGGTAAGACTCCCCAATGGGGCCACCTGTTGGGCGTGGGTGGCGACCTGTGATGCTTAAGGATAGAACCCAGGTGGATGAGCGGTTCATGATTGCAATACACCACTTTGGCCCTATCTTGGGCTAGACAGGCGGTCGGAGAGGCCCCCTCCGATCAATCGGCTGTTCACGTCAAACACCTATATGATTTTCCCAACCCTATTGCCCTTAAGGCAAGCCCCAACCCCTTTTTTATCATATGGGTGCTAGAAGGCAGTGACTGAGGGTCTACATGTCCTGGGAATGACGTTAAACTCTATCTGATGGTGAGGTTCCAGTTTTGGGGGTTTGGGGAATGTGGAGCACCCCTTCATCACCATTGCTCCCTGGTCCACCCTGACCCGGAGTGGTAGTACCTGTTAGAGTCCCATCTATGGGTTGAATAGAAAAACATGAGTTGATAAACAAAATTTGTTATCCATTAAGAATGAATTTATTTCAAAACTTTATCGGCATTAAATGACCCACTGAGGTTGATATGCTGTAAAACAAAACAAACCAAACCAAACCAAAGCAACTTAATGGACCTAAATTCCACCATCGAATGTCACTCTGCTGAAAGAAAAAAAAAATCAGGGAATTAAACGAATTTAAGGAAATTTTCAGTGTTGATATATAAATGAATAAAAGATATAATGCACCAGTTATTTTATTTAAAAACATTTACATTTTTCTGGTCAGTTAACTTTGAACCACATATCTTTTAAAATCTGCGTTACGCCTCAAAGATACATGGTTCAAAGTTAACTGACCAGAAAAAATGTATCTTTGAGGTGTAACACAGATATGTGGTTCAAAGTTAACTGACCTGAAAAAATGTTAAAGTTTTTAAATAAAATAAGAGGTGCATTATATTTTTTATTCATTAATATATCAACACTGAAAATTTCATTAAATTCAGTTAATTTCCTCTATTTTTGGTATTTTTTTCTTTCAACGGGGTGACATACATGGTGGAATTTAGGTCTGTTAAGTTTGATTTAACTGGTTTGTTTTTAATAGGTTTAAGAATAAAACAATAATATTAGAAATCAATAACATCAAGTAATTATTAATTAAACACAGTTTTGTTAAAACCGGTATGAAAATTATTCCCACAATATATAATGTAAACATTTATTTCTTAATGATATATAATACACATTAATAATATGGGCTGTTTTGAGGCAAATCTATCTCAGTTAAACCTTAATAGAGACATTGTTAATAAATAAGATGCTCATTAAGATTAAATAATGATTATTCAATAACCATTGAGAATAAAAACGTAAATAACTAAAGGAATTGTGACATTGGTGGTGATGTAGTTTCGGTTACAGACAGACACATAATCTCCATTATAAGATTTTCACAAATTCTGAAAGTGTTTGATTATTTTATTCACAACGTTCAGACGAGATGAAAAGGTTTCTTTTTTTTCTTCTAACGTGTGAATATCGAGTGTTGCAAGCAAGATGTCATACTGCGGCAAAATTCAATATTTCTTTGATATCAAAAAAAGACATTATTATATTCACAACTGCTGCCAAATCATAATGACCCAATTTTCATTTCTTTTATGTCTATACACGGCATAAGTGTCAATGTCCACCCTACAGAAATGTTAACCAGTTTGGCTTTCCCGATAATTTTCAAAGAGGCTAGCACCGTGCACATAAAGACCATACAGACCACACCGTATTTCTAATAGTTCTTTATTTTCCATACAGTGTACGCCGTGAAAAATGGGAATTAAACGAAAGAATTTGTGTAAGTCACAAAATACAATAAATTTACAGAACAATAAAACAAATAAATTTCATACAAAAAAAAAAGGTTATAACGAAAACAACAGGAAAGGTTTACGCCTGATAGTTTACCAAAAATTCTAAATATAAAACATTTAAGCTTATCTATGAAATACATACAAAAGGGGTTTGGGGTATTTAACATATCTGCCTCAAAAGGCACAGTGAGTTAACCAGGGGTAAAAGAATAATTTACCATTTAAAGAGAAATTACAAATTTAACATGAAAAATAACGTATTTAAATGCAGCTTTAAAGAAGTGAATGGAAAAATAGTTTACCTTTGTTGGCACGTAGGGACTTGGACTTGAAGGTACTATATCTTAGTAATTCTGTACTAAGAGTGCGATAACTAATTTTACCACTCAAAAAAAAGCTCTACATCTGAGAGCCCAAAGAATTTTGGCTGTTCTTACAGCCTGTCAAATGGGAAAGAAAGATTTTGGCTGGTATTCTCCTAGCCTGACTATTTACCAAAACACTACACCAAATCCAAAACCCTACAAACTTTCATTTTTTTTACTAAAACCTTTTTGTAATTACCGCCTAAGGCAGTGTTCTCTTTTACATAGCCACACAAAGGCAAACAAGTATTTCACCAATCTCAAAAATGCATTTACACATACTTAGGGGTTTTTAAAACCAAGGAACTATTTTCTCTAAGGGAATATTCTTACAAGGTGGGATGACCAGGTCACAGGGTACATTTTTAGGGGAAGGGGAGAAGGAAGGCGTAAATCAGGCCTGTTGACCATAACATAAAATACTACTAATACAAGCTACTACATAGCTGTCTACAATGGCAGCCACAATATGTACAATAGAGTTATCTGCCCCTGTGTCTGGTCTAAATAGGGTGATCTGCCCTTGACCCAAGATAGAGAATATAAATAGAACCATGAAAGCAGCCATTTGCAATTTTACTCTTGACGGCAGAACACCACAGGCCACATCTTTCGTACTTTATATATGTAATACTACGGTGGTCAGAGTGCCAAATCTAGTCACGGGACCAAATGTAATACTATGGTGGTTGCGGCAACAAATGTAATACTATGCTGGTTGGGGTGCCAAATGTAATACTATGATCTGGTCATGGGACCAAATGTAACACTATGCTGTCGTGGCGCCGAATCTAGCACGATGGGTGTTATTTGACCCACAGGAAACTTGAATTTTGTGGACTGACTGGCGATATATGTTGAGTTCTGATTCAAATTCAGGACTTTGAGTAACAAGATGACAAAGCAAAGACGGCGACAAGGGTTGTGAGATGGAGCTATCAATCTGGTCAAGAACCAGCTGTTGGATCTGGTCAAGAACCAGCTTTCCAATCTGCCTGGAACCCATTTGGGACCTCTTTTATGGGTTCCAAACCCCTGAATCCAGGGCTCTGATTGGATAGAAACGCCGGACCAATGGCCCTACAGTGTAAACATCAGGGGGGTGTACAAAAACCCACCCACGCAGTCGCATTTGATTGGACGGCCAATCGAAATCATGGCCTTGGGTTACACATCTTGGAGGGGGGGCAACAAGTCTCCGCCCCAGTTTCCTGATTGGTGAGGCACCTGATAATATTTTTGTTATTGTATAAATGATCTTGTGCCAGACTTATCTGTCAGTTGCTATGATAATTCCCAGAAATTGGTCACGGATTACTCGCGAATTGTTATTCCTATATAAAATAACATTTTTAATATTTAATCTTTAAGCTGAGTTGAGTAAATTTTCTTATCTTGTGCAGTCTCCACAAGAATGACAATATATATGTATATGGAAACATTTGTTTCATATCAGTCATTTGTGTTATATCAACCTATTTCTGCCATTAGAATTTCTTTTGTTCAAAATTATTCAGGTAAATTTTTCTTATCTAGTGTTGACTTTACCCTACCACTGACTTGTACTCTAATTTAAGTTGCTTGTACGACTCTAAAAACAATTGTTATTTTTATATCCAAAATTGTTTTTTTTCAACTATCTAATGAGATATCGCCAGTCACTCCATAACACCACCACAGTGTTATATATACTCTAACACAGCAAAAAATGATTATCCTGGTTATGACATTAAACTGCATCTAATGGTGAGGTTACAATTCTGGAGTTATGGGGGAGTGTGGAGTACTCCTTCATCACCATTACTTGCAGGTTCACTCTGACCTGGAGTGGTAGTACCTGTTAGGGTCCCATCTATGGGTTAAATAGAAAAAAAATGAGTTTAAAAAAATTGAGTTTGAAATAAATGTTGAATACCCACTAAGAATGAATAAAACAAAATATCTTTCAGCATAAAATAACCTAACAAGGGTTGATATGCCATAAAATCCAACCAACCAATTTACATCAGTGAAAATGACCAAAAATGGTCCAAATTACCTATACTCGGACTTTTGACAGTTTATCTGGTTTAGCTCAGTCGGTAGAGCATTCGACTAGGAACCACAAGTTTTCTGGTTCAATACCAGTCCTCGCCAACTTAGCATATGAGTAGCACAGGGATCTGTGCGGTAAAGTGAGGAGCTGATAGTAGATATGGTGCTCCACCTCAGATGCTAAAATCAATCTCCTTGATCTAATGCTAGTGAAAAAGGGATAGACTCCCTCGCTGTCTGGCTGATACCAACTTTAGGCCACCATGACAACGAGTTACAACCACATTTATAAAGTTCAATTATTTAAAAAGGAAATTATTTTTACAAGAAGAGAATCAATCTTACAAAGCTGACATGGTTCTATAACATACTAGAAGTGGCTACCCAGCGTCACCTAGGTAGAGGAGGGGGAGTAAAAAAAGGTAGTCTCGCAGATCTATTATTGTTGAACCACAGGTTGGATCCTCACAGGAGGCCCCACTAAAATCCCTATGTAAAAAAGACAGTGCCTTGATCCAGCCACACTGAAAAGAAAAATTAATGTCTCCTATTTAAAATACTAAAGGCAAAAAAAAAATCCATGTTGTTATTATTTAAATTTTATTTTTTTAATTATCTTCACGAATATAAATTAAATCTTCATTATTTTTGCTCAAAAACCATTGATATTTAATGTGTATATATATTTTCTTTGTTGTTAATTGTTTTATTTTCGAAGTTTCCTCTGGATATACAGATACATACAACTGCCCTTTATATATGTACTAACAGCGGTTACCGGGCGTCACCTAGGTAGAGGGTATTTTTTTAAGTGAGTCCCACAGATTCATTATTACTGAATCAGGAGTTGAATCCTCGTAGAATGCCCCATTTAAATCCCTATGTAAAAAAAAAAATAGACCTTGCATTGATCCAGCTACTCTGAAAAGAAATATTAATGTCTACTATCTAAAATATTAAATGAAAAAAAAATCCATACTGTTATCATTTAAATTTTATTTTTTAATTATCTTCACGAATATAAAACAAATCTTCCTTATTTTTGCTCAAAAAACCAAGCCCTGGTGATATCTAATGTGTATATATATTTACTTTGTTGTTAATTGCTTTATTTTCAAAGTTTCCTCCAGACATACATATACACACAACTGCCCTTTATATATGTATAGATAGATAGATAGATAGAAAAATAAAGCAGCCTACTTGACTACTGAACTATTGTCGGTGGGTGTTATGACTTGCTCAATAGGCATGAATTCTTTTCACAGATTAAAATTGGGGAGTGGTGAATAGCAAATCCCATTTTCCATTCAATACAGGTCATCTTGTCCCAGCTGATAGATTTCTAGTTTGATAATTGAAGGATCAATTTTCACATTATTTAGGATAAGGTTGGTGAGGCTCATTGTTAAAACCATCAAAGAGAACAACAACAAAGAAAACTGAAGCTAACAAAATAATAAATAAATAGATGAAATAAATAAGTGATTGTTGTCACATTTGTTTGGTTTGGTTAGATTGGTTGGATTTCATGGCATGTAAACCCTTGTTGGGTTATTTTATGCCAGATACATTTATTTATTCATTTGTGTTGGGTATTCAAAATTTTTTTTTTAACTCTTAACATCGTATACCGCCTCATTCCGCCTGGCCAGAAGTCACATTCATTTTCCTAATCCACCCCAAAGATAGCGTTTGTTTAAATGTAGTATTAAACATACTTAGCAGTCTTTGGTTTATGGGAAAGAACAGGTAATTTTAAATGACAAGGCCATTTTTAGCCATTTTTTGATAAATCCTTAGAAGAATGGGGCTCTGGACTTAAAAAATTCTCAACAGGATGTTAAGAATTAAACTCATTTTTTGACCAATTTAACCCATAGTGGGATCCTAACAGGTACTACCACTCTGGGTTGGAGTGAACCTGGCAGCACATTTTTACCCTTGTGCCAAACTTACTAAATGAACTCAGATTCAATAGAAAAAATAATGACAATGTTTTATTTATAAAATTCAGAGAAAGTTTAATTAAAACTAATGAATTAATTCTGTATTCAATAAATAAGAAACACGTTCAGTTGAAACGGTGAATTGAAATGCATCATTGACTTTTATATATTCATATCTGTGTCACATCTGTTCCTTTATTTCTCATCAGATTTTAATGAAGCATTCAATAAAAAAAAAATCATCAAACAGTCGAATGACCTAAATCTTTAATTTGTGTTGAGATCAAAACATGAAGATAGAAAAACAAATTGTTACAAATGATAAAAAGAAAAGAATCCCAAGTGAAAGTTAGTAGATTGCTACCTTGATTGGTTGGTTGGATTTTACGGCATGTCAACCCTTGTTGGGTTATTTTATACTAAAGACATTTTGATTTATTCATTCTTGATGGGTACTCAATTTTTTTCTTAATTGTATGACCATTATCATTTTGCAACACCCTCTGGTTAAAATGAGACTGTTCCTTCCCTTTCTTTCTTTATAATAAAAATGGTATGGTCCATTATTTAGCTGAGGTGACAACACTCATAAGAAATAAGAATCAGGATTTACATTTTTTATATTTCATCTTGGACTATCTCATTTTTAACCAGAGGGTGTTGCAATATGATAACAGTCATACTTTTAAGGAACATGAGTATTAATATTATTATTATTATTGATAATTTTCATTTTGAAAACAGAAAATAAGTGAACAATGGAGAATAAACTAGAATTTTGTGTCAAAAGACGAAAGGAATTTATTCAAATTTTTAATTTCAATAATTTTTTTGTTATTCACTAAATTTTTATTTAATCTATCACACAGACCTTGAATTACTTAGAGAGTACCTGCTGTTACTTGCTGGAACTTAACCAGAAGTGATTTCAATAATTTCTTTTTTTCACAATGTCTTAGTTATTGATCGAATAAAAGAAAATGTAATCTCCTTTTACTTGTGTTGAAAAAAAATGTGTTAGTCAAGAGAAAATATTTTCAGAACAAAGAAAAAAAACAGAAATTAGAATTATTGGTTAAATCCTATTTAACGGACATAAATTCCACCATCGTATGTTACCTTGCCAGAAAGAAAAAAAATACTAAAAATCAAGGAATTAACCAAATTTAATGAAATTTTCAGTGTTGAAATATTAATGAATAAAAGATATAATGCATCAGTTATTCTATTTAAAACCTTTTACATTTTTTCAGGTCAGTTAACTTTGAACCATGTATGTTTGGGAATTTGTGTTACGCCTCAAAGATATGTGGTTTAAAGTTAACTGACCTGAAAAAATGTAAAAGGTTTTAAATAAAATAACTTATGCATTCTATCTTTTATTCATTAATATATCAACAATGAAAATTTCATTAAATTCGGTTAATTCCCTGATTTTTAGTATTTTTTTTATTACGGCGGGGTGACATACGATGGTGGAATTTATGTCGTTAAGCAGGATTTAACTGAATTACTGGTTGGAATCTCAGAAAAAAAAAAAGAAAAAGAAAAGCATTTTGGTTTTTTGAGTTTAAGTCAGAATTGCCTGTGTAGGTTGGTTGGATTTTACGGCATGTCAATCCTTGTTGGGTTATTTTATGCCAAAGATGTTTTGATTTATTCATTCTTGATGGGTATTCAATTTTTTTAAACTTATTTTTTTTACTTAACCCATAGATGGGACCCTAACAGGTACTACCACTCTGGATCAGAGTGGACCTAGGAGCAATGGCAATGGAGGGGTACTCCACACTCCCCAGAGCTCCAGAACTGGAACTTTTCCATCAGATAGAGTTTTGTTCTACACCTGGGACCCCACCCTTTTGGAGGTTGGGTCCTACTCCATTGCAGGTGGATACACTTAGCATATTTTAATCCCTGTCAACAGCAGAAGATTGGACAAAATGTGATTTTTAAAAAAAGAAAGAAAAAAAATGAACAGAAAAAAGAAGAGAAAAAAGAAAAGAAAGAAAAAAAGTATTATTGTCCTCATCTCCATTGTTATCTGTACAACATTTCAGCCAATGTGCCCTCCAGCCTTCTTCAAGTATTTCTTGTCGGACTCTGGGAACCTTCTTGTCATAAGCTCATCATGGAACTTTGGACCTAACCCTTTATTCAGTCCACGGGGGTATCCTGTTCTCTTTCCGCTAACCATAGCTGGGGTAGAGGCGTTAAGCTGTGTTAATTATTATTCTATGTTACTGCTGCTCCTGACCAGGATTGAACCAGCAGTCTAGAGATAACTGTCTTAACCTAACTCCTTTATCCACAAGGCTATGTGCCCAATTCAGAAAAATAGAAAAAAAAATTCTTCAATAACCTGAGCAATTTTATTTCTCTGAATGTTTGAGATGAGGCTTGATGATTAGTATTATCTGCGTTATTTGGACTATTGTCCCTATCTTCATTGTTATTTGTACAACATTTCGGCCGATATGCCCTCCGGCCTTCTTCAGGTATTTTTTGTCAGACTCGGGAACCTTCTCGGACCCGAGAACTTTCTTTTTGAACTTGGGAACTTTCTTGTCGTAATCACGGAACTTTGAACCTAACCCTTTATTTAGTCCACAGGGGTATCCTGTTCTCATTCCGCTAACCATAGCTGGGGTAGTAGTTGTGTTAATTATAAGGTAGTTAGGTTAAGACAGTTCTAAGTGACAGTTATCTCTGGATTCCGGGTTCAATCCTGAGTAGAGGCAGTAACATAGAATAATAATTAACACAACTACTACCCCAGCTATGGTTAGCGGAATGAGAACAGGATACCCCCTGTTCAAAGTTCCGTGATGGCTCCCGATTACGACAAGAAAGTTCCCCAGTTTGAAAAGAAGGTTCCCGAGTCCAACAAGAAATATGTTGTACAAATAACAATGAAGATGGGGACAATAGTCCAAATAACGCAGATAATACTGAGCAATTTTGTGGTGAAAAACAATTCTTATTGTAAAAACTTCATTTTTTTATTTTAAAGTGTGACATAATTAAGAGATTTGTCTTTATTTTTATGTACAAAATTGGTAAAATTTTTAAGAATAAACGATTTGCAATAATCAAGGTGTAAATAGTAAAATAAAATGAGATAAATGTTATGAATGAATTGACAAAGATAAAATACACACATGATTGTTAGGATGGATGAATAGTGCTGTAATTATACACGGTGTCTATAAAGAATTTAAAGAATTTTAAATTTTAAAGTGAACACGAACTTTGTGGACACCCTGTATAACCATATGATCAACTAGTAATCCCTTCACTATAGTTGGAGTTTGGTTGGGGCTCTTTCCTTTTAAAAATGTCATATTTCTAAAACTTACAATCTTGAATTTGATATTTTTTTAAAAAAGGAAATATAAAATTTGACTTCAAATAACAGTTTTACATGTTATCTAAGATTTGAATATTACATTAAGTTTTTATTACTTTCAGGTATTGATTCTGGTGATCCTTATAATGCTGTGGAGTCCAAAATTTTCCCGGACATCTCATTTCGAGATTCATTGATATCCATTGGCCGTCCAGATCAAACTGATCTAACCCCAGCGGACTATTTTATGTGGGGTTACCTGAAAGATCGGGTATACGCAGGCAGAGTGGAAAATGTTTTAACTGCCCACTGGAGTTCTTCTGATTCACATGAATTTAAATAAAATATGTTGGAGGGAAAAGAACAAGTTTTTCTTTTTCTGTATGGGTCAGAGAATTTTTAGATCAACAAGAAAAGTTTAGTGGAGAGGGGGAGGGGGAGGGAGAATGAGAAAACACCTCTCATAGACAGAGTGACTATACGAAAAAGATCACCCACCCCCACTTCACTGAAAACTTTTAAAATAAATGCATATTATAGAAGTAAGTAGACGGAGTGGCTGCCTATTGTTGGTATCAGCCAAACGGTGAGGAAGTCTATCCTCTATTTGCTAGCGCTAGACCAGGGAATTATTTTTGTGTCTGAAGTAGATAACACACCTACCATCAGCTCTCCATTTTACCGCACAGATACAAGCTGTGCTATTCATGCACTGAGTTGACGTGGGCTGGTATTGAACCTGGTGTGAAAAATTCACTGAGTAAAATAATTATCATCAAAATAAAAATTATTTTCTTCTAGATATCTACCACGTACTCCATATGTACAGGTTAGACACAAGGCCCTATTAATGTGGGACCACCTACGAGCCAAGACTCATGAGTGGCAGGTGCAAAAATGGGTTGATCCATCAGCATTCCCCGTCAAGGGGGGTGTCTTAGGCACCGGGCAATAAACCCAGCCCTGCCCCTTTAAATCAAGGAGACAGGTGTTGCTTGGGAGGATGGCCCCTTGGAATTAAAGGTCCAGGGCTGAACCCACTGGACCCCCACTCTGTGAGGCAGGTCTACATATCTTAATAGATTTCAATGGGCACAGACATTACACTGATCCTAGACAGAAGTACTGATGAGTGATACTTTGATCAAAGCAAACAGATACTACACCCTGATCATAGGAAGAAGTGTGAATCCCTATGAAAATAAGTCATCATTTTTTTTTATGGGAATAAAGTACTGTGTTTCCCTGAAAATAAGACAGGGCTTATATTAATTTTCACTCCAAAATTTAACACTAGCGCTTATTTTCAGGGGAAATCTTATCCTTTATATATGGAAAAACGACATTAAGAAATAGAAAATTATGAAATTTCTAAATAAACTGAAATTACAAAAAACAATCTACATTTATTTACCATCAACAGGTCCTTTTATTCAAAAACTCATTAATGACAATTCCTTCAAAAATGATTACATTATCATCCTCTGGTTCCCAGACTTTTTGGGACCAGCTAGTGATTAATAAGAGTTTGATCCCAGGGGGACATCCTCCCAGGCAATAACTGCTCCCTCAATTTAAAGGGGCAGGGGTGGGTTTATTGTCCAGTTCCCAAGGCACCTCAAATAAGGAAAGCCAAAGGGATCCACACAATTTTTCCCCTGGCCACGTATGAGCTTCGGTTTGTGCATAGTCCTGAACTATAATGAACCTTGTGTCCGACTGGCATGGTGAGATGCCAGTAAATATTATCATCCTTACCTACCATTAGCTTTCCACATAGATCCAAGCTGTGCTATATATGTGCTGAGTTGGCAGGACTGGTATTTATATATTCTTTATATATCAAAAAACAACATTAAGAAGTAGAAAATTACGAAATTTCTAGAAATTACAAAAATCGATCTACATTAATTTACCATTAACAGGTTCTTTATTCAAAAAATCATTAACGAGAATCCATTAAAAAATAATCATAGCATCCTCGTCCTCTGGAATGTTATTGCTCTCAACTAGGGTTTATTTTAAGGAGGGGGGGGTCTTATATTAAAATCATCATTAAATTATGGAGGCGTGTGGTCTAATGGTTAGAGTCGCAGGAAATGGACTCATCGACCTGAGTTCAATTCCTGGACAGAGCTGTTTGCATTTCACATGACCCTAATACCCTTGGGAAAGGTATAAATCCAATCCTCCCTCTAGCTATGGGTAAATAGCAGGGCAGACTGGGCTTTTTAATCAGAGCTAGGTAACCAGTCTAGGAGAAGGAAAACTGAATTCAAACCTGTTAAACTCCGCTAAAAAATATTGACCTTGTGTCACATCCTGCTCGTGCGGAGGGGTTGGTAAATATATATATTAAAATTATCCTGAAAAATTAAGGTAGATTTTATTTTGCAGGAAAAGTAGTATTCCAACGTGTCAGAGTGGACCTTGTGAGTAATGACAAATAAGAAGCACTCCTCCATATTTCACAGATCTCCAGAACTATTAAATGTAAATGGCAAGTAGGTATTATCAGTCGACTGAGGGTGAGGGTAGGATGAGAGAATAAGAAATGGTTACCCAAGAAACCTGGCTTAATGTTTGCACTTATGAATATATAAATATAGCCACAGATACATTCACATTACCAACATAGACTTATCTATTTTTATATACAAAAATACACACACACAAAACAGGTGGCTACCTGTGCATATTCAACATCTATGAGTATGTGAGTGGGGGAATGTATTCAATATCTGTATGCATGTGCATTCAGTGCACGTGAGAGTGTATTCAATCTGTATGCATGTATATTTAATGTGCGTAGGTGTGTATTCAATCTATGTATGCGTGTACATTCAATGTCTCATTTCTCAATATGAATAAATCTTTAGCTCCATTCACCCCACTCAACCAGCAGCAGCAGCAGCAGTATAGGATTTTTTTCCCAATCTTGTTTGTCTTCACAGCATATATTATAGACACTCAAATCCAGGGTGATTGAAAAGTAACTCCCTATTTAAAACTATAATTTTCTTGGTATAATCTGAACATTAGCTACATAAATGAGAGTAACCTCACTTTGTTTGTTTCGCTTTGAGGAAGCCTTATGTTTTGATCGACCATTTTCATTTCACCGTAAATCTACACTGAAAATACGAATTTGTTCTAATTAATACAACTGCATGTTTGAATACAAAATATTCATAAAACATGTTCTTAATAACAATTAAGTTCAGTTCAAATAATGCGCAAGCACAATTAAGAACACATTTTATGATATTTTCGTGTTAAAACATGCAGTTGTATTGATTCGAACAAAATCATATTTTCAGTGTAGATTTATAGTGAAAGGAAAATCGCCGACCAAAACATATGGCTGGTTCAAAGTGAAATAAACAAGGGGAGGTTACTCTCATTTATGTAACTAATGTTCAGATTACCATTTTTTTTATATGCAGTTACATTTTTCTCAATTCTTTAATGTATGTTCCTTAATATATGGCAATTAAATATGTGTTGTTGATGCTGGTGCTCATCCACATTTTGCTATTGTTGTTCGGAAATGGCTGAATCATCATTTTCCTGGGAGATTGATGGGTAAACGTGGTCTGTGTGAGAGGCCAGCCAGAAGCCCTGATTTTAACACCCTGCAACTTTTTTTCTTCGGGGGTTGGTTGAAGGGGTGTATATATGGGGAAATATTACTTAAAAAAACAAAATTTGGTGGAATATTTATTTAACATATGTTTTGTTCATTGAAAAGGTTTATCATATAAGGATTTTGAAAAAAAATGTTTTTGATTTAAAAAAAAAAACCCTAAAAAACCTAAAGTATTTTCTGGTTGTCATGGCAACATATCAAGGAACACCATTTTCTATGTAAGTGAGAGAATGAAAAGTGTTGAAATTGTGCTTTAATGACTTTAATATCATAAATAAGAATAATGTAAAAAACTAAATATGTATAGAAAACGGAAAAATGTTTAAGTCCTAATGCCAGCATGGTACTTGATATGAAAAAATTAATTCCGTGACTACCACACATGTCTCGGTAGTTGTTCGGTCGATACCTTCTGCACCCACGCCGTGTTCCTTTGACCCGCATAACTAGGATCGATGCGACTCAGTCGGAGCGTCTTGTGACAGGTTGAGATTTGTGGAAATGAGCTGCCGTGGTTGCTGGCAACTCTAAGAATGAGATAACACACCGTTAACAAATAACAACGGTTTATATCATATATAATAGAGATGGAATATGTTTGCACACTAGGTCGGAGAGAAACGACACGGCGAGGAGCTTTGTCTGGCGTTTTGTTCTATGCTAACTAGCATTGTGTATTCAGCAAATGTTGACTTTAGTTCATCGGAGTGTTTTTTCTTGGCGGCAAGGTCTATTTCTGCTGGTGGCATTTTCTTATTTCAGCAATCCTGATAAAAGCCCCGTGGCCCTGTGGCAAACTTCTTTTTTGGCGATCTAAGCCTCTGACTGACTGTTTACAATTCAGAGCATCCTGTTTTATCTAAGAAATTGTAGCTATTTTTGCATCGGAAACAAGTTCAGCAAGTGCTAGCCCAAAACAAGGCTACCTCATTGATCTGACAGCTCACAAAGATGTCAACAGGTCAACTACTGTGACCTTTTCTTCTATATATACGCAATAAGCAGAATCAAGAACTTATAAAATATTTTGATTTTGGTATTTTAAACAAAACCATTTAATCTATTATAATGGAGATTGTGTTCCTGTCTGTAACCGAAACTATATTACTAATCGATCACAATTAACATAGTATTTACATCACATTCTCATGATTTTATTTATATTTAAACCTCAATTATTAATAAAATTGCTTCACCTTTTATTAGTGTTTCCATATCTACATACTAATAACATGCTATTGTATTTATATATACAAAAAATAGCGGTTTGCAGTGTAACGGGAAGGCTAATTGCATATTGATATTAAAAATGTGATTTTATTAAATATGTGCGTAGTATTATTGATTTCTAACTGTTTGGTTTTATTTTAATGAATATAAGCAAAAATCTCTCCAATGAATCTTAAATGAAATCCATTAACAAGAAAAAATAAGTGTAATATTATTCTTTATTTCTTAATTTAACTAAATAGTTAAATAATAAAATTCAGCATGAAAGACGGGAGTGATGGAAGAGTAAGTTTCATTCTATTTTTCTATTATACCCCACTCTGTTCAAATCTTTTTATTTGCTTTCTATTAGACTTTCTAATTTAATACGATATTTCATTACATTAAAACTTAAATACTTCACCTGGAGGGTGCAAAATATTTGCTAGTTTAACTAACAAAAATAATTTTTACACTTTCCCATTCCGCAAAAAATAGATAACACCAACAAAAGAACTCGCCGTGTTATAAATGGATTCAATAGAAAATAAATCTCGATTTAAAAAAGATAATTAAAAAAAAAAAACACAAATTACCAGTGTTTGTTGGTCACACCTTAATGTCAATATTCGAAAGAACCATCTTTGGATTTGTTCCTTCATTATTATGCCAGATTTCCAAATTTAGTAAATCGCCGAGGTTCTTGTATGTTCGAAGAAGGAAGCAGACACGTTTTCCAGCACCCAAAATTCTGAAATGATAAATGAAAAAAAAGGCAATGTTTTATTACAGTTTTATTAGAAGTCTCAACCCCCGCCCCCGCCCCCAAATAACACTTAAAATAACAGTCATAGAACATCCTCTTAGGAATCGCAAGGTTTCGGGTTCGATACGTTCCCGGTCAACTAGGCACTTGAGTAGCACAGCTTGGATAATGGATTAGTGTGGTAAAGTGGGGAGCTGACGGTAGGTGTGGCGCTCTAACCCAGTAAAATAATCTCCCTGGTCTAGCGAAAAGGAGATTGACTCCTCGTGTCCGGCTGATACTGACAATAGGTCACTCCTTCGACTTTACTTTTACTGTAACATATCTCCTTTGTTGTCTGTTAACATTATCAAGGTTTGGTTGGTTGGTTGGATTTTACAGCATGTCAACCTTGTTGGGTTATTTTATACGAAGACGTTTTTGTTTTACATTAATTGATGGAAATTTTTTTAACTCATTTTTAATACACATTTTAACCCAATTTTTCTATCTAGCCCATAGATAGAACCCTAGCAGACACTACCACTCACTTGAAGAGTATGGTGATGAAGGGTACTCCATATTCCCCAGAGTCTAGAATTGGAACTTTCCCATTAGGTAGAAATTTAAACGTCGTACCCAGGACACGAAGACCCCCAGTCACCGTCTTCTAGCACATACACGATAAAAAGAGTTGGGGTTTGCCATAAGAGCAATAGAGTCGGACAATCTAATAGGTGCTAGGGCTTCACGTAATCAGCCCATTGATCGGGGGGGGGGTCTCCTGACAAATCGCCCAGCCTAAGTAAGGACCAACCAGGGTTCCACTTAAACAATCACCGGTGCCACCACGACCAACAGTGGCCTTTGGAGGGAGTATTACCCGTCTGCAGGAGGTACAATCGATTGAGATACCTGTGGGAGAGTTTTTTGTTTTTAAAATTGGAACCTGGTCCTGAAAGTATTGCCATTACGTCTTCTATATGTGTACGTGTGTGTGTGTGTGTGTGGTGCGGTGTGTGTGTGTGAATGTACATGTGTTGTATACCCTTTCTTTCTTACTTCTATTCTTCTGTGTTCATCTTTTTCTATTTACGTTTCTCCTTAGCGTCTCTTCTAAACTAACGTCCCTGAGTCTGGACCTTCGTCTGGTGGTCGGGTCGCACTTAATTCATTTCTTCAGTCAGTCTTGTTACCAAGACACTCATCAACCACAAAAACATGCTCTTTGTAAGCTTTTATTTACTACTAAAACATTTCATGTACTAACATAACGCGCGTATGCAGTGAGCTCCAGTAAGCAGTACATCTTCTCTGCTGACGTCCAAACTGAAACGAAGACCAAACCAGGTCACGTGACTTCAAATGTATTTCGCGGGCTTTCTGTACTATTCCATGGAAAGTCCAGCCCGTGATATGAAAAGAGCCATCCCTTTAGAAATACGGGATTACAATAAATCCTTTTAAAAAATAAATGCAACCGCATTAGATTATGTTAAAGATGTGGTGTGTTGTGTGTGTGTGTTGGTGAGGTGTATGTGTTGAGTGAGTGTTATGTGCGTGGTGTGTCCTCGAAAGGTTCCAAGAAAAGGTTGAGGAGAAGTTGAGGAGAGATGAACGATTCTTCTTCATATCAGAAGAGCAACACGTGGCGTAGTACGGGGCGTGTCCGAGGACGTGCGGCAGAGCACATGA
>CM042142.1:15483776-15616016 GCA_023376005.1 Doryteuthis pealeii
CTGTTTTTTCTTGTCAACATTACATGTTGTTATTTTTTTTTGCCGAAGATCTTTTAGATAAAAAGTTTTTAAAATATTTACGTTCTTCCTTTAATATAGAACCTAACTGAATCAGTGAACGTATTTGTGGTACTCAGTGTATTTATAATTTGATTCAGGTATCTATGCAATGTATTATTAAAGAAATGATCCTTAAAGGATGAATAACACAGTAAACATCCTACAACGTTACCACAAACGTCCCATCTTCTGTGGTGAAGGTTGTCTGACAGTGACTAAATCGCTTTTTGCTGTACATATAACGGGTCACGTGATTCACGTGAAACTGATCGTCTGCTATTTATTCTTACGCCACCGGTGAAATCGGATAGTGTGTTTCCATTATAAAATATGGCCTCTGGAATTCGAGTTGATCTCTTTTGAGGACAACACCTATAATCACGAAAAGGACAGATAACGAACTCTTCCTTTTCCTTTTCCTTTTCCTTTCCTCTTCCTCCTCCTTCCTCTTTCCGCTTTTACTCCTCCTTTCAATTCCTCTTCTTCTCCTCCTCCTCCTCTTGATTTATCAATTATTGTTTGAGGAAGGAAGAAAGAAATTCAAATCTGTTTGTTTTAAATTCATTTGTCGCAATTATGACAAGAATTTTATTTAAGGCGTCGGCTTTTTTATTCAATTCGAAGAGAAACATATTCTTTTGGTTATTGAAATATTATCATGGTGACTATGATGGTGATGACAACAGACACATGTTTTACCCACCTACCCGACCCCACCAGAATAAATGATAAAAATAAATTGCAAAACAACACTTAATAAAAGCGGACAGAATCAATTAGATAAATAAACAGACAGAATAAACAATAAATATATGTCATAGTGAAAATGTGTCTTGGGTATGACGTTAAATTTCATCTAGTGGTAAAGTTCCAATTCTGGAACTCAGGGGAATGTGGATGTGACGGGGAACGAGTACCACCGTACTCATTTGGAAAAAGAATGAGAGTGTCTTGCCTGTCGGAGTCGAACCCGAGCCCTCCGGAATGCAAAGAAATGAGATTTAGGCGCTGGGTGGACGCGAGGCGCTATTCAGGTGCCCGGGTGTTGGGGCCTACACGCGTCCATCCAAATGCACGAGAATTGTGCACGGGTGCGAGGTTCGACTGATGTACCCGGATGATAAGGGGAAACGGCAGTATAAGTAGAAGTGGGGTGACGGCAGTAAGAGTGTTTGCGGCTTCAGCTGCTGGTAGACAACGACGACGACGACGACGACGACGTTGCTAGCCTGCGAATTAGGCGTTTGACTTGCTTCTTTTTGCCCCCCCCCCCTCAACAAATAACATTTACTTGAAACTCCATAATTGTGCAAAGAAAACCAAACCAATCTTAAAATAGTTCGGAGATCGAAAGACTGATCATAAGCAGAACAAACAAATATTTATTTCCCCCCTCTATTTTTTCCTTCTATAGTGGAGTACCCCTTTATCGCAATTACTCCCATGTCCACTCTTGACTATGGGTTAAATAGAAAAATGTGTTTATAAAAAACTTGAGTATTCAAGAATGAATTTATTTCAAAACTTAGAAAATGTGTTAAAAAGATTGAGTTTTAAAAATGGAATACCCAACAAGAATGAATAAAACGAAATGTCTTCGGCATTAAATAACCCAACAAGGGTTGACATGCCGTAAAATCTAACCAACATAGTGAAAATAAGAGGTCAATTTTACATATTGATGAATAACCTCATCATTTTGATGGAAGAAAACCAATGACTTAGAAAAAAATGGAATTGGTATTGAAAATAGGTGGCTAGAGTATTTAGGCAGCAACCCAGGAATTCTGAGTTCTCTTTTTCTCGGGACATTACATGGTTTAGGCGCTTGGCGCATCACTCCCTTAAGTGGGTCGAGGGCTTTGCCCCTCAGCCAGCTATGAGTAAGTGACGTTCCTGCAGAAACTCTGCATCACTTCTTTAGAACGTAAGTCCTTCATTCTTATAATGTGTTTATGTATCTGTTGTCTATGTATTGTTATACCTTTTGTGATGGGTATATGTATTGCTGTCCTGGATGTATTTCTATGTGCTCGCGTATTAAACTCTGTTGATATCTTCTACTTCCTTTGTCGGAATATTTCATGTACTTATATGTACCCACGTTGGAAGGTTACTCTGTTTTTATAATACCAGAGGTGTTTTTTTTTTTTTGAAAAAAAGTGATATCATTTGAGATGCACAGGTACAAGCCTCAAATAGAAGGGGGGGGGGGGTTGAACTCACTACAAAGTAAATGATATCAGAGGTTGATTAGTATAGCATTACTCCACAAGGAGATAGATCCACTCATATATTATAAAACCCGCCCAACGGGGTGGGGGTCCAGTGGCTTCGGCCCTGGATCTTTACAAGTTAATAGCGTCGATCCCAGGGGCTATCCCCCCAGGCAATACCTGCCCCTTGACTTAAAGGGGCAGGGCTGGGTTTAGTGCCCAACGCCTGAGGCACCCCTCTTGAGGGGAATGCCGAAGGGATCGACGCAATTTTTGTTCTTTCACACAGATAAGCTTCGGCTTGTGGGTGGGCCCACGTTAAAACGAGGCCTTGTGCCCAGCCCATACAATTGGGGTATGAGGCAAATACCCATATATTATAAAACCTTAAAATCATGATTTAAAATCGTTGATAGAAACGAATTGAGGGATAAAGTCACAGAGAGAGAGAGAGAGAGAGAGAGAGAGAGAGAGAGAGAGAGAGAGAGAGAGAGAGAGTTCGATCCTGGCCTGAAACAACCTTCATGTCTAGCTGTATTGATGAGACGTGATACGTCGAAACAGGACTGTATATGCGGTAAAGTGAGGGGCTGGTGGTAGGTGTGGCGCTCCACCTCAGACGCCTAAACAATCTTTTGGTCTAGCGCTAGTGAAAAGGGGATAGACTCCCTCGCTGTCCGGCTGATACCGACTTTAAGCCACCCCGACGACTTTACTTTTTTTACTTAAGAGAAGTTTTATGATTTGTCTTTGTATTTTCTATGCTATCTTAAATAAATTCATATAATTTGAAATAAGTTTCCCTTGAAATATATGTTGCAAGTTGTACCATTAGAAAACAAAATGATATGACTAGCAAATATATAGGTAATAATAAATGTGTGCATATATGACAACATATATCTATTAATAATGGAGATTCGCTTCTGGTTTTTGTCTGTAATAAAATTTACGTCACTGCTTACGTCACATTACCCAAAATCGTCATAACATAGAATAAATACACTCACAATTTGAACATGAAACATTAGACAGTCCTCATTGTTTTTTAAAACAAGTTTTAATAAATACATGACTAGTATTATATATCTATATATAGTTTGTTTTATTTTAATACATATTTAAAGTTTACATTTCAAATTGTTTTATTTTTTAATCCTTTAATGAATTTGATGATATTACTTACTTAGGGTACAAAGTCGCTGACATTGAATTTTTAACTCCCACCCCTCAGGCAATATGTTTTTAAAATTTATTTTTACATCGCCCGGAGTGCGTTTTTTTATTTTGTACTAGTATAGGTAATAATAAATGTGTGCATATATGACAACATATATAATTAATAATGACAAAACCATTTCGTTCGAAGAGTATCGATAATATGTTCTTTTTTTTTTTTTTCTCAAATTGACATTGAATCGTCTAGACAGTAGTCTAGACATCACCATTTTATCATTTATGTTTCTCATTTAGTGCATACGCCTTCATTTAAATTCTGAAATTTAAAATAAACAAAAATTAAAGTTTTTCTCTGGATGCTTTTTGATCACGCCTCGTATAGACGCGCATGCGCAAAGAGCGTAGAAACAACAAAACATCTAATGTTACTTTTGACATTTGACTCATAAATAACAACTGGGACATAATCTGTTATGAAGTAAAAGAATTTAAATGGAATTTTTTTCTGCATGGTTAACATTAAATAAAATTAATCGTTAGTTTTATTGGGTGGTGTTATGGAGACGTGCTAGATTGCGACATCATAGTAAGCGAGTTCGAATTCCAGTCGCACTATTACGTTTAATTTTGGACTAATACCCTTGGGAAAGGTATGGATACAGGTAATCTGAACATTAGCTACATAAATGAGAGTAACCTTCCCATGTCTGTTTCACTTTGAGGAAGTCATATGTTTTGGTCGGCCATTTTCATTTCACTGTAAATCTACACTGAAAATACGAATTTGTTCGAATCTATACAACTAAATGTTTTAACACGAAAATATCATAAAATGTGTTCTTAATAACAGTTAAGTTCATTTCAAATAATGCGCAAGCACAATTAAGAACATACTTAAAATTAAAAAAAGTAAAAAAACTTTTTAAAAATAGAAAAAAAAAAATCTTCCAAGGGCCTCAGACAGGAAGTACCCTCAGGGCATGCGCAGAAAAATGCACCCTTCCTACCGTTAAGAAAATCATTCGGCCAATCCAACTCAGGCCTTGAAACGTACATATTTTTAACGAACATAAAGTGTTGCTACCAAAGAAAAAAAAATAGTTAATTCAAAGATCAAATTATCCGATTGGGAAAAATTACTCATCGTTATCTTGGAAAATAAATAAAACAGTCCGTTTTTTATGAAAATATAAATTTCTTTATTGATATTTTTTAGCAGAATTCTGTATTTATGGTTCTTTTACTAAAAGGCTCTCGCACTGAAACTTATAAACATCTTCTGATATAATTATTCAGACTCTTATCTGTATAGAAAAATAGTAAAAATCGTTTTTGTCGGTTCATTTTTTTCCTATTTCATAAAATAAAAATAGGGGTTGGGTGGGTGTTAGACCTTGTAAAAAAATATTTCCCCTAATATATTTTAGGAAAAAACTATTTCACACATATTTTCATCAAAAGGTAAGCAATTATAGAAATTTTCGTTACAATCGGACAATTAATTTATTTTTCATAGAATTTTTTTAAAAAGCCTCTAGTCATAACTTGTTTTTGGCTACATTAAATTTCAATTGATTTAACGGTGCAAAAATATAAACATTGTTTTTTCATTCATAATTTTCCTTATTTTCGTAAGCTGAAAAAATATTTTAAAAATCATCAGGAGTTTTTTTTTATGTTTCTTCTTTCGAATGGACCAACAAAATTTCAAGATAATATTAACTTTATGCAAGTTTCATTGTGTTAGATATGGGGGGGGGGGGGGGGTTAAATTTCACAGGGAAAATTGGTGGTACCTATTATTCACTAATGTGTTCGGAGTATTGTCTTTATTTGGAAGCTACTATTGATCTCTTGTATTTGTACTATACCCAATGCTATTAAGACGTATTGAGATATATTTGAAATGTAACGTTATTGCCAATTCAAACAACGCTGTAAAGATTGAGTTATGCTCTTGCCGGTAGAATCTATTCAGATTCAGTCAAATACGAATCGCTGCTGTTGACTGTCTCCATGACAACTCGTCTGTGTGTCGCTCCCGTTGGCCAATTGAATAAGACGATTGCGTCGCTCTTATCGCATGGAAAGTGTAAACGCTCAACTGCTTGTTAAGAAAAGATGGCCGCATTATTACACAAGATATTGGATAAACAATATAATTTCGAGAAAGGAAAATCGTCTATATGATAATGATTGAAGCAGAGATTTGGGGTGTGAAGCAAGTACAGTTGACCCTCCACATTCGCAGGGTTTAAGAGCGTGTGGACCCTTTGGAAATAAAAAGAGAAAAACTGTTTTAGAATTTGTTTGAAGCATTGTGTTTATATTGGTTTCGTGGTTGGGTTTGAAGGCTATCACAATGCAAATGTAAAGAAAAATAAGGTAACTAGGGTGTTGTTTGTTCACCTGTGATTTATTCTTAATAATTCGAGATAAAATCTCTTCTACAGAAGATTTTTGAAACTGAAGCTGTTGCTTCGACCGTCCATTTTGTTTTGTGTCTTATATATTCCAAATTCTGTGTGTGTGTGTGTGTGTGTGTGTATGTGTGTTTGTGTGTGTGAAAGAGAAAAATAAAATGAGAATATCTCTAGCTTACTACAATCTTAACTCTTAATACTGTCGTTGTTATTATTTACTAAGTTATGGGTACTAATGCTGAATAGCGCGCAAGGGATAATATCATCAGATTACGTATAAAAAACATTACATTTCATTATATTTCACGGAAAAACCCGAAACCTTTGAGACGCTAGGGTTAGGGTAAAGGTTAGGTTTTGTGTTAGGGTTACATTTAGTGTCAGGGTTAGTGTTAGGATTAGAATTAGTGTTAGGGTTAGGGTTTGGCTACTTCGGGAGTTTCCGACATCTAATGCTATTTCTACGTAAAATGCGATTCTAGTATTATCTCTTGCGCACTATTCTGCATTTTTTCCTTGTTATCTACTAAGTTTTGATTAGTTTGGCACAAAGGGGTCAGATTACTTACGGTGCCTGCTCTTACGAAAAAGGTTTCAGTTATTTCCGTGAAATGTAATGTTTTTTATTCGTATTCTAATGATATTATGCCTTGCGTGCTATTCTGCAATAGCACCTGAAAATGTTACCCATCTAAGTACTGACCAAGCTTATTGTTGCTTAACTTTTGTGATTATCTGACGAGAATTTGCGATTTCCACGTTAATTAACTGTAAGTCACTATCAATTTTGGTACAAATGCAGAAGAGAGCACAAGAGATGATATTGTAAGATTCAAGGTTATAATATATGGTATAACTTGTTGAAACGAACAAACTCCGACAAGGGTGTTAAACATAAAACAAGATAGACTTTAATAAAAGCACATGGAAACGATATATAAAACAGAAATACAAGATACATAGTAGATGATAAAAATAAGATATAATAAAAGGACACATTCATGAATGGAAATACAATATTCAGGTATAAAAGAGATACCTAAATGTATATATAAAATATAGAAGGCGTTAAAGATAGTCCATATGGTTGAAGTCACTTACTGACTCAGTCCGTACGTGGGGACTAGAGGCCCCCACGAGGGTGGGGTGTAGACACAAATGTCTAACCCATGTTGTTCAGCCCGAGAAGAAGGAGAAAAGAGAGTGGGAGTGTTTGAATCGGGCGCTTAAATACAATAGACCCTTGGTGGTCAAAACCGGGTCCCAAGGGGAAGATAACTCTTCCAGATCCAAAAGAAGACAATCCCCAACAATATCATTAGAATCGTATTTTACGTATAAATAGCATTAGATTACGGAAACTCCCGAAGTAGCCTAACCCTATCATTAACCCTAACTCTAAAACTAATCCTACCACTTACCTTAACCCTACCATCTTAAAGGTTTCGGTTATTTCCGTGAAATGTAATGCTTTTTATTTGTATTCTAATGATATTATGCCTTGCGTGCTATTCTGCATTAGCACCTGAAAATGTTACCCATCTAAGTACTGACCAGGCTAATCGCGGCTTAACTTTGGTGATTATCTGACAGGAACCGGTGATTTCAGCATGAATTGACCGTAAGTCACAATTAATACCCTTGTTATTTACTAAGTTTTATTTATTCTGTAACACAGATTTCAGTTATTAAGTGGCCACCCATTTTTACTTTTTCTTTCTTATTGAAAGTATATATATATATATATATATATATATATATATATAATGGTTAGAGTCGTGGGAAATGGACTTGTCGACCCGAGTTCAAATCCTAGACAAGGCTGTTTGCATTTCACATAGCGCTAATACCCTTGGGAAAGGTATGAATCCATATATTCTCCCTCCAGCTATGGGTAAAATAGTAGGACAGACAGGGCTCATTAACCTTGGGTAGGTAACCAGTCTAAGAGAGGGAAAACTCTGAATTCAAAATTCCTGAGGTCAGTCGTTGGTTGGGTTTGTGGCATTCCTTGTGCACCAATTCTTTCCTATCGACTGTGCCAAAAAGTGCGGAATGGTCCAACACAAGCCTTCACCACTATAAACAAATCAATGTGTTGGTTGTTCACCGAATGAACACACATGCGTCGAAAATCGACGAGAGAGTCCATTTATATATATATATATATATATATATATATATATATATATATATATATATATATATATATATATAAAGTAGATTATTATACAATATTTTAAAATTTATTGTTGCTATCAGTGGACAGTCCTAAGCACAGAAATTCAATATTTATTCTACCCGAGATCTTAGTTCCTTTCGTCCTTTATTTTCCTTTTTATTCTTTTGTGTCCATTAATCTCGTTTTGAACGAGAAATGTGTCGAGAACTGATATAAATCGGTCAATGAGGACACTTGTTTATGTTCATTGTCTAAAAGTGCAACTTGCCACAAATCTCTTTCTCTGTCCGTCCTTTTTCAACCGACTCTGTTTGATGTCTGAAATATTTTTCGATTCTTGATTAACATAAAATCAATAATAGTAAAAGTTGTCTGACTTGTAAACTCGTTTACACTTGAAATCATTCATAAATTCCAATCGAGTGTTTATTCTCTTCATTTAATTAGCACATTCAGGATCATCACTCAGAGGAATAAGTACAATAAAATCAACATTATTAAATAGAAACAAATTAATTTTGTAACAGATTTGTGGGGATTAAAAAACAACAAAATAAAAATAAAATAAAAACAACAACAAACTCCCATGATGCCTTGACCGGAAAGAACCCCTTTACGCATGTCCAACAAAAAGAACTGACTCCCTACCCCCAAAAGAAGAATTCGGTCATTTGAATCTAGGCCGCGACAGAGTGTGGTCGCTGCTGCTAGCCAGGGGGCATGTTCTCTCGCTACAGCCGACTACGCTCCGTTCAATAAAGCCTAAGTCGTAAAACTACCTCTTGCCTTTGTCTCTTTCCTTTTCGTTCCTTAGATTCCATTTCAGCTGATCAGCCCACAAGAACAAAGGACCAGCTTTTATTGGGGGGAAAGATACCTGTACAAACAAACATAACATAGCCCCATAAATTCTTCTAATAATTTTTGAAGATGGTGATTATAGTGGAATAGTTTTTGGTTTAATATTGTTTCCTCTGTGTCAGGTCACTCAATGTGCTACTTGTACTATGTAACCCAGTACTACCTGTTTCGTAGTTGGATCATCAACGACTAAACCGGTAACCCTACAGATTTTGTCTGGTAAGGAGGGTGGCTAGACACCTTGCAGAACAAAAAACAAGATCTATAAAAGGGCGGAAGAAGCTCTTTACTCAACGGCCATCTAGCACGTTATTTCTAAAGTCCAACCCCTACTCATCGCAACAGGTCTATGTAAACTTGGTAGTATCGGAGTCATGCCTCCCGAAACTTAAATTCCTGGTAGGGTCACCCAAAGCAGACAGGTCTGGCACCCGTTGGTATTAGGGCCACAACCCGGCCAAAAGGGCTCTGACGAAAATCCAAAAGGCGTCTCTATCATCGTCAGGAGTCAATGGCGTTTGGCTTACTTGTCGCTGCGTCAGTGGAAAATCTGCGGCAAACAAGGGCATCTCCTTCCCCCGAACGGGATATGCATGCGGGGTTTGGGGACTGTACAATAAAAATACAATAAAATCAACATTAGTAAATAGAAACGAATGAATTTTGTAACAGATTCTTCCAATAATTTTTGAAGATGGCGATTGTTTTGGAATAGTGGTGGGTTTAATATTGTTTCCTCTATAAGAATTAGCAAGGTGTTAACTCAGTAGCTAACACCCGTTTCCTAAAATGCGCTAGGTCATCCAAGAGAGGATAACCTAACGCAGGACATATAAATTGAATAAATCCCGACAAAGAGTTATAACAAATAGACTTTATTGGTTAAGCAAAGTCCAACAGAAAGAATACATAACAGGATAGATATATGTCCTAAAGAAAAGAGTCATTAAAAATAGTTGAGGTATACCATGAAGAATAGTTTTATAGGTTATCCCAGAAGTTCACCTAACGCAGGACATATACATATTTATACAGCATAAATCCTGACAAAGAGTTATAACAAACAGACTTTATTGTCTAAGTAAAGTCCAACAGAAAGAATACATAACAGGATAGATATATGTCCTAAAGAAAAGAGTCATTAAAAATAGTTGAGGTATACCATGAAGAATAGTTTTATAGGTTATCCCAGAAGTTCACCTAACGCAGGATATATACATATTTATACAGCACAAATCCCGACAAAGAGTTATAAAAAACAGACTTTATTGTCTAAGTAAAGTCCAACAGAAAGAATACATAAAAGGATAGATAAATGTACTAAAGAAAAAAGTCCTTGAAGATAGTTTGAGGAACATCAAGAAAAGATTGTGACCTACTGTTCACTCCATGAACAACAACCTGTGAGTGTAGCTTCCTGACTATTATACCACAAGACGCACCATATTCAGATTATGTTGTAGAGGCGTTCTTACTCATGAAAATTTATCTGCAAATATAATGAATATTATAAAGACAGGGGTAGTCATTTACTAAGCTTAAATTAGTTTGGCACAAGGCCAGAAGTATGGAGCACCAAATGAGAATTAGTGTTCTGCTAGTGTAGCTTGCTAACCATTACATGGCCATTACATTAGGGCCACAACCCAACCAAAGGGGCTCTATCGAAAATCCAAAGTGCGTCTCCATCATCGCCAGGAATCAATGGCTTTTGGCGTAGTTGTCACTGCGTCTATGGATAATTTGTAGCAAACAAGGGCATCTCCTTCCCCTGACCGGGATATGAACGCGGGGTTTGGGGACTGCTTGTGAATTTCATATTCTCTTGTTAGTCATTCCATGAATTCACCACAGGTGAATTTGTTGATTGGAGTCGGCTCAACCGACCCAGGGCGAATGTCGTAATAGTAACAGTAATATCACTCAAGACACCATAATAGTCATTTGCTAAGCTTGGCGCAGTTTTTGACAGGGCCTAAAATATGGGGTGCCCAGTGAGAATCGAAATCATTAACAATGGTCTGCTAGTCTAACTTGCTAACCATTACCCCACGCGTGGTGATCCTTAATATTAGTTATAGTGAGAAAAAGTAATACGACCATATATATATATTTACCAACCCCTCCGCATGAGCAGGATGTGACACAGGGTCAATTTCTTAAGCGGAGATTAACAAATTTGAATTCAGAGTTTTTCTTCTCCTAGACTGGTTACCTAAGCAAGTTTAAAGAGCCCAGTCTGTCCCACTATTTACCCATAGCCAGAGGGAGAGTAGTTGGATGCATACCTTTCCCAAGGTATAATCGCTATGTGAAACGCAAAGAGTCTCGTCAATGATTTGAACCCGGGTTGACAAGTCTGTTTTCTACGACTCTAACCATTACACCACGCGCCTATAGCGTGGCAATTGTCAGTGATTTCTTTTTTTATCCCACTGTGAATATGAATAATAAATGACTCAAAATAACATTAAAAGTCTATCCTGACATAATTGTTCATTTTGTTCCGTTAAAAATAATTTTCAAATCTAGATTAACATTTCCTGACATTTCAAAGTCCTCTAATTCTCTCGGCTTATCGCATTATCGAATGCTAATCAGTTTAATTAATATTCATATAATTACTTAATTAATTAGTTAATTATTATAAACATAAATATTACTTTTAGTCGCATGTGTTTCAGGCCAATCCTAGAAAATATTCCACTCAATGAAATTGCAGTTAATTATTATTAGCCACTACACCATGGGGACTCCCCTCACCCCTAGAATCTGAGTGACAGCAAATTTCTTAGGTTCTCTAGGACTCATCTAATTAATCTAGCCGATTTTTTTTGGCAGTGTTGTGGTCTGGATGGTATCCATTCTTCCTCTAATCTCCAGTTCTTCTGGTTTCTTTTTCAAGTTCTTGGGGGACTGTTTCAAGGGTTCTAACTACGACTGGTATCACTTTCATGTTCTACATCTTTTTCAGCTCTCTGGCACGGTCCTGGTATTTTTTCAGTTTTTCAGGGTTTTTTCACTTTCACGCTGTGGTCTGCTGGCATGGCAAATTCATTTGGTGACAAGTTCTTTTATTATTAATTGATACTAGGTCTGGTATTCTGGCCTGAATAGTTGTAGGATTGGGATACTTACTACTCACATAAATTCCCAAATGGGGTAGATGGGACTCCTTAGCCTTGGACGGCAATCCATCTAGACAAAGAAAAGTCTGTTATAAAACCTCCACTGCTTAGCGGCTATACCTCACTCCAAGGAAAGGCTAGGGTAGTAAACCCCGAAATCAAATCCGGAGCTGGAGTCCCTGTGGTAGTGTGATGATAAACTTCAGCACTATCCAGCAACTCTTGCGACCCTATCGTTACCAAACTGCATTGTCCCCCCCCCATTCCTTTGGACCCTAACTGCAGTGTGGAGAGGCGGGACCTGCTGCTTGGGCGACAGTTCATCCTCCATATCAACGCACCCAGGCTACGTAGTTCTACGCTTTTTGATCACTACGCCATCGTCTCTAGTAGACGGGTGTATGCCAACAATTCTGGCCTGAATTGGGCGATGAGGACATATTCTGGTTTGTGCATATACAAGCTGCTCGATTTTCCCAGGAACTCTTACATTCTTAAATTCTCGTATTCGTCCTTCAAGTTCTTTCAAAATCGTTGGTTCCATAGAGTAGGCTTGCTACTTCAACCAACTCCAAATAAAAAATCGCAGGGTGTTAAATCAGGGCTTCTGACCGTCCACTCATGCGAACCACATCTACCCATCCATCTAACAGGAAAATGGTGATTCTGTTGCATAATCTGTGGTAGCATAGATTATTGACAACACCCTGTAATTCTGCGGGTATGGTTTTTTCATATCACGGTATGGAAAATCATTGGACAGTTGAAATCTCGCACCTCACGTGATTTTGATTTAGTTAAGTCAGTTGCAGCCTAGATGTGAAGTAAGATAGACGTGTCATACTTCGGTTGTCAGCTCCGTGTGATGAGTTAGTTACAAAATAAGTTGTTAATTAATTAAGCATGCCTTAGTTAGCCAGAAGAAGCCCTTAGAAGAAAAAGATGAAACAGATAGACTAAACATAGACGGAGAGAAGACTAGACGAAGTAGAATTCAACATGGCGACTAGACGATAACAGCAAGTTATATACATCTGTAAATATCTCTCCTCTCTCTCTCTCTCTCTCTCTCTCTCTCTCTCTCTCTCTCTCTCTCTCTCTAATAAGAACTCTTGTCTATATACCCATCGAGAGTATATGCAATATATCAATTCAGCCATTCACGAACAACAATAGCACAATGTGGAAAAGCACCATTTTGCATAAAAATCAAGTCTTCATTATTATCCCAAGTGTTAACAACTGGCAAGATTATAAATAGTTTAAAATAGGGAGTTACTTTTCAATCATCTTGTAGTTTTCTGGCCTGGTTTGGGTGATTAGTTTAAATTTCTAAGTTACATACTCTTACTTAAAACAATAAATGCTGTATAGTTTCTGAGTTTTATAACTGTTATTATTTTGCATTGCCAAATCTCAGTGGTTTGTACATTTTTTTTATTGTTTCATTTTTCTTTTCTTTTTTTTTCTTTTTTTTTCTTTTTTTTTTTTTTGCTGCACTTCTTGTGGGTTATTAATGAAAGAACCCAACATTGTTTTGTTTGAAGAAGAAAAGAAAAATGTTTTCCTGGTGTGTGTATTCAGCCTATTGTTTGTTTTAGGCAAGCGCTGGGAACTAATGCACAGATCGGAAAACAATAGGAAACAAAAAAAAACTTGTGATCATTTTGTCAACCATGGAAAAAAAACCTGTGAATCTGGATAACTCACTAAATAAATCAGTTTTCCTCTCGGATTCTTTTGCCTAATATCATCATCATCATCATCATCAAGAAGAGGAAGAAGAAGGGCACCATCACTACTACTACTACTACTACTACTACTACTACTAGGAAACATATGCCCACCCCTCCCTCACCAAGTTGATAATAGAATCCCTCAAATATTTATAGATTCGGCAAAGAATGTGAAAGAATCCAATAATTATGGACATATTGGAAATATTCGGGGGTATCCGATTGGAAATGAAGGATGACACCAGGGGTCAAAAGAATTGTCAAATCAATCGTGAAAAGTAAGTCTCAACTTATGAGATCGTAAGAAGAAAAAATGATAGTGAGATACAAAAAGAGGCCCTGACAATGGATTATTAACTTGTTAATCATTTTTAAACAACGATGTGATTGGTTAAAATAAACGTTTGGCTAAAAATAAAACCTTTGAATTTTCATCATCATCATGGCAGCACGGATATCCATGAGAATCTCTCGCCAACCGTCCCTATCTTTCATTGCACCTGGGAGGTCCTCTGTACAGCAACCAGAATACACGCAGAGCTAATTGATGTAGGTCCTTGCTGGGCAGTTCACACTGGTGTGCCCGTGTGCAGGTTTCCACTGGAGAACGTCATTTATGAGTTCATCCTTGCTTCTCCAGCAGCGTCGAGCATGTCTGGTTTGTCTTACTCGGATGGCTTGTGTGAGAGGTGGCAAGTGGCTGTGTAGCTGCTTTCTTTTCCTTTATTATAGTGGTCACTTACTAAGCTTAGTTTAGTTTGGTACATGTTGCACTCAGTAAGAATCGAACTCATTAATGATTGTCTACTAACCAAGCTAGCTAACTATGCCAGAATACACAATTATTTACCCAGCCCCTCCACATGAGCAAAAGGCGACACAAGGTCAATTTCTTAAGCAGAGTTAAACAGGTTTGAATTCAGAGTTATTTTTTTCCTTGACTGGTCGCCATGCCAAGGTTAAAAATCCCAGTCTGTCCCGATATTTATCCATAACTGTAGGGAGAATAGATGTGTGAAATGCAAACAACGTCGTCCAGGATTTGAACTTATGTCATCGTGTCCATTTTCTACGGCGGTAAACTTTACACTACTGTTATATAGTAAGGTCACGTGAGTATTAGGAGGAGAGTCCGTCGTCTAAGTACTTCAAGAGGGTTCTACACAGAGTAATCTGTGTGTTCTTAAATAGTGGTTAGAACCATCACCACTGTTGAGATACGGGGAAGATGGGTCATTCCATTATATCACAAACACACGAACGCAAGTATGGGACATCTACTGGGGATCATTCTCGCTAGCTAGTAGTAATTAATTTGTGAGACTAGTGTGCTAACCACTGCACCACAACAAGGTACCCCATTATTCTCTTACAATAATTCACCACTCGTCTTTTATTCTTTTCTTTTTTATGGCTAGAAAATTTTATCCGTTTAATTTTAGTGGCGGTTTCGATTTACAGTGTAAGTATAATGCTAAACTGGAACTTTACTTTGTGTCTGGTTGGTTGGTTGGTTGGATTTACGGCATGTCAACTCAGTGGGTTATTTTATGCCGAAGATGTTTTTGTTTTATTCATGCTTGATGAATACTCAATTAGTTTTAAACACATTATTTCTATTTAATCCATAAATGGGACCCTAACAGGTACTACCACTCCACTTTGTGTTGGTTAACTAAATCAAATCTTCATCATTTTGTTTAACCGTATAAAGTAGACATCTAGCTGAAAATTTCTAAGCCAGAAATCAAATTTATGAGCTTTTTTCCTATGATGTTTTTAAGAACAGTGGAAAATTTCCAAATAAGACATTTTTTTTCTCACTCTGAGTAATGATACTCATAAGAAATAATAATTCGGCGGATAAGCAACATTAGATTATCAGTATTTACACTTTTGCATTTTATCTTGGATGATTGGACGGTCTCATTTTAAACCATAGAATGTTGCAAGATGATAACGGTCGTACAATTAATGAACACGAGTATTAATATATGGATTAGTTTATTTTAAAATTACATTTTATAGATGTTTCCTTTATAACTGGTGCGCAGACGTAGGGTAACCGTTTCAGTTAGTTGTAAGAGAAAAACATTTTGTTATTGCTGCATGTGACCGAGATGGAATCCTGGTGTCTGAGCAGTCCATGACATGCAACACTCAATTTGGCCCTCACTTAGGCTAGACGGCGGGCGAGCGTTTGGGCGGAGAAGCCCTCTGATCAATCGGATGGTCATGTCAAGCTCTAGAACCTATATGATTGGCCCAACTATATTGCCCTTATGGCAAGATCAATTAAAATCATTTATGTGCTAGAAGGCAGTGGTTGATGATCATAATGTCCTGGGCATGACGTTAAACTATCGGATGGTGAAGTTCCAATTCTGGAGCTCTGGGAATGTGGAGTACTCCTTCATCATCATTACTCCCAGGTCCACTCTGACCTGAAGTGGCAGTACTTGTTAGGGTCTCAAAAATGTGTTTAAAAATTGAGTACCCATCAAGTAGGAATACAAAAGTGTGTTTAAAAGATTGAGTCTAAAAAATTTGAGTACCCATCAAGAATGAATAAAACAAAACGTCTTCAGCATAAAATAACCCAACAAGAGTTAAATCCAACCAACCAACCAACCAATTTTTATAATTGGTGCGCGGACGTACATTAAAAATAGAAGATAACCGTTTAAGTTGATTGTGAGAAAAAAAGCCATTTTGTTTATTATTGCATGTAACCGACATGAGAGAAATGGGTTGAAAACAAGAAAAAAAGCAATCTCTTTGTAAAAATGTTGAGTCACTCAGGCGATCAAATGTGATCGATAATCGATTGTCCTCCTAGAATAGAAAACCCTAAGCGTTATTAAAAAAATGACTGCCTATCAAAGAACCACCCTCTTGTAGTCAGTCATTCTATAGAATTATTAATAGTGCGAGTACCCGTAGATACCCAGTACATAACCCACATCTTTCTCTATCTATCTATCTACCAATATATATATATATATATATATATATATATATATATATATATATATGTTTAAAATTGAATGGTTTAAAAACTACCGACTTAAGTTTCTCGCGGTAGCGCGAATCTTCAGGGTATTTTCTTTCTACCATCGTTCTGTATTTTATAGCTGGGTGGTTCCCATTTTTAATACAGCGGATATGCTACATACCCGCTTTCACCCCCTATGTAACACCGGAACTTACTAGGCAGAACCTGTGTTTGTTTTTATGCCTACATCTGTTTGTTAATTCTGCTCGCTTATTTACTTATTTGCTTAGTGATTTTAATGGTAACTGCGATATATATATATATATATATATATATATATACCTGTCCTAAACAAAATGGCATTACTTTTTTACTCACCATTGTAGATAGATAGATAAATATGGACAGGCATATATAGTTAGAAACACACACACACACACACACACATATATATATATATATATATATATATATATATGTTTCTAACTATATATGCCTGTCCATATTTATCTATCTATCTACGAAGGTAAGGTAAAAAAGTAATGCCATTTTGTTTAGGACAGTTATAATTGCCAACACAGGGACATGTATCATACATCAAAATGAAGCTGATCCTCTGTGGATCACATCCCTACTTTTCCACATAGTCACCGTTTCTCTCAATGTTCCACATTCGAATGGGACATGTATCCCTGCCCCGTAAAATTATATTGGCTGTTCTTTGAGCCACTTCATCATTAAGAATTCCACTTCCTAGTCAATGGAATAATGTTGGCCCTCAAACCCTCTTTCATTGGGCCGAAGAGATGATAGTCTGGAGATCCTACATCTACATTTATACGCGGTAAAGTTGTCCACCCGAATGAGACAATTTTCCCTTGTCCTAATGCTTGTGTGTGGTCGAGCATTGTCATTCAGAAGGAGGACATTGTCGATTGGCAAGTTGGGTCTCGCTAGAGTCTCAATGTAGGCCTTAGTTTTATATTAAAAAAAACTTCACATGAAAAAACAAAATCAGATAGATTTTAACGTCATAACTAGGACAATAAAACCCTCAGCCGCCACCTTCTAGCAAATATATGAAAAAACAGGGTTGGGCTTGCGATAAGGGCAATAGGGTTGGGACAATCATATAAGTGCTAGGGCTTAATGTGATCAGCCGATTGATAGAAGGGTGCCTCTCCGAACACCCATCTAGCGTAAGTAAGGAGCAACGTGGAGTGTTGCATTCTGGAGATTATATCAAATACTAAAAGATGATCCTTAACAATTTTTCCTTGAATGGAATGAGGAAATACTTTTAAACATTGAAGTAAAGATGAAATGTGTTTTGTATTCGATATCACCGAGTTGTTGACTAAGAGCATGACCGAGCCAGTGAAGACGTCTCGCAAAAAGGGCCTGTTAGAATATTTCGATATATAAGGTGTCCTACAATACACCGCCTAAATTTATAGACTGGGCGAGGTCACGTGGTCTATTCCTCCGCCAATCAACAGCCATAATGCGTGGCTAGTTGACTACTTAAGCACTGATACTAAGAACCGTCCATTTGTAATCATTGACGAAGGAACTTACAATACTAAGGAGTACCAAGGATTTCCTCTGAAAAATCGCTCTTGCTTGAAGCCTAAAGGATGGCCCATAAAATCGCAACAGAGCCTGATAGAGGAAGGAGATTCTGCATCTTCCCCGAACAGTGGTATTAGAGATAAAATTGGCGCCATTGAACACGAAGGAAGCGGTGAAGGCAATAATGGTCAAACACCCGATGTTTGCGTTCGATGTTTTGTGAATATTTATTTAAAAATCGATGAAAGATGAAAGAAAATGGCTGGTTTTATCAAGACTAATAAATAATATGAGTAGCCATTTTGCCAGAATTGAAATTGCTGAATTTATTCACCCGTTCAGTTTACGTCTCAGTGTTTTATCATCGTTCTTGGCAAATGTCTTTTTATGATTCTGCTTCATTTTGTATTGATCGTCTTCAGGGAATCAAATCGTCTCGATTACCATGATTGCTCTCCCCAGAGAATTTCTGTCTTAAAGTCATAACACTTATTGATCGAATTTGCTTTTAATACCAAACTATTCTCACCAAGTACAGCCATTTTGGACCTTAAATAAAGCGCCGAGAAAGTTGTAGCGAGATGGAAGGTCCTGAGTTTTGCGAGGACTACTGATGTTACATAATTATTAGTCACCTAATATTTATGGCAATAGTGTAGAAATCATAATGGCGATTAGTGCAGCTGATGGCCTTGAGGGTGAGTGACGGCGCTTGACCTCACTCTCACCTTGCGTTCCGGGGATAAATCGTGAGAACCGGAAGGCATAGAAAACCCTGTCTTCCGGTTTAAGAATATAGTAAGTTTCAGTCAGTTAGAAGGTAGCAGCGAGCTCGAAGGGGTAATTCGTGTTATACACGCGGTCCCTCATCTGCGCAGATTGTCTGGTTGGGGATTTACAAATAAAGTAACATCAAAGCAAATCGGAGTCTTGTGTTTACTAAAAACTGGTAACGAAAATCCCCATAGAAGACCAGACCGGAATCCCCAAGTCAACTCCAGACCAAATGTTAGAAGATAGAACCAAAGCCGGTCAGAAGAGAAGACGACTAGAAGTAAGAAGAAGAAAGGGTATACAACATTATATAGATTTGGTACTGTGAAAACGTCAGTATGTAACACTATAGAAAAGGAGGAAGAAGAAATAAGAGATAGTAAAAGCTTAAAAAAGTGATGAACATAAAACAGGTTGTCGTGAGTTTGACCTGGGCGTGACCCCCCGAATGGAGAATTGAAAGCCAACCGGAAGTTTCGGGTGTTGACCGGAACCGGAAGTCACGTGGTGACGTGGAACGACGAAGAAAAATACCGGGCTCTTTTTGCTTTCGGTCGCGTAGGGTACGGACCGGACCTCTGGTCCCAGTTGTGGAATCACAGTAATTCAACAGTGTCCTCTCTCTCTTCTCTCTGCCTTTCCTCCTCTCCAAACAGAGCCCACGAAACGAGCCCTGGAAATAAAAGCTAAGCAGCTTGTGACGATATATTTCTCGCATTGTACTTTTTTATCGACAAGATGACCGCCACGCGCCGAACACCTTTTTAGTGTCGTGAATTTGGAGGCACGTTGACAAGAACTGCTATACAACATATATCGCTATTAGAACATACGTATATCGTTTTGGTACTGTGAATATATCACCGCCACGTTACAAAGTAAACTACATGGAAGCTGTACAAGAATGCTGCGTGTGATCTTAAACAAATCGTGGAAACAACATACCACAAAGAAGCAGCTGTACGGCCACTTGTCTCCTATCACATAAAACATTCGAGTGGATGGACAAGACATGCTGGGCACTGCTGGAGAAGCAAGGACGAACTCATAAGCGACATTCTCCTGTGGATGCCAGCACATGGACATGCCAACACGGGCCGTCAAGCAAAGACCTACATAGATTCTGTGCAGATACTGTATGCTGCGCGGATGACCTCTCGGGGACGATAGATGTTAGTGGCAGTTGGCGAGAGATTGTCATGGTTAGACGTGCTACTAGCGTGATGATGATAGGTTTGGCACTCCACTTCAGATGCCAAAACAATCTCCTTGGTCTAGCGCTTCTAAAAAGGGATAGACTCACTTGCTGTCTGGTTGATACTGATTTCAGGTCACCCCGACGACTTTACTTACTTTATTCGTATTTAATGATAATAATCATTTCTAAAGAATTTTACCTTCAAGTAACTTTTCTTGAGACAAGTAACTATTCTTATAATTTTGATTTATCGGACTGTTGTCCTCATCTTTATTGTGGTATGTAAAAACACAACGTTTCGGTCGCTGTATCCTCCGACATTTCTTGAAATTTTGTCCAGGTAATTTTTAGTGATGAAAAAGTTTTAAGTTAATGATGTACCTAAAAGATATCTTTGAAGATGTGTTGAAAGAAAAACACAAAAACAAAAATAGAAAAAAAAACCCATAAATGTTATGTTTTTACATACAGATAAAATACGGAACACTGAATGAAAATGCAAGACCAGGTTGTTGGAAAATTAACAAGGTTTTATTTAACACAGGGTAGAGAATGCTTCTACCCTAAAAGTGACTTAACTAGCTCAGCCGTATTGTGCACCCGTCCCAAACCAAAAGTATCATGGCGGAAATCTCACTTCCGGGTTCCCATCAAACCCCTACTGATCAAGAGGAGTAACTCTAAATTTTGTTAGGTTTAGGACTTAACAATATTCCTGATTTGATTGTTCTATTCCTTCCATTGTTTCTTTTTTTTCTCCTTTTTTGCACGAACCCCAATACAAAAGTGTTATGGCGGAAACCCCACTTCCGGGTTCCCATCAAACCCTTACTGATCAGGGGGAGTAACTGTAGATTTCGTTAGATCTGGACCTAACAATAAACATTATCTTCTGCGAACAAATATGGCGATGGAGTCATTTTGGTATAGGCGTTTTCTTAATCAAATAACTTTCATGGCTAATTAGGTGTGTAAAACATTAAATACAACAAACTATCTGGATAAAGTCTTTACCTTGATGACTTCATGTCCTTCAAGAGGAAAAATAGACCATTTTGTTTCTTTTTTATTCTGCTAAATCCATCAAAAAACATGGCTGACAGAAATTGGTTTTAAAAATCATGTCCCGCTTAGCCAACCAGAAGACACGAATCTAATTGAGAACATCTGGAGTTTTATACCATCAAAACTAATAGCTTGAAAGTTCTCCAAGAAAATAGTTTGGTAGAATGTTGTTCAATAACAGTGGAATTCTCTTACCTGTTGATTATTTTGCAGAAAATGAATGTTTCAATGTGAACAATTGAATGCTGATAAAGGTGGTTATATCTATATATTAATACTCGTGTACATTAATTGTACGACCGTTATCATCTTGCAACACACTCTGGTTAAAAATGAGACCGTCCAAATAGTCCAAGATGAAATGCAATATATATATATATATATATATATATATATATATATATATCATTGGCAATTCAGTCTCGAAAGACTATGATAAAAGTTTTTGTGTGCTCCTGAAGTTGCAGCGCCTCCTGTGACTATGAAGTCCTATGTTTGAGAAACATTCTCGACCACAGATTTTGCATTTGTAGGTTGTCCTTGTAGATGATGTTCCGATGCTTTGTTGCCGTTGCTTTCTTATGTCTTAGCTTCAGGATGTTGTATCAACTTCTGACATGTACAGTTCTCTATGGAGATTGAGCCAAATTTTCCAGCTGGAAGGACAATGCCAAAGCACCTAGATCATTTTTGCAGACATCCTTGAATCGCAGTAGGGGGCGACCAATCGGTCTTTTACCAATGTTAGATACAGGATGTCTTTCGGGATTCGTCCATCATCCATCCGACGTACATGACGTCTCAGTAGAGAGTACAGAGTATATATATATATATAAGGTGAGAGTAGAGAGTATATATATATATATATATATAAGGTGAACAAGTGATAAGGCAAATAGGAATATTTCTTTTATATGATTTATATTTTGACTGTTCTCAACTAGTTTCGAGCTTACACCATCGTCAGGAGTAAATTTATTGTGAAAGAAATTGTTTTTAGAAAGTTTTCTAAGTGTCTGACAAGCCACAATAATTCGAGCAAAAATGTATTAGAAGCAGCGAGTCCATATGTTCAGTGAATATATATATATATATATATATATATATATATATTCGGTTGGTTATATATAGACGATGTGTCAAAAAGATTTTCGGTACTTTTTGACACACCTTGTATTCTGAAAGATTAACGTTCCAGCTTTAAAATCTGTACTTTTTGACACACCTTGTATTCTGAAAAAAGTAACATTATTTATTGTTCATTCCTATATTGGTAAATACAGCTTCAATCTCGATACTTTTTTGACACACCTTGTATATATATATATATATATATATATATATATATATATATATATGACTCGTACACACGCGTTTATTTTTACTGAAATCAGCAACAAACTGACGATCCCCACCCACATAAAAATACAGACAGGGACACGTGCGTGAGCAGTTCAGTGAAAGATATGAGTATTAATTAAGGAGATCTCTTGTTTATACAACGAGTTCTTAAATAAAGATGTGTTCTTTATTTTTTGTAGGCCAAGAAAACATTATTTTGTAGAAATAAGAGATATAAGACAAATGCTTCATTGAAAAGGAGGAGAAATAACTTCTCTATGTTAGTGAGTGTTCCTTTTAACAACGGTTGTCTGTGTTGGGGGGAGGGAGAACCTGCTGACCGATTACAAAACTATTTGTGTAGAAAAAAATTGAAGAACACAAAGTATTCCACAAAAAACGTTGAAGTCGACGTTAGAACGTTTCAGTTTATGCAACCTTCATCAGGAGATGTGATGAAATGTTGTGTGGAGATGGTGGGTGACTTGTGAAATATGAAAAATGCTGGTTGTATATAAATAAGGGGAAGTAACCAGTGTCAGCCTGGCGCATATTCCAGGACGTATGAAGACATTCAAAACGTGGTGCGGGGACGTGGGAGGAGCTAAGTATTCATGTTGCCGTATTAACTTTTTCTTCTACTCTTTCGATGGCTATCCCCACTTCCTTCTCATCAATAGACACCAGCCCTTGTAGATGAATGGCAGTAGTTTCCTATCTCGACTATTTGATCCTGATTATTGACCTAAGAGTTTATCCGACAGTTTTTGGGGTTAATCCACTTCGCTTTCATATGCACCATTCTTCATCCTGAGACAATACCCGGTCTGCACTTGCTGCACCTTCGTTGCACAATGTCTATGACCCCAACGTTGTGATACTCAGCTGCTGGCCGGTTCGAAGGGCACGAGTCAGAAACAGGTTCACAAGGATTAAAAACAAAATAAAACACAAAGTCTGATAACAGGACGATGATTGAAGAAGAAGTTGTGACACTCTGCAGTTTTTGGTGGAGTAGTGTATACTTGGGTCTATGTCAGCTGGCATGAAAATTGTTAACTCTAAGTCGATTACTGGCTTCACTGATGTGGGTCCCTGGCTATTTTATATCTGCTGCTACTGAGACGACACTATTACCCCGACTGCCAGTCTGAAACTAACTCAAAGGCTGGAGGTTGGCTGAATATATGTAAATTCCACCCCTACTCATCCCCATGGACTCGACCACCCAGATGCTCGGTACTTAGTTTTAATCTCAGACTTTTTGTCTGCGATTTCCCTTAAGATTAAACCGATTACTTTTTTTATAGTCTGAACGTCCCCACTATTCAGACCATTAATTCCCCCAAAAGAGATTTTCTTATAAAAACAGCTTTTTTTTCTCTTGAAACATAGATACCTAAATCTCTAACTTAACTTTATCGTGACCGTTCAATTCTCTTAAACTTTACTGCCCTATCCTTTGTGTCCTTAAAGAACAACCACACACCCATATACACATGCCTGGGCTTAGCACAATCTTTTTTTTCTGACCATGTTCCCCCTTAACGATAGTGTCACAATCCCAATGTTTCCACTTGTATCACTCGTATAACTCTCTTCTTCCCTCACCCCACAACTGATATCCAGTGATGAACCGAGGGAATATGACAGAATGATTATGAAGGCCACCTGTTTGTTTGACCTCTCTGGCATGAATTGATGATGATGATGATTATTATTATTATTAATTTTGTATTTCCCCCAAATAAGACAGGGTTTATATCAATTTTCACTCCAAAATATAACACTAGGGTTTATTTTCGGGGAATGTCGAGTATTTACATCGCATGATGTGATCGGGAAGAATGCTTATTTCTTTCGTCTGTTTGCCGTTCTCAACTAGGGCTTATTTTAAGACTGTTATCAGACTTTGTGTTTTGTTATGTTTTTAATCCTTGTGAATCTGTCTTTGACTCGTGCCCTTCGAACCGGCCATTCAAATCACCCTGAAAAATCACTCCTGGTCTTATTTTTGAGGTCTTATTTTCGGGGAAACACGACACACACACACACACACACACACACACATATATATATATATATATATATATATATATATATATATATATATATAATATATTATATTAATGGATGTCGAGGCTGGATGGAGAGAATTGATGGAAATATATATATATATATATATATATATATATATATATATATATATATTGTATGTTCTCAAAAATTCGAGAATACATTGTAGAAACATTTTTTACATAAAGGAAACGATGGAAATGTGTATACATGAGTGTGTGTGTGTGTGTGTGTGTGTGTGTGTGTGTGAGAGAGAGAGAGAGAGAGAGAGAGAGAGAGAGAGAGATCCTCGTGCTTCCCATTCAAGTAGGACTTGTGGACTTATAGAAAATGTCCATTATAATCGCTATCTATGCCTGTTGTAATGTTATACAAAGCGCTCAAAGATTTTACATTATTTGACTTTTTTTTATTATTTAAAGTGCCAAACCCAAAGTAACTGGCATAGATTTTTTTTTTTTTTGTGTGTGTGTGTGTGTGTGTGTGTGTGTGTGTGCGAAAGTTTATTCTAAAAAATGTATGCTTCACATACTTTTCAACGTGGGTAAATCGTAACAATGTACCGATGACTTTTATATGAGACATAAATGAAAGACTTGAGTCGGCATGAACTACAACTGGACTTGAATTTTTGTGTGAACTTAACCGATTCATAATTAGATTATACATTTAAAAAACGCATGTAAATCTTTTAAATTTTTGGTTCACTGGATTTCTTTTTACTCCTACAGAACTCTAAGAATAAATGTCTGGGAATGTTTTTTTTCATAACCTGTTATAGGGCATGCTTAAAAAGTGACGCACACCTGTAAAACAAAACTTGATATATATATATATATATATATATATATATATATATATATATATATATATTATATATATATCGTCTCTGACTCTGGCTGCTGGGCTCCCGGTTTCGATTTCTGTCGGAGGGAAATCGTTAGTATACATCGATAATGAGACTTAATAAAGTCGAAACAGGTTGTACGATGTTCTATGCATTGCACATTGTTTGCCGAGTTCGCTTGTCATGATTATTTTCTATAATTATCGAATTTTATACGATTGTAATTGTCTTCAAGCAAAAATATAAATAATAATATATACTTTATTCAACAATGCTTCTAAAAACAAACATCCAATATATATATATATATATATATATATATATATATATATATATATATTATGGAGGCGCGTGGTCTAATGATTAGAATTGGAGGAAATGGACTCGTCAACGCGGGTTCAATTCATGGATGAAGCTGTTGGAATTTCGCGCTAATACCCTTGGGAAAGGTATGAATCCAATTCTCCCTCCAGCTATAGATAAATAGCAGGACAGACTGGGCTCTTTAACCATGGCTAGGTAACCAGTCTAAGAGAAGGAAAACTCTGAATTCAAACCTATTAATCTCCGCTTAAGAAATTGACTTTGTGCCGCATCCTGATCGTACGGAGGGGTTCTTATATATATATATATATATATATATATATATATATATATATATATATATATATATAATATCGACCAAAAGTTTGGGATCCCATTGTTCTTTTCCTCAAAACTTAAAAAAGTTTCATGTCTTTAAAGAAATGAATTTATTTTTTATGTTTGCATGAAATTATGAAATAATCTCAATCCAAATTAATATAAGATTATTATAATTTCAATTGAAGCAAATTAATGATTCCTTCTCATCAAAGAATCCACCATGAGCATTTATTACTACTGACCAAATTCTTGGCATCCTTTCTTGTAACTTATGCAAATATTTTGGTGTCAGTGATTCCCAAGCAGTGTGTAAATATGTAAACAATTCTTGCTTATTCTTAGGCTGTTCACTTCGAATTTTACGATCAATTTCATCCCAGACAAGTTAAAGGGACGACAAAGACAGACTACATGTAGCAAGAAAAGAAGGAAGAACAAGCCTCACCACCATTGAAGATTGTGTAGATGCGACAATTCGAGCACTCGAAGAATACACTAAATGAGTTGAGAAAAACTAATTGCAGCGGTCAGGAGGAGCAATAACAACATGTAGACGAGCACGAATGTTGCAAAGGCAAGAAAATGAGAAGAAAAACAACCATATGGATATTTCAAGCGACAAAACCGAAGATATAACACACCAGTAGAAATGGACATTAGGGTGGGTCGATTTTTCACTTTTTTAAAAGTCCAGGAGCGTGGACGTTGTGTGTTGGTTTACTTAATACTGATACCAAAAATTAGAACTTTTACTTGCACCATTGTTTGAGGAAATAGCATCAAAGATCGTCTGCTGAAATTCACAAAATATTCTTATTTTTACAATATTTAACCTAGAAATTGGTTAGAAAATTTATCAGTTTCAATATTTAAAACAGAAATGTTATCATTTTAAACAAAACGAATAAAATGTTATAACTAGAATTCAAGTTGAAAATATGCTCTTCATCCCAGACAAGTTTAATTGAAAGATCTGGAGACTGAAAGGGCCAATTCATGATTTGTAAAAATCCCTTATCTTCCTTTGACTTTGAATAATTTGAATACAGTTTACAGCTTGTTTTTTGGATCATTATCTTGTTTTCCCCTTATTTAGGCTAGATGGGCGGTCAATCAAAGCTTCAGCACCTATATGATTGTCCCAACCCTATTGCCCTCATGGAAAACTCCAACTCTTTTTATCATATATGAGCTAGAAGGCGGTGACGAGGTTCTTATTATCCTGGGCATGACGTTAAACTGCATCTAATGGTGAGGTTCTATTTTTGGAGCTCTGGGGAGTGTGGAGTACCCCTTCATTGCCATTATTCTCAAGTCCACTCTGACTTGGAGTGGTAATACATGTTAGGGTCCCATCTATGCGTTAAATAGAAAAAAAAGTTTTTTAAAAATGTTTTTAAAACGGGTTTTAAAAATTGAATACCCATCAAGAATAAATAAAACAAAATGTTTTCAGCATAAAATAACCCAACGAGGGTTAACATGCCGTAAAAACCAACCAACCAACCAACCAACCAACCAACCTTCTATTTTTCGTGTCGATAAACGTTAAGCTCAGCACAAATTTATGATTTATTATTATTTTCATTTTATGTGAGTTTTTCACACCAGTTTTAACTGAATCCAAGTGACAGCAAATCTCCTCAGATGTCTTGAACTCTTTTAAGTATTCTAACTGACTTTAACAGTGCTGTAGTGTAGATGGTCTCAATTCTTCTTCTGGTTGTAGTATAATTTTTGTCATATCCTTTCATTAGAAACAGCGTCCAGCTTCTCTCTCTGCCACCAGTTGTAATTGTATCCATTCCCCTTTATTTATTAGGGGTAAAAATTCTTTACTTTAATTTCTTATATCTTGTAGAAAAATGCATAATAAGAATAGGGTGACTGGTTTGAAGTCAGAAATAAATATAAAAAAATAAGTATGGAGGCGCGTGGTCTAATGGTTAGAGTTATAGAAAATGGACTCGTCAACCGAGTTCAATTCCTGGACGAAGCTGTTTGCATTTCACATAACGCTAATGTCCTTGGGAAAGGTATGAATCCATTTCTCCCTCCAGCTATGGGTAAATAGCAGGACAGACAGGGCTCTTTAACCATGGCTAGGTAACCAGTCTAGGAAAAGGAAAACTCTGAATTCAAACCTATTAAACTTCGCTTAAGAAATTGACCTTGAATCGCATCCTGCTCGTGCGGAGAAGTTGGTATATATATATATATATATATATATAATATATATATATATATATATATATATATAAGGGAAATTACCTTATTATAAAATTCAAGAAAAATTACCTATCAACATGGTGGAATTTAAAAATTAAACGGTGTGTTCCCACAGTCTCTTATCCAGGCCTTTGAGGTCCGTCCCAAGGGCACTGTCACCTTTATGTTCCACAGATTTTTAAGTTTCCTAGTAAGATCCGGGTAGTTTTTTAAAAGTATCTTTTCGAGTTCATTCATTTTCACTCTATGATCCACTGAGACGGCAAAATCCACTAAAAGACAAATTCTTTTCTTCTTTCGCCATATCAAAAATACTAATTTAAAAAAATTCAAACTGGTAAGATTTATTTTACTCGTTGATTACCAATGCCAAAAAGTTTCATATGGGGGAAATCCTAACCCAAAATAATCTTACGTTAATTCTTTGAAAACTAACATCACTCCAAATTCTTCTTTATCTACAGAGGGATTGGACAGATGTTTATTCCTTTGATGAGATGTCTGCTACAGAGTTTGGTTTTTCGAAAAGTTTTCTTGTTCTTAGATTCGCCTTTCTCACCTTTTCTTTCATCCCCATTTGCTTGATAATATCCGCTTCTAATATTCCCAGATGTTTGTAATTTTCTTTTTTTCTCTAAGTATTCTGACGCTTTTTTGATTGGCTAATTCTATTCCTTTCGTTGTTTCTCTTTTCTTTTTTCTTCTCATTATTAGGATGGCAAATTTTCTCAATCCCAAATTCCATTCCACTGTCTTGGCTGTAGATTCTAATTGTTTGGAGAAGGATTCTAGTTCTTTTTCAGCTTTTGCAAATATCTTAATATCATCCTATACACAAGGTTGTTTATTTTTTTCTTATGACTTTGTAAATGTGTAGCCTCTTGTGTATTTTCTTATTATATGATAAGTGGCATCATTGCTATTACTTATAACTGTAGCGAAAGTGAGTCTCCATGGAAGATCCTTTTTGGGATTTTTAACTGCTAGGGATTATCCTCCTATTGCTAATCCTCGACGCTGGCGAGTACTTTTTCTCCTTCTTTTCATGACACATAGAGTCTGTCTATGTCATCTCTTGGGTATAAGGCCTTGTGCATCGTCAATTTCCGTGTTCTTTGTTCTATATGTCTGAGTTCCTCCCTTATCCGTTTTAAGAATAGTCCAAAGGGGTACTGCCACATTATTTATTCCTTTGGTGAGATTTCTGTTGTAGAATTTAGTTTCCAGAAGTTTTCTTTCAGAGGTATCCCTTTCTTACTTTTTCTTTCATATCTGTTTGCTTGATGGTGTCCGCTTCTAATATTCACAGATGTTTATAGTTTTCTTTTTTCTCCAAGTGTTCTGATGCTTTTTTAATTGGCCTGTTCTATTTCTTTCGTTGTTTCTCTTTTTTTTCTTTTTCATTATACGCATAGCACATTTTCTCAATCCTAAATTCCATTACATTGTCTTGGCTGTACAGGATGATTGTAAAGTAACTTCCTATTTTAAAAATCTTATAATTTATTTCTGAATTATTATTTTTACAAAAATATCCTAACTTAAATATACAGGGTGATTGTAAAGTAACTCCCTTCTCTATATTAAAAATCTTATAATTTATTTCTGAATTATTATTTTTACAAAAATATCCTAACTTAAATATACAGGGTGATTGTAAAGTAACTCCCATTCTCTATTTAAAAATCTTATAATTCATTTTTAGAATGATTATTTTTACAAAAAATGAATATAAGAAAACGAACATGGAGTTTTATTTAAAATTCTATATGGGCACCAGCATTCGTCTCTAGTCACTCAAGAATCGCATCAGCTGATCTTCCCATGAACTCTTGTGGAATGGCAGAAATAAATTATCGTATTCGTCCTTCAAGCTCGTCAAAAGTCGTTGGTTTCGTAGAGTAGACTTTCTCTTTCAACTAACCCCAAAGAAAAAAGTCACAGTGTGTTAAATCAAGGCTTCTGGTCGGCCATTCATGCGGACCACGTCTACCCATCCATCTCCCAAGAAAATGTCGATTCAGCCATTCGCGAATAACAATAGCAAAATGTGTTGGAGATTTAATTGTCATATATCAAGGAACATACATTAAAGAATTGAGAAAAATGCAACTGCATATTTAAAAAATTATAAGTAGTTTAAAATAAGGAGTTATTTTTCAATCACCCTGTAGATTCTAAGTTTGTAGATTATTTCACTCCATTCGAGTTTTTCACACCTGCCTTAGCCGGTGGTTCACTGAAGGCTAAGTGATAGCAAGTCTCTTCAGGTCTCCATGATTCTTCTGAGTAATATAGCCGATTTTAACAATGCTGTTGTTTGGATGGTCTCCATTCTTCCTCTGATTTCCAACTCATCCATACCCTTTTCCAAGGGCAACAGTTATTATTAATACGACCATTACCTATTATTATTATTATTATTATTATTATTATTATTATTATCCTTGGTAAGCAACCCATCTAATTCAAGGAAACGTCCGACATTAAACCTCTGCTGCCTTTCAAGAAAGGCTAGTGGAGTAAACCCCTAAAATAAATCAGGAGCCAGAGTCTCTAAAATGGTGTGATGCTGAAATCCAGTGCTACCCATCAACTCCTGCGACACTACCGTTGCCAAACTGCATTGATCCCTTACCTTTCCTTTGGGTCACAGCGGCAGTGTGGAGAAGGGGATTTGCTGCATGGGTAATAGCTCATCCTCCATATGAACCCGCCCAGGCTATGTAATTAAAAAATAAATAAATTAATAACATTGACACTACTCCATCGTCTCTCATAGACGGAAGGATGCCAACAACTATTATTATTGTTCACTCCTTTTGAGTTTTTCACATCAGCGTTAGCTGATGGTATTTCACTGGAGTCTGAGTGACAACAAGTCTCCTCAGGTCTCCAGGACTCTTATGAGTATTCTAGTCGATTGAAGCAGAGGAAGAATTGAGACCATCCAGACTACTGCACGTAGTCTGGATGGTCTCAATTCTTCCTCTGATCTCTAGATCCTCTAGTCTTTTTTCCAAGTTTATTGGTACCGTTCCAAGTGCACCAACTACAATTGGTATCACTTTCACTCTCATATTCCACAGCTTTTTCAATTCTCTGGCAAGGTCCAGGTATTTATCCATCTTTTCGTTTTCCTTTAGCTTCACCCTGTGATCTGCCGGGACCGCAAATCCACCAGTTGACACGTTCTTTTTTTTTTGTTGTTAATCAACACTCGGTCTGGTTTCCTGGCTGAGAAGTCCCAGAGAATTTTATGCGTTTCATTCTCAAGAACAGATTCTGGTTTATGCATATACCATTTTGTTGTATGGTCAAAGTTTAATTTTTTGCATAATTCCCAGTGGATCACCTTTTCAAACCAGTCGTGCCTAATTATTATTATTATTATTATTATTATTATTATTATGCGAAATTCTAATCCTATATCTTGACTGTAGATTCTAATAGTTTGTAAAAGTGCTTTTAGGACGGTTGACGTAAGAAGGAGCAGTGATCCATTACTCTAAAGGATAGTCTTTTGGCTCCTTTAGTATTCAGTCTGGAGAGGGATGGGCTCAGTCAGGATAGTCCTGCCCAAGATACGCAGCATGTAGAGAACCCCCACGACCCAACCAGGTTACGGGATACCCACTCTCTCTCTCTCTCTCTCTCTCTCTCTCTCTCTCTCTCTCTCTCTCTCTCTCTGATATTCTATCATTATTCGGCACCGCTACCAACACTAACCCCCTTTCTTTCTACTGTATTAATGGCAATAGTTCAGGAGTTCATTTGGTTGTTGGCTGCACCACTGCAAATATAAAATCTGCCGCCGGCATTTATTTACAAAAAAGAGTCCATACAGGAGTCACGCTTCTTTTCTTCTTCTTCTTCTTATTATTAGATTGTGTAATATTAATATGGAGTAATATATATATATACATATATATATATATATTTTTCTTTCTGTTGCTATAATTATCATTCCTGATTTATATAGTCTAAGTGTGTCACGCTCTCCTGCCCTGCGTGATCACTGCCAATGAATATAACAGATTTTGTGTGGGTGGTTACCTTAAAGGGAGCGTCAAGGAAACACATACCTTTCCCTCCGAAAAAAAAAGAAGATTTCTACACTTCACAACCTCCTATGATATGATATGATAAAAAAAACTTATTCTTGCTGATTAATTACAAAGCAAACACACACACACACACACACACACACACACAACACACACACACATATATATATATATATATATATATATATATATATATATATGTGTGTGTGTGTGTGTGTAAAAGGAATGACTTACAGGTAAAAATATTGGGTCGGTCTAAAGATTTGGTTGGTATAAGTGTTACTTGGATAAGTCAGCGTTATAACAAATATAAAGTGCTAAATACGTAAGTAGAGCGGATTTATTATTATAGCGTGTGCAGAAATAACCTACTCGAGTTTCACCATAAGGATCTTCAGGGTTAAACTCACTGAATTAATCAAGATATTGATTAATTAATGAATATCTTGATTAATTCAGTGGATTTAACCCTGAAGATCCTTATGGTGTGTACAAAAATAAACTACTCGAGTTTCACCATAAGTATCTTCAGGGTTAAATCCACTGAATTAATTAATTGATTAATTCAATGGGTTTAACCCTGAAGATCCTTATGGTGAAACACGAGTAGGTTATTTCTATAATATATATATATATATATATATATATATATATATGTGTGTGTGTGTGTGTGTGTGTGTGTGTGTGTGTGTGTAAAAGTATCCAATTATTTCAAATCCCTAAGAGAACTCAATATAAAATAATTAATAAATTAATTATGTACAGAGCAATATCTACACTTTCAGTAAGAAATAAAATTTAACAAACCGTCATTTGGCTATTATAAATTTATTTTGACCGTAAGTCATTAAATGAGCCCAGTTTCATCAGACAGCCAATTACATAATAACAAAGAAAATAGACTAGAATGGAGAACTTTTTCCCTTTTTTCTTCCTGTTTTAATATGCAAAACCAGTAGAATATCTCCTCTTCAAATACACACACACACACACACACACACACACACACACACATGTATATATATATATATATGATAAGTTGTAAACACGGTATGTTTGGAATGGCTTTTTTGCCGACAATTTTTGGGAGAATATGTGCTTAATTGGAGTCGTACCTAATTTTGAAAATTAATTAATTAATAATGAATTAGGCGGGAATGCCTAATTAAATGTATGCCTAAACAAATCGAGAAAAATCAATCTCTGTATGTACATTTCGGCCTATTAGGCCTCATCAGCAGAGCTATAGATAGGAAGGCCGCCCTGTGCGTGATTTGAAACCAGACTGCCAAGCTGACAGGCCGATATCACAACCCCTACACCAAACGCACTTCTTAGATTTTACGATTTGTTTAGAGTAGGTTAATATTCCTCTTCAGTGACTTTATCCTAATAGGCCGAAATGTACATACAGAGATTGATTTTTCTCGATTTGTTTAGGCATACATTTAATTAGGCATTCCCGCCTAATTCATTATTAATTAATTAATTTTCAAAATTAGGTACGACTCCAATTAAGCACATATTCTCCCAAAAATTGTCGGCAAAAAAGCCATTCCAAACATACCGTGTTTATAACTTATCATATCGTCGTGTAATAAAAGACACTGAAGAGGAATATTAACCTACTCTAAACAAATCGTAAAATCTAAGAAGTGCGTTTGGTGTAGGGGTTGTGATATCGGCCTGTCAGCTTGGCAGTCCGGTTTCAAATCACGCACAGGGCGGCCTTCCTATCTATAGCTCTGCTGATGAGGCCTAATAGGCCGAAATGTACATACAGAGATTGATTTTTCTCGATTTGTTTAGGCATACATTTAAATAGGCATTCCCGCCTAATTCATTATTAATTAATTAATTTTCAAAATTAGGTACGACTCCAATTAAGCACATATATATATATATATATATATATATATATATATATATATATGACTTTAAATAGGAGGGTCGAACCGAAGCGTTTAAATTCCTCATTCTTTCAAACACCTTTATTTTAAATTTGTTTTCTTATACTAATTAAAGCGTTTATCTTAGTCTCTCGTCCAACATATCTAACTCCAGTTTCGACCGGGGGTCCGGTGGCTTCGGCCCTGGACCGTACAAGCTAACATCGTTGATCCCAGTGCCCCCCCCCCAGGCAACACCTGCCCCCCTTGATTTAAACGGGCAGGGCTGGGTTTATTGTCCGGTGCCTGAAGCACATCCTTTGCAGGGGAATGCCGACGGGATCAACGCATTTTTTGCACCCGCCACTCATGAGTCTCGGCTTGTGGGTGGTCCCACATTAATAGGGCCTTGTGCCAATAACTATTTTCTAGCAGCACCTGTGACTCTACCACAATATGATAATTATAACGTTTGATATGTTAATGAGCTATTGCTAAATAGTTCAATATGTAAAAAGTATAATTATCTTGATTTAACTCTCCCTCACTTTTTTCTTTCTTTCTTTCCTTTTTTTTCATCTTTTAATTATGTCCAATTGAAACACATCAGCGTTATCGCTTCCGCACCCCTCTCTCTATCTTTCATTTACTCTCTTTCTTTCTTATGATATTTTTTCTGTGTAGCATGTCCCTTTTCTTCTCTTTCTTTCTTTATAATAAAAACAGAATGGTCCATTGTTTAGCTGAGCTGATGACACTAATAAAAAATAAGAATTCGGTAGATAAGCAACACCAGATAATCAGGATTAATATTTTTGCATTTCATTTTGGACGATTTGGAAGGTCTTAATTGAAAACAGAGGGTGTTGCAAGATGATAACGGTGGTACTTTTAAGGAATATGAGTATTAATATATAGATCTATTCCTCAAACTGGTGAAGATCATTTTTTTTTTTTTTTTTTTTTTTTTTTACGGGCGATCAGATTTTCAAACGGTGTTGCAAGAGGATAACGGTGGTAATTTTAAGGAACACGAGTATTAATATATAGATCTATTTCTCGAACTGGTGAAGATCATTTTTTTTTGCGAGCTATCAGATTTTCAAACGGTTCAATTTTGAAATTATACCGTTTGACTTTGTAAATTCTGAAACGAAACGTCTGCCAAAATCTCATTCTAAAAACAAATTCTACTTGAACTATTTAACGAAACTTACATATCATCACATTGAAACTGACCGATATAAGATGTACTGTTTACTGCTTTACAGGGTCGATAGCGTTTAGCTAAAATATCATTTAAAACCAGCGATGGTAGTATAATATTCCTATCTATATATTAATACTGAGTGCAAATTAATACTAATAATTTGCACTCAGTATTAATATATATATTTACCAACCCCTCCGCACGAGCAGTGTGCGACACGAGGTTAATTTCTTAAGCGTAGTTTAACAGGTTTGAATTCAGAGTTTTCCTTCTTCTAGACAGGTTGCCTTACCAAGGGTGAAGAGCCCTGTCTGCCCTACTATTTACCCATAGCTGGAGGGAGTATAGTTGGATCCATACCTTTCCCAAGGGTATCAGCGCTATGTGAAAATGCAAACAGCTTCGTCTAGGATTTGAACTCGGGTCGACGATTCCATTTCCTACAACTCTAACCATTATGCCACGCGTCTCCTACAGTACTAATATATAGATAGGAATATTAGACTACCATCGCTAGTTTTAAATTTTATTTTACCTAAAAGTCATATTTTATGTTTTCGGCTGTTCGAAGCAAAATATCATATTATAGCTGTAAAAATAATTCAATAGATAAAAACACATATAAATGACATATTTAGAAAGGTTATTTTCTTTTCTTTCCAACCATATAAATATTTTAAAGTTTGGACCAGAAATCTCCGAGAAATTGCCATTTGAATCAATCAAGGTGAAAAAGTGTCTATGTCCAACGATTTTACGAAACGAGCTGGTAATGCTATTAGTATATACGAATACGTCTAAGGTTATCTTATGCCTAGAGGTTAGGGAATCACATTCAGTATAAGTTCATATTTACTTCTTTTGTGTAGTTGTTTTTAAGAGTTTTTTTTTTAACATGGTCCTATCGAATACGAATAATTTTTAACTTATTTGACTTATAGATGGGACCCAAACAGGTACTACACCCCGGAGTGGATCCGGGAGTAAGGGCAATGAAGGGGTACTCCATACTCTCCATATCTCTTGAACAGGAACCTCACCACCAGATACAATTTAATGTCATATTGTTTTGGACTAGCCTAGCTTTCGTAGAGAGTAAATGAGCTGGTCCAAGACTATTTGTACACTGTTGTTTTAGAGCGTCGGTGTGATTACCGAGATTGTGAAAATTACGAAACCATTACGCGAACCCTATACCTCGATGCTTTAGCACTCTGTTGCGAGTTATAGTATACTGAATACTGTATGATCCAGTATACAACACATATCCAGGATAGCCCTTTTTTTTAGTTTGAATCTTACCCTTTTGCCGGGGGAGGATACAGTCCGTGTATTCTATACCCCGTCGACAGGGCGGACGTTTATTTGAAGATATACTACAACTACATTAGTTATGAAAGTGCGCGCAATCTATCACTGAGATGTCAAATTACAAAGAAATCTGTTCCGTGACAACGAAACGGTGTAACATTGCAGGATCAATTAAATGTGTGTAGGTAGGTAATAGTCATTAATAATCGAATTGCATTTGTGACGTGGCGGGATCTACAGGGTGTTCGGGATAAATTTGACATATTTACATTTGGTTTATTTGGGCCGGGTTAGCTCAGTCGGTAGAGCGTTCGGCCAGAAACCACAAGGTTCCTAGTTCGATACCGGTCCCCGCCAACTCAGCGTATGAGTAGCACAGGGATCTGTGCGGTAACGTAAGGAGCTGATGGTAGGTGTGGCGCTCCACCCCAGATGCTAAAACAATCTCCTTGGTCTAGCGCTATTGAAAAAGGGATAGACTCCCTCGCTGACTGGCTGATACCGACTTTAGGCCGCCCAGTCGACTTTACTTTACTTTACTTACGCATCATTTAAAAGCTTGGACCCTTCTTCATTCATATACGTGATGACAGATAGAATGGATGACTGGAACCCACCTGAATCATGAAAGAGAATAATTTGTATCATGATGATCTGCGCCGGCCATCAAAATATGGAGATTATGGTTGCTGCCCAATGCTCCCTGAACACTGTAAAAACAATCAGACATGAACTGGAGAATTGCAATGGAGACTACGAGGCTGTGGCTAGAAGAAAGCAACATAACACTCGATCTGATTGCGTTTGTACAGCAGAATTCCTCGAAAATCTGCAGAAAAAAGTGTTGGAGGACCCACAGATGCCTACATGGAGTTACTATCACTGAGATATTGAATTACACAGAAATCTGTGCCGTGACAACGAAACGGTGTAACATTGCAGGATCAATTAAATGTGTGTTTGTTGGTAATAGTCATTAGTAATAGAATTGTATTTGTGACATGGCAGGATCCATTTGAAGTATGTGCATGTAAGGTCATTAAATTTCGATATGTGACGTGGCGTATAATTGAAGGAATAAAATCAGAGATGAAATATTATGGTGTTAAATTCCAGTAACTGCAGTTTCATGCATTTTATGCAATCTTCAGACGGTCAAATATTGAAATATCAAAATATCAAAATATTAAAACGGTGGCTAGTTACCGTTTTAATATTTCAATATTTTGATATTTAAATATTTGACCGTCTGAAGATTGTATAATATACATGAAACTGCATTTAGGGAAATTTAACAGCATAATATTTCATCTCTGATTTTAAAGCTGCTCTGCTATTTTAGCATTGAGCCCCTTCATATGCTAATACTTTTCACATTAATTCTCCATTATATCATATTACATAATTGAAGGAGTTTGTAATTTCTATACTTATCTTATACTGTTCTACTTATCTCTGGACTGGATCCGATTTGGTCTCTGCTATTCTGGAACGGAGTTGCTGGTATTCTGCATCTGATGTTGGGCTGGCATTTTCTCTATTCTGAGTTTGGAAATTACTTGGGATCTTTATGAGGTGTACTTGGCTCCGTTGACAGTTCTTAATAACGAACATGTTATTTATTTATTTTTTTTTTTGTCGTCAGAGCTTTCCGGAAGTGCGCCATTAGAGGCGTGAGACAATTTAGTTTAATTGCGACCAGACTCTCGGTGAGATAGGATGTCCTCTCGGGGGTCGCTTCCCGATCCTTTTTATGGTCTGGAGTTGTTAATAAAAGCTTTAAAAAAATTTAAAAAAACCCAAAGTCTTGTTTATTTATTAAAACAAGAGATGACCAGCCCAACAAGAAGTAGAATCAACCCACAGAATCAACCCTGAGAAAATGGCCGACGATGTAGACGGATTGACAGCATGAACCAGTAGACAGAGAAAACAAGTAAGAACCCTCATATCATCATCTCTCATACTCTGTCTCTCTCCCTCTGCCTCTGTCTCTGCCTCTGTCTCCCTCTCTCTCGCCCATATATACACCCGAGTGTATATAAAAAAACTGATTTTCTTAAACTAACTTTCTCACGTTCGCTCTGGCGAATCAAAGGAGAGGTAAAACACAGCACTAAATGATGAATATATTAAAAATATTTTTAATATTGAAAATAAATAACGTTTACTTTATTATAATACCAGTTTCATTATTCTATATTGTCTAACCTTGTGATTCCTAGCCGAACGCTCTACCGACTGAGCTAAACCGGCCCTGAATAGCATAGGGATCTGTGCGGTAAAGTGAGGAACTGGTGGTAGGTGTGGCGCTCCACCTCAGACGCTAAAGTAATCTCCTTGGTCTAGCGCTAGTGAAAAGGGAATAGACTCCCTCGCTGTCTGGCTGATATCGACATTAGGCCGCCACGACGATTTTACTTATATTGTCTAAAACTTGTTTTATATTATTGCTGACAATAAAAGTATAGAATTAACACACCCAGAGGATGTTCACTTGGGAACCTTCTCGTCGAATTCGGGAACATTCACGGAACTTTGAACCGAACCTTTATTCAATCCACCGGGGTAGACTGTTCTCATTCCGCTAACAATGACCGGATACAAGGGTTAAGCTATGTTAAGTATTTTATATCATTATTTCTAGTGGTCAGGAGTGAACCTGCAACCTGCAGATGATTGTCAGAAGTGTATTAACTCAACCCCTATGCTGGGAGGTCACTAATTTATAATAATTAATAAAATATTCATGAAATATTCATCAAAACATAATTCACACCATAAAACATTTAAATTATAGGCACATGGCATATAAAACAAAACTCAGTATTAAAAACAAACAACTTGTATTAATATTAAGTTTACAAAAAGGTATTATAGGATACCGGGCAAAGTCCTCTCATGAGCTTTTGTTTTAAAGTTCTTGTTTGAATGTTCAGTATAAAATATAATAAAAGATGTTATAAATCTTAAAGTGAGAAATAAAGGGTAAGAGTCACAAAACAATCAGGTTGCTGATCTCGGAAAGGCTGATTATAGATATATATAGAGATACAGTTGTTCATATCTTTTAAGCTTGTATGTGAATTAATCTTACATAGTAAGGCGTGGATTCGTTTAGACACGTAAATTCTTTCTGGCTTGATATCCGAAAATTCCGTTATTTATAAGAAATAAGCAGGCTCCAAATTGGGTCTACTTGGTAAATTTCTTTTAGGCGCGAACGTCTCTGATTGGTCGAAAATGTACAAATATTTATTTCAATTTTTCTCTTTTATGATGCGCCGATCCAATGCGCAAAGACTTACTTTCGTCGTAGCGAAAACTTCCGGTTTACAACAGTGCCATGTGCCAATCCAGAGTAAATTTTTGGAACTTATCTCTATTAATAATGGAGATTGTCTGTATTTCTGTCTGTAACAAAAACTACGTCATAGTTCTACGTCACAGCTTAGGTCACAATATTCTTATGCTATATACACCCAACATTTTGAGTAAGCAATTTTAAAAATTGTTTTATACTCTCGTTCTTTTTTTTACAGTAACAAGAAGTTAACTAAAAAGTTTACAAATAAATAAATACCTACGATTTTGTGGAAAATTGATGTGGAAAATATTCAAAATAATTGTTTGATTATTACATGCACACAACATTTTATTTGTGAGGGACGGGGCTCAGTTTTCATTTCAAATTGTTTTATATCTTTTTTTTACCCCTTTAATAAATATGAGGATTTTGCTTACTTATGATACAAACACTCTAACATTGATTTTTTAACTCCCACCCTCTCAGGTAATGTCTTTCATAAATTAATTTTTACGACGTCCGGAGGGTGTTTTCTGTTGCTAGTAAACCTAATATCGTTCGTTAAGTATTTTGAATTGTATTGAGGAGGGGGGGTTGGGGTTAAAAGCTAAGATAAACGTTTACAGTCCGATTCGATCACTTAGTGTGACAGTAAAATTAAAAAATAATCATAGCAGATAAAATCATAGCCGATAAAAGTTTTGCACTAAAGTAAAACTCGGAAGTAATTTATCGCTCATCACATGACAGCATTCTCATTTAATGATATCATTGGCCAATAAGTTTATCACGTGAATATAATTCAATGATATCGATAAATACATTATCTGATACTATACTCCAGTTAGTTACAACTTGCATGTATAGGTGACGATCAATATGCCTCACAATCAGAGAATCGTATGTTGGGTTAAGTCAGTGCTTACTAGTCTTTTCAGTCCGAGGGTCAGAAAGCTTACCGCTGGGGGGTCCGGGATCGCGACTCTTAAAAGAATAGAAACAGCTAAATTTATGAATTAGTACAAATGTAGAATAGCTCGCAAGAGATAATATCATTAGAATCGCATTTTACGTATAAATAGCATTAGATTACGGACACTCCCGAAGTAGCCTAACACTAACCCAAACACTAACCCTAACACTTACCCTAACATCTCATAAGTTTCGGGTATTTCCGTGAAATGTAATGAAATATATTGCTTTTTATACGTAAGTGGCCTAAACTTGGTATCAGCCAGACAGTGAGGGAGTCTATCCCTTTTTCACTAGTGCTAGACCAAGAAGATTGTTTTTGCGTCTGAAATGGAGCGCCTTACCTACCATCATCCTTACTTTACCGCATATATCCCTGTGCTACTCATACGCAGAGTTGACGAGGGCCGGTATCGAACCAGGAACCTTGTGGTTCACAGTCGGACGCTCTACCGAATGAGCTAAACCAGGCCTTAAATCTAATGATATTATCTCTTGTGCGCTATTCTGCATTAGTACCAGTTTATTACGTGAACATAATTTTATGATACCAATAAATACATTATCGGATACTATACTCCTGTTGGTTACTATTTGCGTGTATGGGTGACGATCAATATCTCTCACAACCAGAGAATCGTATGTTGGGTTAAGTCAGTGCTTTTCGGCCCGAGGGTCAGAAAGATTAGATCATGCCTAGAGGTTGGGAAATCACGTTCATTGTATATTTATATTTTGTGTAGTGGTTTCCTGAGATTTTTTTAATATACTTATGATATAAAATATTCCCAATACTAATAATTTATACACAATTATATGGTTTCAAGTAATTGTTTCTATTTAATAATAATCATTTGGTTGCCCAGTTATATGTTTTCAAGTAACTAATTGTTGTGGGTCAAATAAGACAAACACGACGGGTAACAATGTAGACAAATGTATTTAACAAAAGAGTAGAAATTTACAGCAAAGGAAGTGGAGATTGCGTCCGACCAATATAGTTACGAGCTGACTCGCATTTGCTTCCTCAAGCCACAATTGTTGCTATTACTTATAGTAGCCGTCGGCGCATTCCATTATTGTCATAGGTTATATTACCTTTAACACTAATAATCATCATAATCATGTCACGCAATTAGCACGGATATCCAAGACAATCTCTCGCCAACCTTCTCTATCATTCATTGCGCCAAGGAGGTCTTCTGTGCAGCATCCAGCATCTGCGTAGAGCTGGTCAATATAGGTTCTTGCTGGGCAGCCGACGTTAGCATGTCCATGTGCTGGCTTCCACAGGAGAACATCGCTTATGAGTTCGTCCTTGACGAAGTGCCTTGAGAATAAGATACGATAGATGGGAGCTACACAAGAATGCTGCGTGCGATCTTGAACAAGTCGTGGAAACAGCACCCCACAAAAAAGCAGCTTTACGGACACCTGACTCCTATCTCACATACCATCCGAGTGAGACGGACAAGACAACTAATAATAATCCTTAATAAACAGTTATAGATTTAAGTAAATATCTTTAATGCAAATAATGTACAGTTATATAGCATTAAGGACTTAAAAGACAGAAAAACAGCTAAATTTACAAGGGAATAATCATAATTTATTAATGAGACATCTGCTGTTCGAATTCTCAAAAATATATATTATTAGGGTTAAATGAAGGGATTAACAATTAACAGCTAAATTTACAAGGGAATAATCATAATTTATTAATGAGACATCTGCTGTTCGAATTCTCAAAAAATATATATTATTAGGGTTAAATGAAGGGATTAACAATTAACAGCTAAATTTACAAGGGAATAATCATAATTTATTAATGAGACATCTGCTGTTCGAATTCTCAAAAAATATATATTATTAGGTTAAATGAGGGGGTTGACAATTGGAGCCCACCAGACAAGTGATGATTTGACAGTTGTGAACGAAACGTATTCTTTGCAAGCTTCATTTTCAAGACCAACTCTTCATAGCAGCATGTAGCGACAAACATACTAACTACTTTCTAAGTGTGGGTGATAAGGTCAAGGAATCATCCAGATGGAAGCACCTGGTTCCTATAGAAATCAAAGATGTATCAAGCAAGAAACTTGGACTTGAAATCTTCTGAACACTGAAAATCAATAAGGTGTAATTCTAAGTTGTAATGGTATTTACTGATATCCCACCATTTCAGTTGAACACAAAGTTCGATTAACGTGGGGAGCCACGCACAATCCGAGCCTCCAGTGTTAAAATTGCATGTATCCCTTCGGCATTCCTCTTTTGAGGCGACTCAGGCACTGGGCAATAAACCCAACCATGCCCCTTTAAATCTAGGAGATTGGCGTTGCTTGGAGGAATGGCTCCTTGGGATCACGCTGTTATTATATATCTTGCCAGTCTAATGACCGAAGCCACTGGACACAGGGATCTGAAGAAACCAGGTAAGTTACAATGGTACTTCTTCACGGTCAACATCAAAAAGCAAAAATAAACTTTTGAAGATTGCTTGAAGGGCCGCATGCATGGGCCCCGTAGGCCACATGTGATCTGTGGGTTGTGGGTTAAGAACCTCTGGGTTAAATAATTATAACGATGGGTGATAGGCCGCAATGAAAAGGTTGAATTAGAAAGTTGGTTCCCTTGGAACGGTCCCAAAAGGCATGGAAAAGAGACACAGTGAACTGGAGATCAGAGGAAGAATTGAGACCCTCCTGGCCACAGCACTTTTAAGATCAGCTAGAATACTTACAATAGTCTTGGAGACTTGTGAAGACTTGCTGTCACTCAGACTCCTGTGAAAAAAAAACACAAGTTAAAACTGATTTGTCAAACTTACAAAAAGTATTGGTACATATGCACGATAGCACGCAAGAAATAATACCATTAGAATAGGATTTTACGTATAAATAGTGTTAGATGTCGGAAACTCCCGAAGTAGTCTAATCCTAACACTAACCCTAACACTAGCCCTAACTTTAACACTAACCTAACTTTAAACTAACCCTAACCCTTATCCTAAACCTAACCCTAACCCTAGCGTCTCAAAAGATTCAGGTATTTCTGTGAAATGTAATGCTTTTATACGTAATCTAATGATATCTCTTGCGCGCTATTGTGCATTAGTACAAATTATTATAGCAACGATGAATATGTAAAAGGTTGCAAATCCTTTTTACATAAAAATATATGCACACAGACAAACCAGACTAATGATGAAGTTAATTTTTTTTTTCTTAATTGAAATGACAGAGTTTTATATTAGAAAATATAAAACAAAAATGTTCAGAGAGAATATTCACAAAACATAACAATCAATTTAGTACAGTTATAATATCTTTTCAGCTAGTATATAAGGTCTGAGACCTGTCAGCTGTTCCTTATAAACATTCATCTTAATTCCACAGAATATTCATACTCTTTCCACAGATTATCTAACATTGCCTTGAAGGAGTTTAGAGATGGGGCATTCACTATTGATCATGGTAGTTTATTCTATGTATTCACCACTCTGTTACTAAAATAATTTTGTCTTGCATTTGTTTTACAAAATTTTTTTAAAAGTTTTAATTTATGACCCCTGATATTGATATTTTGAGCAATGTTTAGTAGGTCAAAGTTCGTTGAATAAAATCCATTGGTATATTTGTAGACTTCAAACATATCCCCTCTTGTGCGTCGATAAACCAAACTTAGTGAGTCAATAATCCTAAGTCTTTCTTCATACGAAGTTTTTTTAAAAAATCATTCATTACTTTAGTAGCTCTCTCCTGAACTCCCTCAATGAGTTTTATGTCCTTGATTAATCTTCGACTGCAAACCACATTAGCAAATTCCAAATGAGGTCTTACCAATGCAATGAATAAATATTTCAACATTTCTTTATCCATGTATTTATATGACCTCCGTATTAATCCTAATACCTTGTTTGCTTTATTTACTTGTATTTCTATGTGTTTGGAAAATGTTAATTCAGGGTCCACATTCACACCAACGTCTTTTTCTAATTCTGTATCTTTTTCTATTTCTCTTTCATTAGAGCATTTTTTCTCATAGAGTATACATGTTTTGAATTATTTCTTCCTACATGAAGTATTTTACATTTAGATGTATTGAATCTCATTTGCAATTTATCAGGCTAATCAACAAGATTGTTAATGTTAGTTTGGATTTTAACAGTATCATTTTGATCATTAACAGTAGAATATATTTTTTGTATCATCTGCTAATATTTGTGTGTAAAATTTGATCATATCCGGGAGATCGTTTATAAAAACTAGTACAAAATAAAAAAATACCCACCGGGCGATGTAAAAATAGATTTTTGAAGCATATTACCTGAGGGGTGGGAGTTAAAAATTCAATGTCAGCGAGTTTGTACCCTAAGTAAGTAAAATCATCAAATTCATTAATGGATTAAAAAATTAAACAATTTGAAATGTAAGCTTTAAATATGTATTAAAATAAAACAAACTATATATAGATATATAATACCAGTCATGTATTTATTAAAAACTTGTTTAAAAAAAACAATGAGGACTGTCTAATGTTGCATGTTCAAATTTTGAGTGTATTTATTCTATGTTATGACGATTTTGGGTAATGTGACGTAAGCAGTGACGTAATTTTTGTTACAGACAAAACCGAAAGCGAATCTCCATTATGAATAGAATAACAAAACGACATTTAGCACAGTTAAATAGTAATTTAACAGCAATGTAAAATATTCATATGTATGTATAAGATAACAATTAAGAGAGACACGATAATAGGCAAAAGATAAGAATATCAAACCAGATATGTCAGAAGTTTTAATGTATAGTTTAGAGACGGGATATTTATCTTTGTAAAATACACAGGAATCCCCTTGTAAGTTCCGGTTTGATAATGAGAGGATGTCAAGTCTTTAAATACTGCACAGCGGAGTAGTCTATCAGCCGGACAACGAGGGAATCTAACCCCTTTTCACTAGCGATAGACCAAGGAGATTGTTTTTGAGTCTGAGGTGGAGTGCCAGACCTACCATTAGCTCCCCACTTTACCGCACAGATTCGAGCTGTGCTACTCAGGTGTTGAGTTGGCGAGGGCTAGTATCGAACCAGGAACCTCGTGGTTCCTAGACTGATGCTCTAATCTATATCTATACATATATAAAGGGTAGTTTGTATATATGTGTGTCCGGAGGAAACTTCGAAAATAAAACAATTAACGACAAAGTAAATATATATACATATTAAATATCACCAGGGCATGGTTTTTGAGCAAAAATAATGAAGATTTGATTTAAATTCATGAAGATATCTAAAAAATAAAATTTAGAATAATAACAACATGGAATTTTTTCCATTTAATATTGTAGACATAAATTTCTATTTTCAGAGTGACTGGATCAACGCAAGGTTTTTTTACGTAGGGATTTTAATGGGGCATCCAGCGGGGATCCAACTCACAATTCAGTAATAATGGATCTGCGAGACTAACTTTAAAACATCCCCCCTCTACCCAGGCGATGCCAGGTAGCCACTACTAGTTGTAAAATAAATCTGAATATCACTACAAATAAAAATTAATTAATCTCAACAGTATTAAAGGATATCAAGATTAAAAGTAATCAAAATGATTGAATAATGGACAAATAATCGCCATAGTAAAAATTAAAAAGAAAAAACATTATTTATAAGATCTAATTATTATTCATATTACAATTAATAATTTATAACGATATTAATACTGATCATAGAACTGAAGTAATATTAATAATCAACTTCAGCTGTGCTAAGATAGCGCAGAGATGCGTTTCTGTGTGGTTACCATGGCAACGTGATCGAACCAGAGTCGTTAATGACGCAATTTGGCTGCCACGCAACGCTGGCCAAATCATCATCATCATCATCATCATCAGCAGCAGCAGCAGCAGCAGCAGCAGCAGCAGCAGCCGCCTCGGAGAGTTGCTTTAAATAGCTACTTAGAAAGTAGACACACACAGTTTGCTCACTTTAATTTACTTTAACAATATGTGTTGCCACTTTTTCTTTGCATTATTCAGATTTCAGATAATAATGAATTATAAATCAGAAAAAAAAGAATTTAAAATGAATAAATAAAACAGAAGAAAAATAAACCGAAGACAATAAATAGAAAGGAAGGCGCTGTTTGAGTCTATTAACACAACTAGCAAAAGTATACAATCCCCTGGGTGCAAGTATTTAAGTTTCAATGTAATAGAATATTACTAGCAGGACCTGTGGATATACCACAGTATGATAATTTAATTATTACAACATTTGATATGTTTACTTAAGAGCTATTGCAATTAGTTCAATATGTAAAAACTATAATAATCTTGATTTAACTCGCTCCCATTCTTGATTTTCTATCTTTCCTTCTTTTCATCTTTTCATTATGATCAATTGAAACAGATTAGCATTATCACTTCCTCGCACACACCCTCCTTCTATCTTTCCCCTACTCTTTCTTTCTTTCTTATTGTATTTTTTCTGCGTAGCATGTCCTTTTTCTTCCCTTTCTTTATAATTAAAACGTATTGGTCCATTATTTATTTGAGGTGACGACACTTATAACAAAGAAGAATTCGGCGTATAAACAAAATAATCAGGATTTACAGTTTTGTATATCATATCTTGGACGATTTGGACGGTCTCATTTTTAGCCAGAGGGTTTTGCAAGATGATAACGGTTGTACAATTAATGAACATGAGTATTAATATATACCGGTTGAATTACAAAGACTAACTAAACTAAATAAGAATGAACATACAAATATTACACTTATTTTGATGTTATTTTAATTGATTTCTATATAAAACAATATATCGGATTGCTTTTAATACGTTTGAGAATAACATGAGAGTATTAGAAATCAGTAACAGCAAATAATTATTTATCAAATCCATCTTTTAAAAATCATTATGCAAATTATTCCCATGTTGAAAATGAAAATATACTTAGAAATAGCATTGAAATTCTACTTAAAAATGTCCAGCATTTATAAATTTCAAATGTAAACAAATCAATACAATAGGGTTTCCCCCCTCTACCCAGGCGATGCTGGGTAGCCGCTTCTAGTTATTAATAAATAAAATTCTAATTAATTAGATAATGACTATTTCATAATCGTTGAGAATATAATTTAAATAACTAAGGAAATCTTGACGTCAGTGATGACGTAATTTCGGTTACAGACAGACAGTTACAACATCTCCATTATGATAAAGATGGTAAATTATTTTTGAAAATTTTTTTTTTTTAACCCAATGCAGACTGATCAAATTGTGTAATAAATATTCCATTTATTTGCGGCAATTGTAGCCGTTACCGAGACGAAGTAAAACAAAAAGAAAAAAGAAAAAAAAGAAAAAAAAGTCATTTAAGAGATTTTAAAGAACATATAAATGAAGGTCAAATCAAGTGTCACTCTTTGTCACTGGTACCATGTAACTTAATACATCCCGTCTCAGGTTACTTGGTGAAGAGATTTTTCAATGTTAAGAAAGTCACATTGTCATGATTTATTGAATGATAGATTTTAACAACATGTCCAGGGTTATTTTATGGCTAAACGTTAGCCAATTGAGGTCATTAGGTACAAAATACGGTTTATACAGTATTTACCAATAAATAAGTACATCACAACCATCAAGATTTTGCTATTTCTAGTGGAACATTATACAGTCAAAACGGATATTATTAGGTATTATTCATTACCAAGCTCTACAACATTGAAACACTCCCTACCATGTCTCCTCTTTTGCACTAAACTAACTTTACCTATCAAATTTCCCCCAACAATTCCATACATCTGATCTTATCTCTCTTCCTACCCTGCCAGAAAGAATTCTTCTGGCCAATCAAATCCTTACAAATTCTATCCCACTCTCCTGACTTTATCACCTAACCCACCCCTCACCCGTTCACATTCTCTATTATAAAAACAAATGTATGATGCACAAATGTTTCAAATAAAAGACCGAAGAAGTCGCACTCAATGTGCAACGAAATCTTTCTCCTACATCTGCTTGTTTGAGTTGTTTTTGTCCACACTTTTTCCGTCTATTCTTAACCACATTCTGTCGGATTTATTCCAATCCTCCTATCCTCATAGATATATAAGTAGAGCACGTATATTTTAACAGTTACATATTCTTATTTTTGTTACAGAATTTCAATCTGAGGAGTTTTATTTCTAGTGGAACATTATCCAATAAAAACGGATATTATTAGGTATTATTCATTACCAAATTCTACAGCATTGAACCTCCGTAAGCAAAAATAAAATTGAAACTCTTGAAAATGAATTATGATCGCGAAAAAACGCTTGAAGGAAAAAACTTTAGAAATTTTGTAACACAAGTTAGGATAGCCTAAACACAGAGTTAATGATGCTTGTTGAATGTCAATTTATGGACTATGAGATAAACAGACCAATATCTTTTGATGTGATGGGTAAATGGTATGGCAGACTGGGCTCTTCATGTTTAGTTAGGCAACCAATTTAGGAGAAGGAAAAGTGATTTAACATCTGTTAAACTCCGCTTAAGAAATTGACCTTTTGTTATATCCTACGCATGTGGAGTGGTTGGCATATATATATATAATATATATATATATATATATATATATATATATATATATATATATATATATATATATGAACATTTGACCACTCTCTAAACATAAAATTTAAATTCAAAGTCTACTGACTCATCCCATAAAAATGAAAATACCATTCCACACATACTAAGCCCCACCCCCGACTTTCTTCTCATTCCCCTAGACTATCCACCAATAACCCCTCCTCTTTTCTCTTCCTCTCCCACCCATTTACATTTTTACTATAAAAGCAGAATGTACAAGCCCTTAAGTCAATAAATTCTGAGGAAGCTTCAATCAATAATGAGGCGAAATATCAATTGATTATAGTCGTTTGTGTTGTTATATCCAAATTTCCTCTAGTCTCAACCACATTTTGTCGAATTTATTCAATCCTTCACTCCTCATATATATATATATATATATATATATATATATATGTAAAAGAAAGTATATATAACACATTTGTATAATTTTCTATCATTATTATTATTTTATTTCATATTTAAGATAATAATAAATAGAATACGATCTGTACATGAACAAACTCCGGGTCGAAACACGTGTTAGCAATTCGTTAAATTAATTTTATCCATTCAACATTTTCTTTCCTTTATTTATTTATCCTTTCAACATAACACACACACACACACACACACACACACACACATATATATATATATATATATATATAAGGTGTGTCAAAAAAGTATCGAGATTTTCGGTACTTTTTAACACACCTTGTATTCTGAAAAATTAACGTTCCATTCATTCTTCATTTTTATCTTGTAAGTACAGCTTTAAAATGTGTACTTTTTGACTCACCTTGTATTCTGAAAAAAGAAAATAACGTTACATTTATTGTTCATTCCTATCTTGGTAAATACAGCTTCAATCTCGATATCTTTTTTGACACACCTTGTAAAGATATCGATATAGATACAGATATAATATATACACTGAAAATAAGACTTATCATATATATATATATATATATATATATATATATATATATATATATATATATATATATTGTAACGATTAAAATGCACATTCAAAGTGACTTTGGCAAAATGACCTAGAATTCTGAAAAGAATTTACGTTTCAAATTCAGGTCAGTCTTGAAAGGAAATTATTGTACTAGTAATAATCATTCAAGCAAATCCAGTCCAATGGTTGATAGTCAGTATCGGTTGGCTAGTCTTAATTCATTCTTTTTTTTTTACTCCTCCATCATTGACCCACATTCCCTAGGAACACCTTTAAATCAGCCAAAAAGATAAAACCACTCCACATAAGAACTAAAAATAGGACTAGTGAAAAATGTATAGCGATAATGCGTCGTCTAAAAAATCCAAACAATTTAAGATTATTTACACCCATATTTCATAGCTCAGTCGGTAGAGTGTTCGGCTAGAAACCACAAGGTTCCTAGTTCGATATCGGCCCTCGCCAACTCAGCGCATAAGTAACACAGGGATCTGTGCAGTAAAGTAAGGAGCTGATGGTAGGTGTTGCGCCCCACCTCAGATGCAAAAACAATCTCCTTGGTCTAGCGCTAGTGAAAAGGGGATAGACACCCTCGCTGATTGGCTGATATCGACTTTAGGCTACACGACATTTTTGTTTACACCCATATTCATAATATAATAGGGAACGGTTTAGCTCAGTCGGTATAGCACCCGCCTCGGAATCGCAAGGTTTCAGGTTCGATACCGGCGCTTGTCAACTCAACACATGAATAGCACAGATTGGGTAATCTGATCAGTGCGGTAAAGTGGGTGCAGACGGTAGGTCTGGCGCTTCACCTCAGCAAAAAAAAATCTCCCTGATCTAGCGCTAACGAAAAGTGGATAGACTCCCTCACTGTTCGCTGATACTGACAAAAGACCATTCCGCCAACTTACACCCATATTTACTCGATGTAAAGCAAGATTGATTTATTGGTAGGTTAGTTCGTTGAATTTTACGGCATGTCAACCCTTGTTGGGTTATTTTATGCCAAAGACGTGAGATGGGTTCATTCCCTCCTGCTTTCGCCATTCCCTCCTCCCTTTCACCATTCCCTCCTTCCTTTTGCCATTCCTTCTCCCTTTTGCCATTCCTTCTCCCTTTCGCCATTCCCTCCTCACTTTCACCATTCCCTCCTCCTTTTTGCCATTCCCTTCTCCCTTTCGCCATTCCCTCCCCCCTTTCACCATTCCATCCTCCCTTTCGCCATTAGTGCGAAGTGAAACCAAACTGCCTCTGGGTCAGAGTGGACCTGGGAGTAATGGTGATGAAAGGGTACTCCACATTCCCTAGAGCTCCAAAACTGGAAACTTCCTTAGATGCAATTTAACGTCATACCAGGGCACTTTGGATGGGGGAAAAGAAGAGATGGGTTCATTTCCTCCTGCCTTTCGCCATTCCCTCCTCCCTATCACCATCCCCTCCTCCCTTTCGCCATTCCCTCCTCACTTTCGCCATTGCCTCCTTCCTTTTACCATTCCCTCCTCCCTTTCGCCATTAGTGCGAAGTGAAACCAAACTGCCTTTGGGCCAGAGTGGACCTGGGAGTAATGGTGATGAAAGGGTACTCCATATTCCATAGAGCTCCAGTATTGGAACTTCCCCATAAGGGCTATAAATTTGGGACAATCATATAGATGCTAGGGCTTGACGTGACCACCCGATTGATTGGAGGTGGCCACCCTGACCGCCAGCTAAGTAAGGACCTAAGAGGAGTTAGATGTCATGAGTGGACCTGGGAGTAATGGTGATGAAGGAGTACTCCACATTCCCCAAAGCTCCAAAACTGGAACTTCCTTAGATGCAATTTAACGTCATACCGGGGCACTTTGGATCGGGGAAAAGAAGAGATGGGTTCATTCCCTCAGGCCTTTATCCATTCCCTCCTCCCTTTCACCATTCCCTCCTCCTTTTTGCCATTCCCTCCTGCCTTTCGCCTTTCTCCTCCTCCCTTTCAGCATTCCCTCCTCCTTTTTGCCATTCCCTCACTTTCACCATTCCCTCCTCACTTTCACCATTCCCTTCTCCTTTCGCCATTCCGTCCTCCCTTTCGCCATTTCCTCTCCCTATCACAAATATCACCATACTTTTGCCATTCCCTCCTCCCTTTCGCCATTCCGTCCTCCCTTTCGCCATTAGTGCGAAGTGAAACCAAACTGCCTCTGCGTCAGAGTGGACCTGGGAGTATTGGTGAGGAAAGGGTACTCCACATTCACCAGAGCTCCAAAACTGGAACTTCCTTAGATGCAATTTAATGGTACTTGGATGGGGGGAAAAGAAGAGATGGGTTCATTCCCTCCTGCCTTTATCCATTCCCTCCTCCCTTTCACCATTCCCGCCTCCTTTTTGCCATTCCCTCCTCACTTTCACCATTCCCTCCTTCCTTTCGCCATTCCCTTCTCCCTTTCGCCATTTCCTCCTCACTATCACCATTCTCACCAGCCTTTCGCCATTCCTTCCTCCTTTTCGCCATTCCCTCCCACTTTCGCCATCCCCTCCCTCATTTCGCCATTCCTCCTTCCTTTCGCCATTCCTTCTCCCTTTCGCCATTCCCTCCACTCTATCACCATTCTCACCATCCTTTCGCCATTCCCACCCCCCTTTCGCCATTCCGTCCTCACTTTCGCCATTCCCTCCTCACTTTCCCCATTCACTCCTCACTTTCAACATTCCCTCCTCCTTTTTGCCATTCCCTTCTCCCTTTCGCCATTATTGCGAAATGAAACCAATTATACATAGATGCAATTTAACGTCATACCAGGGCACTTTGGATGGGGGAAAAGAAGAGATGGGTTCATTCCCTCCTGCCTTTATCCATTCCATCCTCCCTTTCACCATTCCGTCCCTTCCTTTCGCCATTCCCTTCTCCCTTTCGCCATTCCCTCCTCCCTATCACCATTCTCACCATGCTTTCGCTATTCCGTTCCCCCTTTTGCCATTCCTTCCTCCCATTCACCATTCACTCCTCCTTTTTGCCATTCCCTTCTCACTTTCACCATTCCCTTCTCCCTTTCGCCATTCCCTCCTCCCTTTCGCCATTAGAGCGAAGTGATACCAAACTGCCTCTGGGTCAGAGTGGACCTGGGAGTAATGGTGATGAAAGGGTACTCCACATTCCCCAAAGCTCCAAAACTGGAACTTCCTTAGATGCAATTTAACGTCATACCAGGGCACTTTGGATGGGGGAAAAGAAAGGTTCAATTCCCTCCTGCCTTTATCCATTCCCTTTTCCCCCTTTCACCATTTCCACCCGTTTTTTTCCCTCCTCGCCTTTCGCCATTCCCTCCTCGCTTTCGCCATTCCCTCCTTCCATTCGCCATTCCCTCCTCTTTATCAGCATTCTTCTATCACCATTTCCGCACCATTACCCATTCCCTCCTCGCTTTCGCCATTCCGTCCTCCAATTTCGGCCATTCCCTCCTCCCTATCCCATTCTCATAACCATTCTTTCGCCATTCCTCCTCCCTTTTCGCCATTCTCACCTCCCTTTCGCCATTCCCTCCTCAACTTTCACCATTCCCTCCTTCCTTTCGCCAATTCCCTTCTCCCTTTCACCATTCCAACTGCCTTTCACCATTCTCACCATCCTTTTGCCCATTCCCACCCCCTTTCGGCCATTCCGTCCTCACTTTCGCCATTCCCTCCTCACTTTCGCCATTCGCGTCCTCCTTTTGGCCATTCCCTCCTCACTTTCGCCATTCCCGCTCCTTTCGTCATTAGTGCGAAGTGAAACCAAACTGCCTCTGAGTCAGAGTGGACCTGTGAGTAATGGTGATGAAAGGGTACTCCACATTCCCCAGAGCTCCAAAACTGGAACTTCCTTAGATGCAATTTAACGTCATACCAGGGCACTTTGGATGGGGGAAAAGAAGAGAAGGGTTCATTCCCTCCTGCCTTTCGCCATTCTCTCCTCCCTTTCACCATCCCCTCCTCCTTTTTGCCATTCCCTCCTCACTTTCACCATTCCCTCCTCCCTTTCGCCATTCGCTGCTCACTTTCACCATTCCCTCTTCCTTTTCGGCATTCCCTTCTCCCTTTCACCATTCTCTCCTCCCTATCACCATTCTCACCATCCCTTTCACATTCGCCTCCACTCTTTCACCATTCCTCCTCCTTTTTGCCATTCCCTCCTCAACTTTCACCATTCCCTCCTTCCTTTCGCTATTCCTCCTCCCTATCACCATTCTCAACCATCCTTTCACCATTCCCTCCACTCTTTCACCATTCCTCCACTCTTTCACCATTCCCTCCTCCTTTTTGCCATTCCCTCCTCACTTTCACCATTCCCTCCTTCCTTTCGCCATTCCCTGCTCCCTTTCGCCATTAGTGCGAAGTGATACAAAACTGCCTCTGGGTCAGAGTGGACCTGGGAGTAATGGTGATGAAAGGGTACTCCACATTCACCAGAGCTCCAAAACTGGAACTTCTTTAGATGCAATTTAACGTCATACCAGGGCACTTTGGATGGGGGAAAAGAAGAGATGGGTTCATTCCCTCCTGCCTTTATCCATTCCCTCCTCCCTTTCACCATTCCCTCCTCACTTTCATCATTCCCTCCTTCCTTTCGCCATTCCCTTCTCCCTTTCGCCATTCCCTCCTCTCTATCACGATTCTCACCATCCTTTCGCCATTCCGTCCTCCTTTTCGCCATTCCCTCCTTCTTTCAACATTCCCCCTCACTTTCCGCCATTCGTCCTCCTTTTCGCCATTCCCCTCCTCACTTTAACCATTTCCTCCTTCCTTTCGCCATTCACTTCTCGCTTTCGCCATTCCCTCCACTCTATCACCATTCTCACCATCCATTCGCCATTCCCTCCTCACCTTCACCATTCCCTCCTTCTTTTCGCCATTCACTTCTCCCTTTCTCCCTCCTCTCTATCACCATTCCTCACCATTCCTTTCGCCATTCCGTTCCTCCTTTTCGCCATTCCCTCCTTCTTTCACATTCCCTCATCACTTTCGCCATTCCTCCCTTCCTTTCGCCCATTCACTTCTCCTTTCGCCATTCCCTCCACTCTATCACCATTCTCACCAATCCTTTCGCCATTCCTCCTCACTTTCACCATTCCCTCCTCACTTTCGCCATTCCCTCCTCCCTTTCGCCATTCCTCCTTCCTTTCGCCATTCCCTTCTCCCTTTTCGCCATTCCCTTCTCCCTATCACCTTCTCACCATCCTTTCGCCAATTCCGTCCTCCTTTTCGCCATTCCCTCCTTCTTTCACCATTCCCTCCTCACTTTCGCCATTCCGTCCTCCTTTCGCCATTCCCTCCTCACTTAACCATTTCCTCCTTCCTTTCGCCATTCACTTCTCCCTTTCGCCATTCCCTCCACTCTATCACCATTCTCACCATCCTTTCGCCATTCCCTCCTCACTTTCACCATTCTCCTCCTTCCTTTCGCCATTCACTTCTCCTTTTTCGCCATTCCCTCCTCCCCTATCACCATTCTCACCATCCTTTCGCCATTCCCGTCCTCCTTTCGCCATTATCCTCCTTCTTTCACCATTTCCCTCATCACTTTCGCCATTCCCTCCATCCTTTCGCCATTCACTTCTCCCTTTCGCACCTCCCTCCACTCTATCACCATTCTCACCATCCTTTCCGCCATTCCCTCCTCACTTTCACCATTCCCTCCTCACTTTCGCCATTCCTCCTCCGCCCTTTCGCCATTCCCTTCTCCTTTCGCCATCTCTCCCTCCCTATCACCATTCTCACCATCCTTATCGCCATTCCGTCCTCCTTTTCGCCATCCCTCCTTCTTTTCGCCATTCCCTCCTCACTTTCACCCATTCCGTCCTCCCTTTCACCATTCCCTCCTCATTTCACCATTCCCCTCCTTCCTTTCGCCATTAACTTCTCCCTTTCGCCATTCCCTCCTCTCTATCACCATTCTCACCATCCTTTCGCCATTCCCCTCCTCATTTTCGCCCATTCCCTCCTTCCTTTCGTCATTCCCTTCTCCCTTTCGCCATTCTCTCCTCCCTATCACCAATTCCCACCATCCCTTTCGCCATTCCGTCGCCTTTTCGCCATTCCCTCTCTCTATCAGCATTCTCACCATCCTTTTCGCCTTCCGTCCCCCTGTTCGCCATTCCTCCTTCTTTCACCATTCCCTCCTCACTTTCGCCATTCCGTCCTCACCTTTCACCATTCCCTCCTCCTTTTTGCCATTCCCCTCCTCACTTAACCATTCCCCCTTCCTTTCACCATTCCCTTCTCCTTTCACGATTCTCCACCACATTCCTTTCGCCATTCCGTCCTCCTTTTCGCACAATCCCTCCTCACGTTCACCATTCCCTCCTTCCTTTCGCCATTCACTTCTCCCTTTCGCCATTCCCTCCTCTCTATCACCATTCTCACCATCCTTTCGCCATTCCATCCTCACTTTCGCCTTTCCCTCCTCACTTTCGCCATTCCCTCCTTCCTTTCGCCATTCACTTTCTCCCTTTCGCCATTCCCTCCTCTCTATCGCCATTCTCACCACCCTTTCACCATTCCCTCCTCACTTTCGCCATTCCGTCCTCCCTTTCGCCATTCCCTCCTCACTTTCGCCATTCCCTCCTTCCTTTCGCATCCCTTCCCTCGCCTTTCGCCATTCTCTCCTCCCTATAACCATTCTCACCATCCTTTCACCTTTCCCTCCCCCCTTTCACCATTCCCTCCTCCTTTTTGCCAGTCCCTCCTCACTTTCATCATTCCCTCCTTCCTTTCGCCATTCCTTTCTCCCTTTCGCCATTCCGTTCCTCCCTATCACCATTCTCACCATCTTTTCATAATTCCCTCCTCACTTCCGCCATTCCGTCCTCCGTTTCGCCATTCCCCCCTTACTTTCACCATTCCCTCCTCCCTTTCGCCATTTCGTCCTCCCTTTCGCCATTCTCTCCTCTTTTTTTCCATTCCCTTCTCACTTTCACCATTCCCTCCTTCCTTTCGCCATTCCCTGCTCCCTTTTGCCATTAGTACGAAGTTAAACCAAACTGCCTCTGGGTCAGAGTGGACCTGGGAGTAATGGTGATGAAATGGTACTCCACATTTCACCAGAGCTCCAAAAACTGGAACTTCTTTTAGATGCATTTTAACGTCATACCAGGGCACTTTTGGATGGGGGAAAAGAAGAAAGATGGGTTCATTCCCTCCTGCCTTTATCCATTCCCTCCCCCTTTCACCTTCCCTCCTCCCTTTTTTGCCATTTCCCTCCTCACTTTCACCATTCCCTCCTTCCTTTCACCATTCCCTTCTCCCTTTCACGATTCTCAACCATCCTTTCGCACATATCCGTCCTCCTTTTCGCCATTCCCTCCTCACTTATCCCATTCTCCTCCTTTCGCCATTCACTTCTCCCTTTCGCCATTCCCTTCCTCTGCTATCACCATTCTCACCATCCTTTCGCCATTTTTCCAATCCTCACATTTCGCCTTTCCCTCCTTACGCTTTCGCCATTCCACTTCTCCTTTCGCCATTCCCTCCTCTCTAATCACCATTCTCCACGAACCACCTTTCGCATTCCATCCTCACTTTCGCCTTTCCCTCCTCACTTTTCGCCATTCCGTCCTCGCTTTCGCAATTCCCCTTCCTCACTTTCGCCATTCCCCTTCCTTCCTTTCGCCATTCACTTCTCCTTTTCGCCAATTCCCTCCTCTCTTATCACCATTCTCACCATCCCTTTCGCCATTTCCGTCCTCCTTTCGCCATTCCTCCTCACTTTCCACCATTCGCCTCCTTCCTTTCGCCATTCACTTCTCCCTTTCGCATTTCCTCCTCTCTAATCAACCAATTCTCACCATCCTTTCGCCCATTCCATCCTCACTTTTCGCCTTTCCCTCACTCACTTTCGCCATTCCTCCTTCCTTTCGCCATTCACTTCTCCCTTTCGCCATTCCCTCCCTCCTAATCGCCATCCTCCTCTCTATCGCCATTCCAACCACCCTTTTCACCATTCCCTCCTCACTTTCGCCATTCCGTCCTCGCCTTTCCGCCCAACAAAGATTCCCTCCTCAACTTTCGCCATTTAATGGATGTACATCGATTTTTTTTTATCTTTTTCCTTTTTTTTCTTTCTTTTTTTTCTTTTTTTCCTTTCTCTTTTTTTTTCCTTCCTTTTTTTTTGTTATTTTTTTTTTTTTTCCTCTTTTTTTCTTTTTTCTTTTTCTTCCTTTTTTTTTTTTTGTTTTTTTTTTTTTTTTTTTTTTTTTCTTTTTTTTTTTTTCTTCTTTGTTTTTTTTTTTTTCTTGTTTTTTTTTTCTTTTTTTTTTCTTCCTTCTCCTTTCCGCCCATTCTCTTCCCTATCACCAATTCTCACCATCCTTTCATCCATTCCCTCCCCCCTTTCACCATTCCTGCTCCTTTTTTGCCAGTTCCCTCCTCACTTTCACCATTCCCTCCCTTCCTTTCGCCTTCCTTTCTCCCTTTCGCTTCCGTCCTCCTATCACCATTCTCACCATCTTTTTCATCAATTCCCTCCTCACTTCCGCAATTCCGTCCTCCGTTTCGCCCATTCCCCCTTACTTTTCACCATTCCCTCCTTCCTTTGCGCCATTTCGTCCTCCTTTCGCCATTCTCTCCTCTTTTTTCCATTCCCTTCTCACTTTCCACCATTCCCCCTTCCTTTCGCCCATTCCCTGCTCCCTTTCGCCATTAGTGCGAAGTGATACCAAACTGCCTCTGGGTCAGAGTTGAACCTGGGAGTAATGTGATGAAAGGGTACTCCACATTCACAGAGCTCCAAAACTGGAACTTCTTTAGATGCAATTTAAACGTCATACCAGGGACACNTCTCCCTTTCTGCCATTTCTCTCCTCCTATCACCATTTCTCACCATCCTTTCACCATTCACTCCTCCTTTTTGCCAATCCCTCCTCACTTTCACCATTCCCTCCTTCCTTTCGCCATTCACTTCTCCCTTTTCGACATTCCCTCCTCTCTATCGCCATTCTCACCATCCTTTCACCATTCTCTCCTCACTTTCACCATTCCGTCCTCCCTTTCGCCATTCCCTCCTCACTTTCACCATTCCCTCCTTCCTTTCGCCATTCCCTTCTCCCTTTCGCCATTCTCTCCTCCCTATCATCATTCTCACCATCCTTTCACCATTCCCTCCTCACTTCACCATTCCCTCCTTCCTTTCGCCATTCCTTTCTCCTTTCGCTATTCCGTCCTTATCACCATTCCACCATCATTTCATCATTCCCTCCTCACTTTCTCACCATTCTTTCGCCATTCCGTCCCCACTTTCACCATTCCCTCCTCCTTTTTGCCATTCCCTCCTTTCTTTTCGCCATTCCTTTCTCCCTTTCGCCATTCCGTCCTCCCTATCACCATTCTCACCATCCTTTTTCATCATTCCCTCCTCACTTTCGCCATTCCGTCCTCCGTTTTCGCCATTCCCCCTTACTTTCAACATTCCCTCCTTCCTTTCGCCATTTCCTCCTTCCTTTCGCCATTCCGTCCTCCCTTTCGCCATTCTCTCCTCTTTTTTTCCATTCCCTTCTCACTTTCACCATTCCCTTCTCCCTTTCGCCATTCTCTCCTCCTTTTTGCCATTCCCTCCTCACTTTCATCATTCCCTCCTTCCTTTCGCCATTCACTTCTCCCTTTCGCCATTCCCTCCTCCATATCACCATTTTCACCATCCTTTCACCATTCCCTCCTCACTTTCGCCATTCCCTCCTTACTTTCACCATTCCCTCCTTCCTTTCGCCATTTCCTCCTCCTTTTCGCCATTCCCTCATTCGCTCCTTCCTTTCGCCATTCCCTTCTCCCTTTCGCCATTCCCTCCTCCCTATCACCATTCTCACCATCCTTTCTTCATTCCCTCCTCACTTTCGCCATTCCGTCCTCCCTTTCGCCATTCCCTCCCTATCACCATTCTCTCCATCCTTTCACCATTCCCTCCCCCCTTTCACCATTCCCTCCCCCTTCACCATTCCCTCCTTCCTTTCGCCATTTCCTCCTCTCTTTCGCCATTCCGTCCTCCCTTTCGCCATTCTCTCCTCCTTTTTGCCATTCCCTTCTCACTTTCACCATTCCCTTTTCCCTTTCGCCATTCCGTCCTCCCTTTCGCCATTAGTGCGAAGTTAAACCAAACTACCTCTGGGTCAGAGTGTACCTGGGAGTAATGGTGATGAAAGGGTACTTTACATTCCCTATAGCTCCAAAACTGGAACTTCCTTAGATGCAATTTAACGTCATACCAGGGCACTTTGGATGGGGGAAAAGAAGAGATGGGTTCATTCCCTCCTGCCTATATCCATTCCGTCCTCCCTTTCACCATTACCTCCTCCTTTTTGCCATTCCCTCCTCACTTTCACCATTCCCTCCTCCTTTCACCATACCCTCCTCCCTTTCGCCATTCCCTCCTCTCTTTCGCCATTCCCTCCTTCTTTCACCATTCCCTCCTCACATTCGCCATTCCGTCCTCTCTTTCGCCATTCCCTCCTCCCTATCACCATCACCACCTTTTCGCCATTCCCTCCTTCCTTTCGCCATTCCCTCCTCTTTATCACCATTCTCACCGTCCTTTCACCATTCCCTCCTCCCTTTCGCCATTAGTGCGAAGTGAAACCAAACTGCCTCTGGGTCAGAGTGGACCTGGGAGTAATGGTGATGAAAGTGTACTCCACATTCCCCAGAGCTCCAGTATTGGAACTTCCCCATAAGGGCTATAAATTTGGGACAATCATATAGATGCTAGGGCTTGACGTGACCACCCGATTGATTTGAGGGACCACCCTGACCGCCAGCTAAGTAAGGACCTAAGAGGAGTTAGATGTCATGAGTGGACCTGGGAGTAATGGTGATGAACGGGTACTCCACATTCCCTAGAGCTCCAAAACTGGAACTTCCTTAGATGCAATTTAACGTCATACCAGGGCACTTTGGATGGGGGAAAAGAAGAGATGGGTTCATTCCATCCTGCCTTTCGCTATTCCCTCCTCACTTTCACCATTCCCTCCTCCTTTTTGCCATTCCCTCCTCACTTTCACCATTCCCTTCTCCCTTTTGCCATTCTATCCACCCTATCACCATTCTCACCATCCTTTCGCCATTCCCTCCTCCCTTTCGCCATTCTGTTCTCACTTTCACCATTCCCTCCTCCTTTTTGCCATTCCCTTCTCCCTTTCGCCATTCCCTCCTCCCTTTTGCTATCAGTGCGAAGTGAAACCAAACTGCCTCTGGGTCAGAGTGGACCTGGGAGTAATGGTGATGAAAGGGTACTCCACATTCCCCAAAGCTCCAAAACTGGAACTTCCTTAGAATCCCTCTTTCTTTCACCATTCCCTCCTCGCTTTCGCCATTCCGTCCTCCCTTTCGCCATTTCCTCCTCCCCTATCACCATTCTCACCATTCTTTCGCCATTCCCTCCTCCCTTTCGTCATTCTCACCTCCCTTTCGCCATTCCGTCCTCCCTTTCGCCATTCCCTCTTCCCTTTCGCCATTCCCTCCTTCCTTTCACCATTAGTGCGAAGTGAAACCAAACTGCCTCTGGGTGGACCTGGGAATAATGGTGATGAAAGGGTACTCCACATTCCCCAGAGCTCCAGTATTGGAACTTCCCCATAAGGGCTATAAATTTAGTACAATCATATAGATGCTAGGGTTTGACGTGATCACCCGATTGATTGGAGGGGCCACCCTGACCGCCAGCTAAGTAAAGACCTAAGAGGAGTTGGATGTCATGAGTGGACCTGGGAGTAATGGTGATGAAAGGGTACTCCACATTCCCCAAAGCTCCAAAACTGAAACTTCCTTAGATGCAATTTAACGTCATACCAGGGCACTTTGTATGGGGGAAAAGAAGAGATGGGTTCATATCCCTCCTGCCTTTATCCATTCCCTCCTCCCTTTCACCATTCCCTCCTCCTTTTTGCCATTCCCTCCTCACTTTCGCTATTCCCTCCTTCCTTTCGCCATTCCCTTCTCCCTTTCGCCATTCCGTCCTCCCTATCACCATTTCTCACCATCCTTTCACCATTCCCTCCTCCCTTTCGCCATTCCGTCCCCCCTATCACCATTCTCACCATCTTTTCGCCATTCCGTCCTCCCTTTCGCCATTCCGTCCTCCCTATCACCATTCTCACCATCCTTTCGCCATTCCCTTCTCCCTTTCGCCATTCCCTCCTTCCTTTCGCCATTCCGTCCTCCCTATCACCATTCTCACCATCCTTTCACCATTCCCTCCTCCCTTTCGCCATTCCGTCCTCCGTATCACCATTCTCACCATCCTTTTGCCATTCCCTCCTCCTTTTCGCCATTCTGTTCTTCCTTTCACCATTCCCTCCTAGCTTTCACCATTCCCTCCTCCTTTTTCCCATTCCCTCCTTTTTTCACCATTCCCTTCTCCCTTTCGCCATTCCGTCCTCCCTATCGCCATTAGTGCGAAGTGAAACCAAACTGCCTCTGGGTCAGAGTGGACCTAGGAGTTATGGTGATGAAAGGGTACTCCACATTCCCCAGAGCTCCAGTATTGGAACTTCCCCATAAGGGCTATAAATTTGGGACAATCATATAGATGCTAGGCTTGACGTGACCACCCGATTGATTGGAGGGGCCACCCTGACCACCAGCTAAGTAAGGACCTATGACGAGTTGGATGTCATGAGTGGACCTGGGAGTAATGGTGATGAAGGAGTACTCCACATTCCCCAAAGCTCCAAAACTGGAACTTCCTTAGATGCAATTTAACGTCATACCAGGGCACTTTGGATGGGGGAAAAGAAGAGATGGGTTCATTCCCTCCTGCCTTTATCCATTCCCTCATCCCTTTCACCATTCCCTCCTCCTTTTTGCCATTCCCTTCTCACTTTCACCATTCCCTCCTTCCTTTCGCCATTCCCTTCTCCCTTTCACCATACCCACCTCACTTTTGCCATTCCGTCCTCCCTTTCGCCATTCCTCCTCCCTATCACCATTCTCACCATCCTTTCGCCATTTCCCTCCTCCCTTTCACCATTCCCTCCTCCCTTTCGCCATTCCGTCCTCCCTTTCGCCATTCCATCCTCCCCTAGCACCATTCTCACCATTCTTTCGCCATTCCCTCCTCCCTTTCGTCATTCTCACCTCCCTTTCGCCATTCCGTCCTCCCTTTCGCCATTCCCTCTTCCTTTCGCCATTAGTGCGAAGTGAAACCAAACTGCCTCTGGGTGGACCTGGGAATAATGGTGATGAAAGGGTACTCCACATTCCCCAGAGCTCCAGTATTTGAACTTCCCCATAAGGTCTATAAATTTGGGACAATCATATAGATGCTAGCCGATCATATAGATCACCCGATTGATTGGAGGGTCCACCCTGACCGCCAGCTAAGTAAAGACCTAAGAGGATTTGGATGTCATGAGTGGACCTGGGAGTAATGGTGATGAAAGGGTACTCCACATTCCCCAGAGCTCCAAAACTGGAACTTCTTTAGATGCAATTTAACGTCATACCAGGGCACTTTGGATGGGGGAAAAGAAGAGATGGGTTCATTCCCTCCTGCCTTTATCCATTCCCTCCTCCCTTTCACCATTCCCTCCTCCTTTTTGCCATTCCCTCCTCACTTTCGCCATTCCCTCCTTCCTTTCGCCATTCCCTTCTCTCTTTCGCCATTCCCTCCTCCCCTATCACCATTCTCACCATCCTTTCGCCATTCCGTTCCCCCTTTCACCATTCCGTTCCCCCTTTCCACCATTCCTCCTCCTTTCACCATTCCCTCCTCAATTTCGCCATTCCCTCCTTCTTTTTCACCATTCCCTCCTCAATTTCGCCATTCCGTCCTCCCTTTCGCCATTCCCTCCTCACTTTTGCCATTCAGTCGTCCCTTTCGCCATTCCCTCATCTCTTTCGCCATTAATGCGAAGTGAAATCAAACTGCCTCACACCCTCTGTCGGTGGGGCATAGAATACGCTTACTATCCCTCTTCACGGAGGTATGATCCGTGGGTGGTGACCCGTGATGCTTAAGTTCACAATCCTGGTGGCTGAGCAGCCCATGACATGTAACACTCCATTTTCACCCTTACTTTAGCTGGTCAAGTCATTCCCTAGCACCTATATGGTTGTCCCAACCCTATTGCCATCATGGCAAGCCCAAATCTTTGTTTATCATATATGTGCTAGAAGGCGGTGGCCGAGGGTCTTTGTGTCTTGGGTATGACATGAAATTTTATCTGATGGTGACGTTCCAATTCTGGAGCTCTGGGGAATTTTGAGTACCCCTTCATCACCATTACTCCCATGTCTACTCTGTACCGGAGTGGTAGTACCTGTCGAGGTCCCATCTATGGGTTAAATAGAAGAAAAAAATGAGTATAAAGATGTTAAAAAAACTGAGTTAAAAAAATTGAATATCCATCAAGAATGAATAAAACAAAACGTCTTCTCCGACCGCCTGTCTAGCTTAGGACTAAAATGGAGTGTTGCATGTCATGGAATAGTTAACAACCATGATTCCGTCCTTAAGCATTACAGGTCGCCACAATCCACTTATAATCATTGTTGTTAATATTCTTTCTCACTCTTATGTTACTTATGGCAGTGTAACCCCCCACACACCGTGTATTCAACGGTTAAAACTCTGTTTAGAAATAAATAAATCCTTTCTCTTTTTTTTATTGCTAGAAAGCTTTACTCTAAGTTGCGCAATCACCCTGTTGCTGGGGCTGTAGAATACACCAACTGTATCTCTCTAGAATGGTAAAATCCCCCACCCCAATAGCGCCACCTGTTGGCCATGGGTAGCAACCCATGATGCTTAAAGACATCTTCAGCATAAAATAACCCAATATGCGTTGACATGCCGTAAATCCAACCAACCAGCCAACTGAGTTTATCTATTTTAAGAAAAGCTCTCTTTGAGGATCCATCAATGTTCAATGGTGCATCTTGCCTTTGTTTTGAGCGTCAGCAACTAATAGACCCCACAAAACTGGCAGTGTAATTTAGGTTCTATAAATAAAAAAACAAGTCAATTAAAAAGAGTGTTTGCCTCAATGCAAAAACATTCTTGGGATCGGTCCAAAATATCTTTCTCCCACTGAAGAAAGAAGATTTTCTTGAGATGTTGGTGCTGGCGTTGAATCCACTTCTGCTTGCTTGGATCACTTTGTCCTGAATATGTACGCCAAAAAGCCCCCACCCACTCACCCCCATATGATACTGTAAAGAGCATCTGGTACTTTTTAAAGGAGGTGTCTTCATTCCTGAAATGTGGTATCCAAGCGAGTACATGGTACTTGTAATTTAACCATTGTAGTTCTTTTTGACAATAACAAAATAATAAAGATTATTCTAATCAATTATTTATTCTGTTAACTCCATTGCAATCTATTAGATTTCCATTATACCATTATTTCAAGGACAAAAGGCCAATCTTATATATTGGAGGAGAGTTATCTCCCCTAATGAACTATTGACTCTTTAATGAAAAAAGTGTAATATCAGACAACAACATGGCTGCTTGATGAACACATCACTTGTTGATTGTTAATTATTTATCCAACCCATCCTGTTGTATTCCTGGACGGTGAGAAAATAAAACCGAATATTGTTGTATTTAAAATATGTTTAACTGTTTTGTTATCTATTATTATACTAAAGCTGAGGGAATCAATGATTGTTTGGTAAAGGCTTTTTTCCTATTTAATTTACTGACACAAAATACATCCTAAAATATTCCTTAGTTTGGGATGATTAAGTTATGTTTGAAAAAAATTCCATTTTATTTTATTCTAATTAGTCGTAATTTGCAATTAAATCAAAAACTCACCCGTCTCTTACTCACATTCTGTCTGTCACTTCCCTCTCTATATTATATATCTTGATTTACTACTCTTCTATATATGTGGTTTTCTGAGAGTAAAGAGAGAGGAGAGAGAGAGAGTAGAGAGAAGTGAGAGAGAGAGGAGAGAGAGTGGAGAGAGAGAGATGAATGAGAGTTATGGAGCGATGCGATTTAGATATTGAACTTCTACCTTACCCACTCTTATTCATATGTTACCATCTAACGGCTGAGGAGCTTATATATAGACGGCTCAATTCTTTTACTTAATTGCAAATTTTAGCATAAAAAAAAAAATTCTCTGTCGTATTTATTTTTTTAAAAAAATTAAATTCGTTTTTGAAACTAGCTTTCTTCCTGATCACAAATGATATCTACTTCAGAATCTCAATTAGTGACCCATACGGGTACGTTATTTTTCTAGTATTTTATTATTCCTGGCATCTTGAGATATAATACTATATTTGTGTAAATATATAAAGCTGTATATATGAAGGCTGTTCGTATTTACCCAACCCATTCGCACGAGCAGGGTGCGATACAAGGTCAATTTCTTAAGCGAAGTTTAACCGGTTTGAATTCAGTTTTCCTTCCTAGATCAGTTGCCCATACCAAGGTTAAAGAATAAAGTATGTCCTGCTATTTACATAGTGGAGAGAGAATAGGTTGGATTAACACCTCTTCCCAAGTTTATAGGTTATGTGAGAATCGCTCAGTAGACTGTAGAACTCTTCATCGAGGCATTGCTTAGTATAGTCGGGTCGGTCCGTGTTACAACTTTCCTGCGCGATCTCGAGTAACCTAATCTATCACTATCGAAGGCATTGGTTGACAAGCTGTGGTCCAAAGTCTGGTGTTGAATATTTTATGCCTTCATTTTTAAAAATGCTGTAACTCTGCATAATTCTCAAATTAGCCAAACTCTTGTATATGCCGGGATCAAAGTTTACCTGCACTATTTTGTACAGGAACTAGTGAATATAAAATCTGGTCAACAATCCGGCTCGCGTGTCTTTCCAACCAGGTATGACTAGTGTTATACTTCGCATTAGTAGTGACTCGATTACGAAATGACCACTGACGTAGCTATAACCTCGTACTATCATTATCATCTCGGTGCGTTGTATGCAGTATGGTGTCGCGTTTGGATAGCGAGCTTGTCTCATATTAGTCTTGTTTGAGTGGATTAGGTGTCTTCCTTACAACATTATTCGTTGATTCTGTCTCATATGGAGAATAAGCCATCCATGTTTTTTTTCCAGCCTCTATCGCACGTGGTGAAGTATCGATCTTTGCAAATGCTATTCTCCTCGCCATTTTAATTTGCGGGAATTCTGTATCATACTGATTGATGCATTGTCTTCACCCACCGTAGCATGCTCATGTTGTGGACGCCGTATGGGATTATAAAATCGGTTAACTCTCGTCAGTGAGGAGAAGACTCATCGGGACGACGTGACCAGAGTCTTTATCATCGCGCATATAATCCTTCTCATGAGCTTCCTCTTATGGACTAGCTCTTGCGTTAATACGGGACCTGTGTGTCTGCACTTTATGCAACTTAACTATTCAGCAGTCTCTTCTGGTATAAGCGAATTGCCATATTAGCCCCATGCTATGGGTAATATATTAGACAAAGGCCCCTGGCGGCTCGCACTCCGTTATTTACCAACCCTTTGGCTATAATAACAAATTCGCCAGTTCCGTAACCGTCGCCCATCGATGATTGTTGCATATACGTTTATGTGTCGGTGCCGAGCACCACTATCATAAAGATTGATAAGTAAGCTGGTGTATGCGGCCGAGAGAGGTTCTGGACTATCTAGGAATTGCGTCGTTTCTACTTCCGCTTCATGGGTCTAAAAATTGTCCATTATAGTGTTTTAGTTTATTTGGCAAAATAAATTAAAGAACTCATGTTAATTATAGCCACTCGCTAATTTATCATGAGCATAGCCCTCGAATTGAAGTAGAATAAAAAAATATCCATTTATACTCGTTTTATTTTCATAAACTTTGTTTGTCTAATTAATAATTCATAGAGTCTGAATCGTTAAAATAGAGTATGGAGCTATTTGCTGTAGGCTTTTCTCCAAGTTGATTTAATATCGTGCTACTCCTCATCATACTATACTGTAATCTGTTTCAGTCTGCATAATCTTTCACAACTACGTGGTCTGCAAACATACCTATACTTGCATTATAACACATTCAAGAATACCAGACTCTGCGTGTATTAAATTAATTTGGTTCAAACCTTCCATTTCTGTGAGATTAAAATCTTCAAGATGCATTTTAATGTTTAAAAAAAATGTGCTCTCGTCCTTTTTTTAATTCGTTTGAAACTTACATGTCTCAATCAACAATCAATCTACCCCTGAGCTGATGGTACCTCAATCAGGTCAGTTTGTCTAGTACGTATTATTATAGTATATACGTGTAGTACATATAGATATAGCAGCGCCATATTATAGTACATATATATATAAGTTTTGTTGAACTGTACTAGACAATTCCTGTCGGACAATTTTCTGTTGATCCCTTCAAGTTCGGGGTCATCTCTTCTGGTGTCAGGGGTTGTCTAACACTTGGTCATATACCACACGTTGCAATAGCACATTTTGCCATGCCTCATGTCGTACGTAATATCTCTGATATGTGATCGATGATTTCGTTGTCCTCTGTTCTTATACACGTATGACATCTTGTACGAGTTAAGTTAATCAAGGTAATTTAGATAGTGTGGAGGTAATAACCATTCTATGCTTAAGTAGATTTGTGGTAGGAAAGATATTAGTGGGGAGGTGCATCTGTTTGCTCAGAGCTAGTACTGTTGCGGAGTAGATATTTATATGTGGTGTAGTGGGCAGCTCACGGGCATGGGAGATTGTGGGAGACACGTTGATCGGGCTGACCAACAAAAATTATTAAGACCATTTATCAGCTCTGATTCGCATATTGTTTTTAATTAAAGGCACTAATGGAGGGTTTCACCCAAAAAGGATCACAGCATAAACTGATGTTTACATGAGATTATCAAAAATTACTGGTTTTTTTAGTGGTATGTGGGGAAAAAGCTGTAAGGTGGAGCAGTATGGACTCGGGTATATTAGGGCGTTCATATAACCATAATTACTCCTACTATAACCTTTGTGGTACCAATCTTTAATCCTATACGCTGTTACTGATCTTGAGGTTGCACGTTTCACTATTCTATGAAGTATTAAGCTCCATTTATCTATACTTTTTGTGTTTAACTAGGGTGTAATAGTTTGGGATTTTGGTGTTTGATAAACTCCATCACAAGCTTCGCTTTATTTTGAAGTTTCTTCTCACCTAATCGTTTTTCGTTTAAGAACGAGTACATCGAAATTCAATATCCATGATTTAACGACCTTTCCTTCGGTACTTATTCAGTCATTTGGATCCTTGTATCACCTCCCACTACATCGTAACATCTGTACCACCTGTCTATAAATTGTATATTCTGATTTCAGCTCGCTGTAATCATAGCGATGCCTGCGGTTCGAGCTTAAGACTGTCTATACTAGTAATAAATATCTTAGCTGTGCTGATGGTGGTGTAGGGTCATTCTGTCCGACGTCGTCACGGAATATTCCCTCAGTTTTACTTTGTCAATGTTTCTTTACTTTTCCCGATTATGATCATCACCGTTCATAAGTATAGTGCGCCGCAATAATTTTGACGACAGAGCGTCGGATCAAACGATACTGATGAAAAACTTATTATATGCAATCGTACTGTATCTTACGTCACCTATTATCCGATGTATTACAGTATGTTTGTTGGTGTTCCTCCGCAGTCTCAATCATGTCTTCTACAATCAATAGCTGCATAATCTCTATATTCTGTATGTATAAGTGAAGCTATAGTATCTGGTTATATGTAATTTTAATGAAACATACGACATGTATCTCCCATATATAATTAGATTATTAGTTTCTTATTAAATCAAAAACCGAATAGAAGCATGAATAACTATTTCTTAGTTGCTTTAATGAGTAATATATTATTTGGTTGAATATCACACAACTAATATGGCACTAATGAATATAGCTCACCAGTTTCGATATCTGCAGGTGCTAATATATCATCATAATACTCGATTTTCTTATTTATTAATGTGTCAATTATATTAAGAGAGTGTTATCGCTGGGTGAGAGCTGACTTTGTGTGAAGCTGTTGATGTATGCGTAAGTGACGTAGATTATGGACCCAATTGATATATCATGTTATAAACTGTACTATAGTTACACCACACTATTACTTTTCTATATTTCCAGTGTATTGACTGAATAGTTGTAAAGCTTCATCAGCGTATAATACTCATGTTTACCATAGATGTGTATCTCTTATTATCAACGATCTAGCAAAATATGAACGATATATGGATTTCCATTGGTGATTAAGCAAGATAAAATGAACAAATATTAAGAGTCCTTAATATTGAGAAGAATTATCCAAGCATCTTGTTAGTAACCAGTATATTCTTCAACCCAAAGACTAGTAACATAACGATGAACTCTAAGGTGTGACAATACTGTGTGTGGCGCTAGTATTTATGTGTTTTGTTTCGAATTATCGAGCTTAAATGTATGCTGGATCCTAAGTGCTTTATATATTTACCCGAAATGAATAGCAAAAGGTACCTCAACTAAGAAAGTGTGAGGAATCAAATTAACTTTGTTATAACGGTGAAGCTACGGAAGAAGTCAAATGTAATTATCACAATAGATATAGAACCATAGATGGGAAGATAATTTTATTATTTAGTCAAGAAAAGACAAAGTAGGGTGCGATCCAGAGTGTTGATATATACAATGATTAGATTATTATTTTAAATCGATTGATACCAAATGATCCGGATGAATAAGATTCAGTTAATATATCCTGGTCATTAAATAGAAATAAGTAAAAAAGATAGATATTACAAGACGGCTTACCGGTATGGTGCTTACCCATTACCTCTCTAACGTTACTTGCATGTCTATTTAATACAAATCTCAGCGCTTAATGAATAACGCGTCGATTATTGAAAATTTAGTAAGTTTCGTCACACACTTATGGTAAGTACGCTCACTTCGATATTCTCCTCGTAGGTATGAATAAGTCATAAGTCTATGAAATAATTACAACAAGCTAGTGACACGTCTGTTACTTACAGTGGGCAGTGTCATATATGATGCACCTAGATATTGCCTCTCAGATAGTAAAAGTGCAATAACCGCTCTCTCACAGGAAATAGAAACATGTATTATTTTCAAAAGTTGGCTGGGAGAAATCAAATATGAGTTAAATAGGGCTGTCAAAAATGGTCAGGAATTTTGTCAAACTACTTGCTGGTTGACAGTTTCAGACACAGATAAATAATTAGGCAATTACTAGAAATCACATGAATGGGAACATATATTTCTCTCATATCTCATCATACAAATTGCGTGATTGTCAAGTTCTAGATTCTTTACCCAAACGTAAATCGTTCACCAGAGGCAAATAATGAATTACATTCACTAGTTCAAAATATTTTTTTCAACAGTAAACATAAGTAGTCAAGGATAAGTTGTGGAATAGACCAAACATCGCTATTCGACTGATGAACGACTCTGGTTTTATTAACATATGGATCATATAAATAATTAGGAATGAGACCGAAATAGACATTAAGACATAAGAAAAAGAATGTAACTGTGGAAACTGACATAATAATATTACACTTAACATGCAGATAGAGACGACAAGTGTTCAATATAGTAGTCCTCCCATTAGTGTGAAGTATCGCATTTTAGATCATATTATAAATGAGCGATAATAAGAGTTACGCAACTCACAGAAAAAGTACGACTGCAATCAATAATACTTCTATTCCATTTCATCTATGCGAACTACTAAAAACCTAACCCGTAGAACCTTTACCGTAACCTTAGCTTCTCAAAGTTTCGGGTATATTTCCGTGAAATATGCAATGCTTTTTTAAACTAATGATATTATCTCTTGCGCGCTATTTTGCATTAGTACCAATCATTAAAAGAGTTTTTTAGTTGGCGAGTAGCCCCTATTATCGTATCAGTGGTATATAGCCGGATGGCGAGGTAGTCTATCCCCTTTTCGCTAATGCTAGACCAGGGAGATTGTTTTTGCTGAGCTGGAGCGCAACACCTACCATCAGCTTCCCACTTTACCGCACAGAGCAGATTACCCAATCTGTGCTACTCATGCGCTGAATTGGCCAGGACCGATATCGAAATCGGAACCTTACGGTTCTTTGACGGATGCTCTACTGACTGAACTAAACCGGCTCCAATCTAATTTTATCTCTTGCGCCCTATTCTGCATTAGTACCGAAATTATATGAAGGGGTGTTACCTACTCATACTAACCGTAACACTAACCCTAACCTCAACCCTAGTTTCTCAAAGGTTTCGGGTAATTCCATGAAATATAATGCTTTTTATATGTAAAGTAATGTCATCGGGGAGGCTTAAAGTTGGTATTAGCCAGACAGCGAGGGAGTCTATCCCATTTTCACTAGCGCTAGACCAAGGAGGTTATTTTAGCGTCTGCGGTGGAGCATCACACCTATCATCAGCTACTTACTTCACCGCACAGATCCCTGTGCTACTAATACGCTGAGTTGGCGAGGGCCGGTATCGAACCAGGAATCTTGTGATTCCTAGCCGAACGCTCTACCGACTGAGCTAAACCGGCCCTAATCTAATGATATTATCTCTTGTGCGCTATTCTGCAGTAGTACCAACCATTGAAAGAGTTGGAAGTGTGTAACTTATGCTCGTCTACCTTAGGCCACCAATTTATCAATCAGTCTTTGTATTAATAGAATCAATAAAGTGTTGTTGGCAAGAATAGAGTCAATCTGTGTTTGGATGATTGATGAAATACTCAAAGTGTTATGTAGTTAGGGTCATGTCTGAAGATGCATATCAGTTGGCCAAAGACGATTGGTTGGGGGGGGGGAGCACAACCAGGATATTGATTGTAATGTCAACAGATTTATCAGTAGGATGTTTGATGACGGAGATAGATAGATAGATAGATAGATATATATGAACAGAGTGAAATCCAGAGAGAGAAAGAAAGAGAGAGAGAGAGAGAGGGGGGAGGAAGGGGGAGGAAGGGGGGTGGAGAGAATGGCTTGGATAGAAACTAATAGACTGACAATTAATAGACTATACATATATATATATAGAGAGAGATATATATAGATGGTTATGAATTGACTAGGATGGAATTACGGTGTTGAGTTCTTCCTTCCTTTCTATGATAGATACATATATATATATATTTCATCTGTTATTTCATCTGTCAGTGTGTCTTCATTGCAAGGCTGGGCTGCAATCACAGTCGAGGAAACATAAAATGTCTTCTTGATGATGCACAACATGGGAGGAAACAAATCACTCACTGCTGACCCTCATCTATCGTTCACGATAGGAGAGTCCACCATTGGGAGAATATGTGCTTAATTGATGTCATGCTTCATTTTGAAAATTAATTAGTTGATAATTAATGAATAAGGCGGGCATATTCTCCCAGAAATTGTCGGCTAAGGCCATATTAAACACATTGTTTGTTTGTTTGTTTGTTTGTTTACTTTCATATATATATATATATATATATATATATATATAACAGAAAAAGGAATTAAATAACCACAGCTGATATAATGCATGAAAACCCTTCGGCATTTGTTATTTCTAATTGAATCGTCCATTTTTAGATTCGTTTCAAAATTGTCATCCTGTTACTAATCATATCTTCCATCTTTGATGAGTAAGGCTTAGTGGTGTAATGCAGACCTGTAGGTTCAGTAACATATTTCAGTTGGTTGGTTGGTTGGTTGGTTGGTTTGATTTTACTGCTTGTCAATCCATTGGGTCATTTTATGCTGAAGACGTTTTTGTTTTATTCATTCTTGATGGGTACTCATTTGTTTTAAGCTCAATTTTTAAACACATTTTTAGCTCATTTCACTCTATTTAACCAATATATGGGACCCTAACAGGTACTACCACTCCGGGTCAGGATGGACCTAGGATTAATGACAATGAAGGTGTACTCCACATTCCCCAGAGCTCCAAAATTGGAACCTCACCATCAGATAGAATTTAACCTCATAACCAAGACAAGGTGACCCTCAACCACCGCCATCTAGCACATGTATGATAAAAATGCTTGGGACTTGCCATAAGGGTAATAGGGTTTGGACAATCGTATAGGTGTTAGGGCCTGGCGTGACCGGTCAATTGATTGGAGGGGTCTCTCCGACCACCCATCTAGACTAAGTAAAGGCCAAAGTAGAGTGTTGCATGTTATGGACTGCTCAGCCACCAGGGTTCTATCTTTAAGCGTCACGGGTCGTCACTCACAGTCAACATGTGGTCCCCATTGGGGGTCTTACCCTTCTGCAGAGGGGCAGTCTGTATATTCTAAAGGCCCAGCCGACAGGGCTGACATGATTCAGTGATTCTTGTTCTGTTATAAAGGAAATTTATAAATGCAATTTGATGTGGGCCCCTATGCTTTTATTCGTTCTGCCAAAATGTGATTCACCCCAGGGAGCTATATGAACCTTTTTCGAGAAGTCCTGATCTAAAGATTTCTTATAGATAATTGATAACATTATTCATTATTAGAAGAATATTCAGTTGACTCAGTATGTAATCCAGTACATTAAACCACTTAGATAAACTCATAGGCGTTACGAATTACCTTTCTGTGTGTCCATTATGTTAGTTTTCTTTCTTTCTTTTCTAAGTTCACTACCGTCGGTTATATCGTCTAAGCAATGCTCCCAAATCATCCCCTCTCTCTCTCTCTCTTTCTCTCTCTCTCTCTCTCTCTCTCTCTCTTTCTCTCTCTCTCTCACCCCGTCTCTCTCTCTCTTTCTCTTTCTCTCTCTCTCTCTCTCTCTCTCTTCTCTCTCTCTCTCTCTCTCTCTCTTCTCTCTTCTCTCTCTCTCTCTCTCTCACCCCCTCTCTCTCTTTCTCTTTCTCTCTCACCCCGTCTCTCTCTCTCTCTCTCTCTCTCTCTCTCTCTCTCTCTCTTTCTGACCTATATTTCTACTGTTTCTTCTCAATTCTCTTATCCTTTTCTTGTTTTTCAAGATTTTTTCTCTTTACTTTTTGTTTCATTTATGTTTGTTTAACCGTTATGTCTTCAAAACAACATGTCCTATTAACCCACCTTTCAAACAACAAACAGTGTCATTTGAAGTTTAAAGTTTGAACATTTATTGAAACATATCTTGGTCTTATCTAAACGACGAATCATTGCACCGCCCTCTTGGCTGGGCTTAGAATATGCCGACGGAATCCACTGCAGAGTTGACATACCGTTAAACCGTCCTATAGACCAGCCTATCCTCACCGTAGCAGGGTGGTGACAACGTGATAGTGTCAGAGCTATTCTGCCCAGAACTCAAGTTCCTGGTTGGGCCTCTTAAGGCGGATTGGTTTATCACCCAGTGGAATCAAGGCCACAACCCGGCTAAAGGAGCTCTGGTGAAAACTCAAAGGGCGACTCCATTATCGTTAGGAATCAACGGCGTTTGGTGTACGTGTCACCGTGTCTATGTGAAATTTGAGGCAAACAAAGGCATCTCCTTCTCCTGACCGGGATATGCATACGGGGTTTTGGGACCGCTTGTAAATTTCCTATTCCATTGGTACTGTTTTCATGAATTCACTATCACGTTCATTCGGGATACGGTGAATTCGTTGGATGGAACCGGCTCAATTGACCCAGAAATAACCACAGCTGATATAATGCATGAAAACCCTTCGGCATTTGTTATATTAAATCGTATTTCAAATTGAATCGTCTATTTCTAGATTCGTTTCAAAACTGTCATCCTCTTACCAATCAAGTCTTGCATCTTTGAGGAGTAAGGCTAAGTGGTGTAATGTAGACCTGTAGGTTCAGTAACATATTTCAGTTGGTATTGCTTTAACAACAACAACAACAACAAATGCCATTAAAATCAATCAATCGATCTTCAAAACAACGAATGACATTTATTGCCTTTTTAAGTTCAATGAGAAAAGGTTGTAACAAAGATGGCGCTGGAAGTTCATGTAGTTATGATAAAATGCTTTTATGGAGCTATCTCCTCTTTAAACAACAAGCCTATGAGATTAGTAAAGTCGTCGGGGCGGCCTAATGTCGGTATGAGCCATACAGCGAGGGAGTCTATCCCCTTTTCACTAGCACTAGACCAAGGAGATTATTTTAGCGTCTGAGACGGAGCACCACATCTACCATCAACTCCTTACTTTACCGCATAGATCCCTGTGCTACTCATACGCTGAGCTGGCGAGGGTCGGTATCGAACCAGGAACCTTGTGAATCCTAGCCGAACGCTCTACCGACTGAGCTAACCCGGTCCTTAGTAGGCCACACCATATACCTCGGTAGCAATATCTCATCTACTGAAAATGATGTCAATATACTCATACATATTCACCAACTCCTCCGCACGAGCAGGATGTGACACAAGGTCAGTTTCTTAATCGGTTTTGATTTGAAAGCTGCACAAATGAGCGAGCAACGAAATCTTATTCGGTAACTTACGCTTTACGTTAAAATTAGAAAACAAAAAGTCCTCTCACCTCTGTAATAATGAAGGGTTAACGTACCTTTTCCCCTCTAAAGCTTGTAATCCGTTTTGAAGAAAGAAAAGTGTTATTGTCCTCGTACACCGCTTAAATAGAACGTGTCGTGTATTTGACTGGTTGTTAGCACCAGCCAATCAGAGGCGCGGTTGAAAATTTTACACTCGTCCAAAGAACAATAAAAAGTCAAACGTCTGTTAGCGTCTCAAGTTAGTAGTTGGATCAGAATTTTGATCATCTCTGATAGGGTCAGCATGACAAGGGAAGTCTGATGTTGAAAGACCCGAAACTTACCAGTGACCGATGCATACTACATCACTGACGATACCTACCAGCGCCCCAAATGTAAGAACGTATATATATATAAAAAAAATACTAGTTCGAACTCGGCCATAATGCCGCGGAAGCAACCAAAAACATTTGTTGTGCAAAAGATGAGGGCACAGTTGATAACAGTACAGTAATCAGATGGGTCAAGACATTTCGCTCGATGATCAAAAAAGGCTAGGTAGGCCTAAAAGCGTGGATACAGAGACAAGTAGCACTCAGAGAGTATCAGGCAAGCTCAGCATCTCACAGTTCAATGATGTTCGTCACCTTTTCGACCTTGGCGCAAATATCCGGAACTACCGAATTGTGCTTCGTGTTACCACAATATTGCAAAACATTTGACTCACCCAAGAATTTATTGTATAAATGAAATTTGTTAATATGACATCTTTTGATAGTAGGTACTTAGATATTCTAAAGTTGCAGCCGACAAGGTTCATAGCCATTTTGAAAGATGAAAGGAAATGACCGTCTTTATAAGTGGACTGACGAAGAGAAGATGCTTATGACTGACACATTTAGCCACGTTTAACTGAGTCATTTGTGAAATAGGTTGACAACTGTTGATTTTGAAATCATTTTTACATCAATCCAAAACTTCCCGGGGGTCAACACAGAGCAGCGTAGTTTGTTAATGGTGCGTTTTGATTCGTCAAAGTGTTAGGGTTGGCTGATCCCCTTTTTATATAGAATAATGAAACACTTTTTGCGGTTGAGATTTAATCTCGACTCTAAATAGTGGAGAGTTCCACGATAAATCACACATGGTTATGGAACTTGGAAAGTTAAATAATATGATTTGAATTATTATTAGATTGAGTAATTGATTGATTTTTAATGTCATGTCAACCCATCTGGGGTTATTTTATCCCTGGGGGTTAGGGAATCGCATTAATTGTACATTACATTAAGATCTTTTGTGTACTTGTTTTTTTTTTTTTTTGTTGTTTGTTTTTGTTTTTGCACACAGTTATATGTTATCATATATTCCTATGTCCGATGATTTCAACCAAATTACGAATTACTACCTAATACGAATAATTGTATGGTTTCAAGTAATCATTCCTATTTAATGACACTCATTTGTTTGCATATAGCTTGCAGCGCCGTGTAAACTTGGTAGTGTCAGAGCCGTGCTATTGGGAACTTAGGTTCCTAGCAGACAGGTCTGGCACCCAGTGGTATTCAGGCCACAACTCGGCCAAAGGAGCTCTAGCGATAATCCAAAGGGCGTCTTCATCATCGTCAGTAATCAATGGCTTTGGGCGTACTTGTCACTGCATCTATGGAAAATCTACGTCAGACAAGGGCATCTCCTTCCCTTAACCGGGATATGCATGCAAAGTTTGGAGAGCGCTTGTGAATTTCCTATTCCTTGTTATTCTGTCCATGAATTCACGACAAGTGAATTCATTGGATAAAGTCAGATCAACCGACCCAGGGTAAATGCCGAAACAGAAAAAGAACACAGTTATATGGTATCAAGTAACTAATAATAATCCTTAGTAAACAATTATCATCATCATCATCATCATGTCGCATATATATATATATATATATATATATATATATATATATATATATATATATATATATATATATATATATATATATATATATATATATATATATATGGAGGCGCGTGGGCTAGTGGTTAGAGTCGTGGAAAATGGACTCGTCGATTTGAGTTCAATTCCTAGACGAAATTGTTGGCATTTCACATAGCGCTAATACCCTTGGGAAAGGCATGAATCCATATATTCTCCCTCCAGCTATGGGTTAAATAGTAGGGCAGACTGGGCTCTTCAGCCTTGTGTAGGTAACCAGTCTAGGAGAGAGATAACTCTGAATTCAAAATTCCTGATGTCGGTCGTTGATTGTGTTTGTGGCAACCCTTGATGCACCAATTCTTTCCTATCGATTGTGCCAAAAAGTGCGGATGGTCCAACACAAGCCTTCACCACTATAAACAAATCCCTGTGTGGGAGTTCATTGTGTGTATGAACCCTCATACGTCGAAAATCGACGGGAGAGTCCATTTTTTAAATATATATATATATATATATATATATATATATATATATATATATATATATATATTGTTACGAATGTCGTTAAGACATTCATTATTTACTTTTTACAGGCTTAAGCAAAACAAAGTAATAGCATTAATCTTTCTTTGAAAAGGCCTACAATATAGAATAATAAAAAACCTGATAGAATTTAGTAAGCGGAGGGTATTTAACAACCTCCTGATTTTATTAGATCGACGAAACAACAAAAACAGAGAGTCACAATTAGAGACAGATCACAGGTTGCATAAGGTAAAACTCCATAACAGCCCTTTACTGTTTGTACATGAGGGATTCCTACCGTTCCAATGACACAATGTCCTTACTGCCTCAAGTACAAACATAGAGAACAAAAGGGGATCCCTTACTGGCATCAATCGGATGTCACCTAGAACAGTGCTACTCAAACTTTTGGAAGTTGCGAATTGGTTGCCATTTTTTAGATTGTTGCACAGACCGGTGTATAAAAGATTTTTGTTAAACTTATGCAGGCAAGTTAAAATTAGCTTTACTTAATACAGAAATCTATCATCAATATTGATATAATGAATATGTAAATACCTTGGTACCCCCTCACTATAATCTGATTGGACAGTGTCATGTATAAATAGTCAACACTGTGTTGGTCCTCGACCTAATGCCTACGACCCGTCCTTCGGGACGGGGGTCCAGTGAACTTCAGCCACTGGACCGGTGAGATGGTAAATTATTAGCGTCGATTGCGTCGGCAATACCTGCCCCCTTGACTTAAAGGGGCAGGGCTGGGTTTATTGCCCAGCGCCTGAGGCGCCCCCTCAAGGGGGAATGCCAACGGGATCGACGCAATTTTTCTACCCGCCACCCATGAGTCTCGGCTTGTGGGTGGTCCCACATAAATAGGGCCTTCGTGCCTGACTCGGTACGCGTGGGGTACTGGGAAAATAAACCTAATGCCTACAAGCTAACTTTATTCGCTAGACGACCCCACGACTGCTCGGCAACGGATTACTATTAATGTACCAATTACTACTGCGATAATATACCAAATACCAACTTCAAGAATATATCCCTTAACCCGGATATATCAAATATAAACTAACCCCATAGTGTACAGTAAATGGGAATAGTGAATGGAAACAGTGAGACTGCTTTTAATTTGTCAATTTGTCAAGTTTTGGTTCGATAGAAGAGAGGGTCATGCATGTTAGGTTTATTTCAGTAAGTGGTGGGGACTTCGGAGACCAAGGTGGCAGTGCTGAAATTTTCAACAACAAAAGAAAGAAAAAAAAAAGGATTAGGTTTCTATTAAACAGCGCAGGCAAAAAGATGGTAAAATAGCCATTGTGGTAAAGAGCAGAAAATGAACAAAATTGATATTTTTAGAAATATATTTCCAATTTTAGTTTATCTGTACGATTGTCGTACTTCAAAAATAGAGCAATTTTCAAAAATCATCTGTGCCACCTGCGAACCGGTAGGTAGTACTCCACGATCCGGCATTGGTCCGGTGGACAGGCTATGAGAAGTACTGTCCTAGAATATAGGAACTAAAGCGTCTCCTAGTTACAGGCTTCGGAAATTAATGTTCACTTATCTTGACGGTTCTGCATTGTATTTCCTGACTTTCTGATCTGCGCCCACGCGGTTTTGAGTTAACCCCCCCCCCTCTCTCTCTCTCTCTCTCTCTCTCTCTTCCGACAATTCACTCTCCCGTTCTACAATTAGTAACCTAGGACGGTGTTGTCTCTCGATTTTACCATTCTTCGTGCCCAACTTTTGCATCAGATTCATTCTGCTACTCTGCTAGTAGTAACCAAAATCGGTACCGTCTACTTTCCTATCACACTTTGTCCCTTAGCTTTTCGACCAGTCCTCAGACCTCACATCCACCTTGATATATATACATATAGTGGCGGAACAAAGGGGGCATTATCATATCTATACATTTTGACTAAGTTAAAAAGAATAAGGAATAAAAATTCAGCATTGGCTCCGTATTTAATATCGAAATCTTCTTGCTAATTATGCTATTGAACTATTTTGCTATACTAATTATCACTCCGTTGTATATCCATGGGACCTGCTAGTTATATTTATTATAATTATTTTCACTCTATACGAGTTTTTCAAACCAATTTTAATTGATGGTTTTTCACTGAGGTCTTAGTATTCTAGTTGATTTTAACAGTGCTGTGGTCTTGATGACATCGACCCTTCCTTTGATTTCCAGTTCCCACAGTTTCTTTTTCAAGCATTTGGGGATTATTCAAAGGTCACCAACTACAATTGGAATCTTCTAAGCATGCTAGCTGATTTCAACACTGCTGTGGTCTGGCTGGTCTGAATTCTTCCTCTGATTCTTCCTCTGATTTTCAATTCCCCCAGTCTCTTTTTCAACTGTACCAACTACTATTGGCATCCCCGTGACTTTCATGTTTCACGGATATTTCAGCTCTCTGGAAAGATCCAAGTAATCTTTTTATCTTTTCGCTTTCTTTTATTTTCACTCTGTGGTCCGCTGGAACTAGGGGTATTTTTGCCATACGTGACCATGTCCAAATTACGCCCGAGGGGGAGATCTACTAAATACCAACAATAGTGACCTTAGTACACGGGAACAGTTTGATTTAACTCACTTAATAACGTGATAAAGCAACAAGTTTGGTTGATTTTAGGGATTTGATTTAGTATCTTTTATTTCATAAATATTATGGCGATTTAGGCCGCAAATATGATGGTTAAACATAATAATAAGTCAGCAATAAAAAGCACATGAAACCACTTGGAGTTTTAAAGAATATTTTATTACATTCATATATAAAGAAAATACAGTTGTAATATTTTCGGTTGCAAACAAATTGTTCTGTTTGCGGTTATATTGTATTATATAAATATAAACGAATATTAGTTCACTTAACTGAAGTCCTTCGTAACTGGTTTAACGTACTTACGCACGGCTCTTAACGTTATCTTTGTTAATATAGTAGCAGTGACAATTTGACGTCTGATGTTTCAAGATATTGTTTGAAAAGAGGAATATACTTATCTTTGATTTCTGGCGACAATAATTGCGGGCCAGTGATTGGTTGGTTTGAAAAGGGGTATATCGAACAAAGGAGATAATCAACTTACTATATATATTTTTATAATATGTACTTGTATATTTATGACTTATTTTATTAGTGAACCATCATTTTTTATATATAATGTAATTAGTTGTTAAAGTTTGTGTGCAATAGATTAGTTATACTTTTACAATAGACAAAATGTTTTAACAATTGTTGCGTGTTTTATAAATTAGAGATGAAGATTTCTAATTATAAGCGAATATCAAAGAAACATACGTTAAAAGAGAAATGACTAGAAGTATATATATATATATATATATATATATATATATATATATATATATATATATATATATATATATATATATATATATACTCTAGTGAATTCATTTCCGCTTAGAAATGTAGCGATTAAATATTCTCCTATATTTGACAGCTGCCCCTGGCCGTACGGGTTAAAGGTTTGGCGAACGAAAGTTCATTCGGGTCTCGAGCCCGGCCAGAGGTAGCTGTTACGGTATAGCCACACTGATGAAAGGTGAAACCTTGAAACACGTGTCTGTGGATTACTTATTATATATATATATATATATATATATATATATATATATATATCAACAAATAACATTAATCTATGTCAGAATAGTAAAGTTCTTGTGTGTCTATATATGTACAAGCAAGACGTTGTGATGATGAAACTGTGCTTGTGAATGTGTTTAGTTATAGTAGTAATTTATCTGGAAGAGATCAGAGTTCTTAAGGTTAAAAGTTGTCTCCAAGTTGTCTGCGTATAAAGTGAGTTTTGGTCGGCGCAGAAGAGGAAGGCTTGGTATGTGTATAAGCTAGCGTGTAAGCTGTTTGGACGTCGTAAACTCTATTGACTGGTGGTGAAGAGATCGCTAAACAGATTTTAGCTTTATTTATCCCCGTGTCGTGGACAAAAGGATATCCGAATGGAAGTCTTTTAGTTTTTAGCAAGAATCATTCTAGTTGGTTGAATAATACAATTAATTTACCAAGCTCACCCGGAAAGGATACGCCAAGCCTCTTGCTCACAAACGAACTCTTGGCTGGTTGGTTGGTTGGTTGGTATTTACGGCATGTCAACCCTTATTGGGTTATTTTATGCCGAAGACGTTTTAGTTTTTTCATTCTTGATAGTATTCATTTTTTTTTCAAACTAATTCTTAACTCATTTTTTTCTATTTAACCCGTTAATATGGGACCCCAACAGCTACTACCACTCTGAATCAGAGTGGACCTGGGAGTAATGACAATAAAGAGGTATTCCAAACCCCCCAGAGCTTCAGAATTGAAACTTCGCCATTAGATGCAGTTTAAAGGACACTAAAACTCTCAGCCAACGCCTTCTAACACATATATGATAAAAAAGAGTTGGGGGTTGCCATAAGGGCAATGGGGGTCGGGACAATCATATAGGTGCAAGTGTAATGTTTTTACCTACATCCATTTTCTGTATTCATTGTGACGTAGTATTTCGGAGTTTGATTCGCACCGGGTGCCGCACTCTGTAAGACATTACTAATTTTAATAGATGGCTAAATTCTCCCTACGTGCAGCGTAACGCAAAAAATATATTAACATTTTTTTTTTTCAGTAATTGGAAAAATATCATATTTTCTCCTTTTTATCAATTTTAAATACCGGCAAAAACTAATCGTTTTAAGTTTTTGTTTGTTTTTAATGGCATATCAACCTTCATGGGTTATTTGATGCCAAAGCCATCCTAAAAAATAGTAATAGTACTATTTAACCCATAGTTTGGGGGAGTGAGGATGATCATACCTTTCCTAATGTTATTAGCCGGAAAATGAAGGTAATAATGCGACTACGATGTCACATTAGCCACTACACCACGGGGACTGTAATCCTTATATAAGAAACACTTATGCAATTAAAAAATTACTACTTTTTCTGTGTATAAATTTTTAGTCTTTTCTGCCAACTTGTAAAAAGCAGTTATATATAACTTTCTTATATATATATATATATATATAGATAGATAGATAGATAGATAGAGAGAGAGAGAGAGAGAGAGAGAGAGAGAGAGAGAGAGAGAGCGATAGAGAGAGAACACCACGTGACCCCAACTGCACAGACTAGAGAAGGAACTGTCAGTCAATTTTAAACCTTTGAGAAAGAGGGATGAACCTAATATTTGTAAATAGATAAGATTAAGTACTCAATATTCATCATATTGTTTCTGATCTTCATTTTTTCATGCTTCTAAGATAAACAAAAAAAAATGTTCCCTAATATATATATATATATATATATATATATATATATATGTGTGTGTGTGTGTGTGTGTGTGTGTGTGTGTGTGTGTGTGTGTGTGTATAGTCATCCATAGACACCGTATTTAGACGTTTACGTCTTGTCAGTGTGGCTAGTCTTAGCTGCTACTTCTAGTTGGGGGCGAAACCCAACAGACTTTTCATCAGTTCGACTATATATATATGACCAGCTCACCTGATGATCGAAGACGTGAAACTTTGAGTCTTGAGTTATAACCCTGCCTTATTTTTGTAATTATTTGTATTGGGATATTGCTATGCATTTTTGTATTGCGTTCTATATTTTACGATTTGGAGGCTATTTTGACGTTAAACTCCCCCCCCTCTCTCTCTATATATATATATATATAAATATATATATATATATATATGTGTGTGTGTGTGTGTGTAGATGTATATATATTATATATATATATATATATATATATATATATATATATATAACGATTTAACAATTTTAAAGAAATATAAAGAAATCCTTATGCTGCAATATTTATTTACTAGCAGGACCTGTGGATATACCACAGTATGATAATTTAATTATTACAACGTTTGATATGTTTACTTAAGAGCTATTTCTAAATAGTTCAATATATAAAAAGTATCATAATCTTGATCTAACTCTCTCTCTCTCTCTCTCTCTCTCTCTCTCTCTCTCTCTCTCTCTCTCTCTCATTTCTTTTTTCTTTCTTTTCTTCTTTTCATTATGTTCGATTGAAATAAATTAGCGTTATTGCGTTCACGCCCCCCTCTCTATATCTTTTTCCTACTTTTTTTCTTGTTATATTTTTCTGTGTAGCATGTCCTTTTTCTATCCTTTCTTTCTTTATAATAGAAACAGAATGTTCCATTATTTAGCTGAGGTGGCGGCACTCATAAGAAATAAGAATTCTGTGGATAAGCAACACCAGATACTTAGGATTTATATTTTTACATTTCATCTTGTATGAAACGGTCTCATTTTTAACCAGAAGTTGTTACAAGATGATAACGGTCGGAATATCAAGGAACAAGTGTATTATTATATAGACTTTTAGATGTTTGATATTCGAAAATTGCCAGTAATCTAATTTTATTTATTTATTTTTTTAATTTACTAAACTTTTAGAGACTTATTCCCATTCTTTTCCTTTAAATAATCATTTTTATTTTTTTTTTTATGAAGAAATAATTTTATTAAGTTCTTATTTCCAGCTCACCCCAAAATTCGTAAAATTATTTATAAAAATTCCAATTCAGTACATCTAACACTTAAAACTGAGCAAAATTCGGTAAAAGTGGGATGTCCACGTCATCCAAACTACTTTACTACAACAGAAAAATGTGTAAAAGTTATTTATTGTTGATAAACTTTAATGTTGGAATTTTTATATATCGTAAATAAAAAATATTTAAAAACTATGTACCTATGTGACGAATCTGAATAAATCTCTTTTGTTATTACATGAAAATTATTTAAAAAAAATTTTTTTCTTAAGCAGAAAACAAAAAAGGTGTTAATTGTCGAAAAAAGAACAAGGGAAATATTGCTGTTCTCTCTACAGTTGGTTTTATTGACAGACTGCGTAACTCTCCGATTGGTCAGTCTAAGTCACGTGGCCATACGTCACTTTTATTAGTTACACAGCTAAAAACCTTCTCCGGCTTAGAATAGTATTCATTGCTTATTCAACAGCTATCACTATCGTTATTCTCGGACTGTCAGTCACCTTAAACAAAAATCAGGATGCACGTAAGTTTCATTCATTTTACAAATAATCCTAGTTTTATATATTTATCCTCAGAAATTTTACCGTATATTTATTTTTAAGATGTGTTGTTTTTTGTAAACCGGAAAAAAATGTTTATTTAGTTATTTCTTCCTTCATTCATTGAATATTATTCAATGAATAACAACAAAAAACAAACGAAAAAAAAACAAAACTTTTCATCGTATTTATTTCGAAAGTATTTCTTTTCTTTTTTTATGAGTGTTGAGAAAAAAAAATATGATACATTAGATACAATATATTACGAATTTACTTTACTGCGTAAATTTTTTCTCTCTCCTTCACGCGTAGACTCTCTCTCTCTCTCTTGTAGACTCTCTAATAACACTAAGATAATTCCACTCTACTGGTTTGACAACCTATCTCTAAATTCCCAACCCTGTGAGTAGTAAAAAATGGTACGGTAGAAAATGGGTGTGGCTAGAAACGTTTAACGTTTTTAGTCAAATAACCCGTCTTTTTTTTCTTTTTTTTTTCTCGTGTTGTTCATTCATTCCTTATCATTGACCACTTCGTTAGAGTTTTGTATGGGTAGGTCAAAAGGTGTGCACTGTGGCGATATTATTATTCCCTGTGAGTTGTGTTTACAGAAAGAATATATACAATAACCCCACCCCTATACTAGCTATGTACCTAAGGACCTTAATCACTTTTTTTTTTCTTTTTTTTTTTTTTTTTTTTTTCAATGTTGTTTTAATCTGTCAACCATGAAGATCTGATCACTTGTCATATTTGTCAATATCATTTTATTTAATTTACATATTTGGTCGCAGTGGTGTCTCTTGTGCCCCAAACTCTTGCTCTCCCCTCCCCTTCAATAATGCGTAAGATTCTGCCGGTTGGCTATTATTTTTTCAGCTTTCCTCACTGCGGCAAAATTCGTTTCCAACGAGTCGACTCTTAATTTCATTTTTTGACCTCTACGAATTTTCCTTTTTTTTTCTTTTCTCTTTTTACGTCCTGTTGTGACCCATCGGACAAATTCATTGGTTCTTTCTTTCTCAATAGTCAAATTGCTCGAATTTAGATGAGTAGTAGTAGACTTTGGCAAGTATTTCAGGTTCACCATTTTAAGAAGTTTTATAAAGTAGGCGAAATATTTGGTAATAATTCATTAACCCTCATTTGTAGTCAGTAATTTTTTTTCTCAATTACTTTTTTTTCTTTGTTTTGTTTTACTGTATTTTAAGCCCCCAAAATATAATAAATTATCTATTACTTGCTGCATTCTATTTGTAGTCGTTTTTAGGGTGGGACCTTTTTTAGCTTACTGGAAATCTGTAATTTACAATTTATTTCACTTATTTTCTATCTTTTTGTTAGCGAAGATTCAAATAGAAAAGATAACTAATTCAGGTTCCATAATCAGGTGTTATGAATTATTCCTCTTTGAAGTCATGCGAAAAAAGGTGTTCTCTTCAAATGTGGCTTTCATGCTATAAAAACGTGATTCTAATTCAATGCAAATGCTGTACATACTCGACCCCCTGCATAGGACTAATTTTAAAGGCTTAATTCGTAGGCGTAAAAATGGCGTAGACCCATAATAGTGCTAAAAGTTATTGGCTGAGGGTCTTATTGTCCTGGGTGTGACGTTAAACTATCTGATGGTGAAATTCCAGTTCTTGAGCTCGGGGAATGTGGAGTGACCTTTCTCCATGATTATTCCCAGGTCCGTTCTGACCCGGAGTGGTTGTACTCGTTAGGGCCCTATCTATGGGTTAAATAGAACAAAAGGAGTTCTAAAAAATGTTTTAAAAAATTTTGTACCCATCAAGAATGAATAAAACTAAACGTCTCCGGCATAAAATGACCCAACAAAGGTTGACATACCGTAAAATCCAACCAACAATCCAAAATGGAGTAGCAATTTCATAAGGTTGAAATTCACTGAGGATTCGGTGCAACTCCTTGGCATCAAAAATGTATCACTTTGTAATCATATCAAATGTAGACCTATACACGAGTATGTACGGTACGCAAAATTAAAGATTTGCTCTTGCATAAGGAAATTGATGAAAATTAAAACTCAAAATCACAATTTGCAGAAAATACAATTCTCATTCTTTCAAACGTTTTTTCCTCCTCCATTAATCACAGAGTACCTGAAATAAAGTGAATTTCATATTTACTCACTGACGAACTGATTGTGACTTGCTCTCCTCCCAGACAAAAAAGGGGTTATTATATCCTTAACTCTTCCAACTCTACCATCCATTACATAATTTTTATTTTTTATTTTCCTTTAACAATTTTTAGAGAGCTTCTTCCTGGGGCTAACACTTGATTTCTTTATGCAGAGTATTTACATCCTGGGGCTCATTTTAGGATTTGCTCCTCAAATACTATTTTCTTCCCTCTGCCCCATTTCTCAAATCTTGAGTAAGTGAAACAGCAGACAATAATTTTCTTCTCCTCAGTGGAACACGTAGCTATGTTATAGTTTTTCTTTCTAGTGGCCCTTGCTTGGTCTTGTCGGATTCCTGGATCAGTATTAGGCTGGTCAGGTGGGGTATCCAGCTTTGACATTACTTGTGGTAGCGGCACTAGAAGATGCACCGTTAATTTATTTGTCATTTAACCCAGTGTTTAGCTATGACGAGGGTAATATTTGGCCAGGGTTTACTTCCTAGGGGAAGTATCCTCGTCAGATACTGACAAACCCCTGAACAAAGAGACCGAAGACACTCAATTTAGTATCTAGTAGGCTTTTCAAATTCTCTCCCAGTGCTCACTGCTAAATAAGCCATCTGTTTCTCAAGTTCCGTGTCTATAAAATAAAAATGTAGAGAAATAAAGGGTGTGCTGGTGTGCTATTTCCATTACTACATAGTATCGTTACAAACACATGTAGAGGAGTGTGTGATAATGGAACAGGTTAAAGCCGTTGATTAGTTACCAGGTTTCTCCGAGATAAAATAAAACTTCAGTCTGTTTTATCAAGAAATTATCCTTTTATAATTTACCTGTACACTTTTAGCTTATAACACCTTGATTCGTTTGAGGCCACTTGAAAATGCGGCAACTTTTAATGTTTTTAATCACCTCTTCTATTGCCAGTCTCTGTCTATATTTACATTTACCTATTCAAGAATATTAGGTGTGTTGTGTATCTTAGTTCTGGTTTGTTATTCAATTCAATTTCTTCCATAAACATTTCTACTTGGAATGTTAGTTTTACACCACAGCACCTAAACTGTTCCTATTTCTAACCCTTGTATCTTCCTCAGAGGAGAAAAAAACTTTTTTTTTTGTCTAGCCTATTTTTTCTTCTCTCGTTTTGACACGATCAATTCCTTTTCAAGTATTTCGTTTTCTCTCTCTCTGTCTGTCTGTCTGTTCGCGCGCACACACATAATCGGGAAAGCCAGTAAAGAAGGGCGTTACCTTTTTATCGAACCTTTACAATCAGAGGTTGCTAACGTACCAATTTAGAATTGTTGGATTCAAAGTTAGTATTGAACTGGTGATCGATTTTTCATAAATCTTATTTCCTTCAAATAATCAATAATTAGTACTTAAATTTTCGAGTGATTCGTACCCCCTCTCTCGACAAAAAAAGGTACAATGCTGAACACCATAGTAAACTCTTAAAAAAAAATAATGGTAATAGTTTTTACCTATTATCTGAATTAGATCATCGAAATGCTTCCCATCCTATCGGCGGGGCTTAGAATACGCTAAATGTATCCCGACAAAGAGGTAATGCGTTCCGGATGTGACACTAAACTTCATCTGTGGCTTCAGTTCTAGAGATCTACCTCTTCATTGCCATTACTCCCAGGTCCACTTGTCCTGAGTAGTAGTACCTGTTAGGGTTCCGTCTGTGGGTCAAATAAGACTGTCTAAAATGATTCGTATTTAGTAGGAACGCTTGATACCATGCAATTGTAAATTATTTGCATTAGGAATAGTTACTGGAAGCTATAATTGCCTACTAAGTGACTATTATCACTAGCAGGACCTGTGGATATATCACAGTATGATAATTTTATTATTTCAACGTTTGATATGTTTACTTAAAAAGTAATATGTAGAAAGTATAATAGTCTTTAATTCTCACTTTTTCTTTCATTTTCAACTTAATGTTCGATTGAAACAGATTAGCGTTATCGCTTCCGCGTGATTACCCCCTCTCTTTTCCCGACTCTTTCTGATATTTTCTGTGTAGCATGTTTTTTCTTCCTTTTCTATATAATAAAAACAGAATTGTCTATTATTTATCTGAGGTGACAACACTCATAAGAATTCGGTGGCTAAGCAACATTAGATAATCAGGATTTAAATTTTTGCTTTTCATCTTGGAGATTTGGACGATCTCGTTTTTAACCAATTAATAGCAAGATTATAACGATCGTACAATTAAGGAACACTAGTATTGATATATAGATTGGAAACTGCTTTATTTTTATCTATTTATTTACTTATTTATTTGTGTTGCGGCAAAATAAGATATTCCTGTGTGGCATTGACTACATATTGATTTTGTACATATTGTCTTGTACTATAAGCTTGTGTGTGTGGAGGGGGGGGTCTGATCTTTTGTCTTTAAAAAAAATCACTTTTCCTCATGATTGCATTTGAACAACCGGGGATTTAAATTTGAGCGGATGTAGATTGTCGGCCATTATTTACGTAGAATGTAATTCATTGAATGGGCGCTACAAAATCCCACTCTGTTTTGTGTATTGTTGTAATTTGTGTCATAGATTTCTTTTTTTCGTGCAAATTAATGTCTATCTATATAATAAAACTGGTGTTCCTACAAAATACAACCGTTATCATTTTGCAACACTCTGAATAAAAATGAGACGGTCCAGATGAGTGTCGTCACCTCAGCTAAATTATGGACCATTCCGTTTTTATTATAAAGAAAGGGAAGAAAATGACATATTACACAGAAAAATATAAAAAGAAAGAGTTGGGGAAAGATAGAGGGAGTAAGTGCGGAAGCGATAACGCTAATTTGTTTCAATCGAACATTATGAAAAGAAAGTGAGTTAAATCAGGATTATACTTTTTACATATTGAACTCTTGGAATAGCTCTTAGGTAAACGTATCAAACGTAATAATTAAATTATCATACTGTAGTATATCCACAGCTCCTGCTAGTGATATAATCTATTTAATTCCCAGCGGCCTATTTCATGCAATCATAGTTGATTAATTAGGAGTTATATTTTGGTAGGGGGGTGACTTTCGGACCAGCCTGTAAATTCCTTGGATATTTCAACTAGAGCGAAGTTTAAACTACATACAATATCTTTTCTTTTTTCAAAGGTTTACTTAATGCTTACCACGTGACCTCCAAATGTTACTTGATATATAAAATGTATTGCTTGGTTGATTTACCAGGCGAGTTAACGCCACATTCCATTTAGTGTTACAGTGTCCATGTAAATCTCATTTCGTGTGTGTATTATATATATATATATATATATATATATATATATATATATATATATATATAATTACAATTACACACACATTCTTCCATTTTTATGCTGGATACGAGTAAACAAACTCCACCCTGTCGTCTGGGGCTGTAGAATACGCCGACTGCACCTCTACAGAGGGGTAATATCTCGTCAATAAGGCCACCTATTGGCCGTGAGTGGCAACTCGTGATGCTTACGGATTGAATCCTGTTGGCTGAGCAGTTCATGACATGTGACCCACCACATTGGCCCTTATTTAGGCTAGACGGGCGGTTGGAGAAGTCTCCTCCAATTAATCGGCTGGTCACATCAAGCCCTAGCCCCTATGTTATTGTCCCGACCCTATCGCTCTCATGGCAAACCCCTAACCTTTTTTATTATATATGCTAGAAAGCGCTAGCTGATGGTCTTGGTGTTCTGGGTATGACGTTAAACTGCATCTAATGGCAAAGTTATAATTGTAGAACTGTGGGGGGTGTAGAGTACTCCTTCATTGCCATTACTCCCTGATCCATCCTGATCAGGAGTGGTAGTACCTGTTAGGATCCCATCTATGGGTTAAATAAAAGAAAACGAGTTAACAATGTTTTTTAAAAATTGAGTTCAAAAATAGAATTTTCAATATCTATCAAGAATAAATAGAACAAAACGTCTTCGGCATAGAATAACCCAACAATAGTTGGCATGCCGTAAAATCCAAAAGAGTAATCAAACTGATAACAGACCATACTCGGTTTTAACCTTTCACTGTACAATGCCAATTAGGTTTCTGTTCACATATTTTCACAAGATTCTATCCCAAATTTCAAATACTTCATATTTTGGTGCAATTGTGGTAAATATCTCCCTAACTGTTCACTACAGCTAGGATGTGACACAAGATTACAAGTATAGGGCAACTAGCGAGGATTGAACCCGCTACTCAGTTGTAATGAATCTAAGAGGTTAACTTGCAAACTATCTCACCATGGTGGAAAGCCTTGGCTGCTGTTGAAGATTGTGGTCTACCATATTTGGAGAATTTGAGTCCTGATTCTTCCTGCGTGTCATTGGTCATCTCTACAGTTCAACATATTGACTAAACTTATTTGAGCTTGGTCTAAATAATAATAAAAAAGAAGCATGGTGTTCGTATCGATGGACCTTGGGCATTTCGACTCAAAAGCGGATTGAATTGTCTAGAGCGATATAATGAAATGCTTTTGATCCAATCATAAGTCAGGAATATAAAATTTGCTTCATTTATTCATTCTGATGGGTGGCTAACCTTCCACTAATTAAATAGTACTAGCAGGACCTGTACACAGTAGGATAATTCAATTATTACAATGTTTGATATCTTTAAGACCTATTGCTAGATAGTTCAATATGTAAAAACTCCCTCACTCACTCAAACTTTGTTTGATTGAAACAGATTAGCGTTATCGCCTCTTTATCTCTCCCCTCCGCTTTATATTTTTTGTGTAACATGTCCCTTTTCTTCCCTTTCTTTATAATAAAAACGGAATGATCCATTATTTAGCTGAGGTGACGACACTCCTAATAAGAATTTGTCGGTAAGCAACATCAGATAATCAGGATTTACATTTTTGCATTTCATCTTGGATGATTTGGACAGTCTTATTTTTAACCAGAGGGTGTTGCAAAATAATAACGGTCGTACAATTAAGGAACACTAGTATTAATATATAGATTAAGAATAGTTACTTGAAACCATACAATTATTGATATTGGAAAAGAATACTTGAAACCATAACTGAGTGGGGGAAAAAAACTACTGAGAAACAACTGCACAAAATGTAAATATAAACGTAAAATGTATCCTTACATCTAAGCATAAAATGACCTTGACGAGTTGACATGCCGTTAAAATCAATCAATAAATCTCAATATAATCTTTTACTATTTGTCTGTATTTTTAAATGAGGCTTGATGTGAATAATTTTGATGTTTTTGACTGTTGTCCTCGTTTTTATTGTGGTAATGTATAAACGCAACGTTCAGGCCGCTGTATTATCGGGTCTTGTTCAAGTGTTCCTTGCTTACCTCACACTAAAGTAATCATCAGTCGATGACCATCGCTTGACCTCAGGGTTATTGTCTTTAGACTTTAGTCTAAGGTAAACAACCTGAACAAGGGCAGAGGATACAGCAGCCTGAACGTTGTGTTTACATACCACAATAAAGATGAGGACAACAGTTTGAAATATCAAAATTATTGATAATCTTTTACGTTTGTTACTAGAATCATCCGATTTTAAATTATCAACATTCTCGCATTAAATCACGTTTATTTTTTTAATTATTCTATTATCAGTCTCTTTTTGAAGACTTTAGCCGTAAACAAGGTTCAAAGATGCCTGTTTGTTTGTACATCCATTTTCATCTAAAACGAACTGAACGCATTTTGCTTATCAATAAAAATTGACTGATTATTCCTTGGTCAAGATATTAGCAGATCAATAATTTGGTCATGTTTATTTTTAAAGTTTATAAACTGGGTCGAACTTGACGCCTAGCAGACGGCAATAAAATTCAAAATAGAGGGTCAGACGGGGAATATACTGCTTCTCTCGCTATATCAGAAAAGGTGCAAAACGAGGAAGTCATTGGTGGGCTTGCGGATAGGGAAGAATTATGGGGTAAATTGGTAATTTTATGTGGGTTTAGGCTCGTTTTTTTTGTGCGTGTTCGCTTGTTTCTTTTTAAATCCCATTATATGTGGTTCTTCCTTCCTGTGGGTTGTCGGGCTGAAAAGGAATTGAAGAAAGGAAAGAGACGAAGATACTTTTGGGTTTTAGACTTTAATTCTTGGTTCATAGCTATTTCGTGGAGTTGAAATTTCTTCCTGTGCCAGTCGTAACGTCTGTTCTCAGTCAGGTCTGCGTCTAGAATGGCTGAGGGTTCTTCTTGGCGCCAGGGAGGGGTCCTTTTCTTTGTGGGTGCACTGAGGGTTCTTCCTATCTGAGGGAACATGGGATTTTTTTAAATTCAATTTATTTTATTTTAATCCTGATGGATATCCATTAGTCCTCATCACCTAACACTATATCCATAATATTCTAACACTGAACACACCAGAAGAAAAGAAACATTTACACATACAAGAACAACATTTAATACCTTCTTCACTGGTTTCGTAACTTCGTTTGGTTGTTGAGGCGCTATTTATGTAGCGTATCTTGGACAAGAATACCCTAGTGGAGTTTGCCCCCCCCCCCCGGTCTACAATTGGTTTGAATTCAGTTTTTCTTCAAGACTGATTGCCATACCAAGATTAAAGAGCCCAGTCTACCCGTACTATTTATCCATAGCTGAAAGGAGAACAATTCGATTCAAGGGTAATAGCACTATTTGAAATGCAAACAGCAACGTCCAGCATTTGAACTCTGGTCTCAGTACAATAACATTGCACCTCGTGCCTCTTTGCTTTAAGACATTTCGAAAGTTTTCATAAGGTTCTACTTTTGGATAGTGGGGAAAAAACCTGTATCTTAAAACTCGTTTCTTTTTTTTTTTTCCTTAATAAGCAAAGACTGATCTTTGTTCAATCATCAATATGAAGCATTAACTTAATATTTACGTATGTCATAGCTCATATAAGTTAACTTTTTTAATGCTTTTGAACTTTTAGCAACAAAAATCTCATTTCCTGCGCCGACTGACCTAAATTTCTATGACCAACTCCTATTTGTTTTTGTTATTGTTTTTGTTTTTTCGTGGATACGATTTCAAAAGGGAAACTTATATATTTCCTTATTTTTACCGTCTGTCATCGAAGAGGATTATATTTATAACACTCTCTTAATGTTATGTATTTATTTTTTTTGCTGATGGATGCAGAAATTTGATACTGTATAGGTTACTGCCAAAAATGCTTAACATCCTTTTGGTGCAATGGGTAATGCCAAATTATTCGTTCTTCTCACTTTTGGTTTATGGATCCTTTACATTTTTCCTTTTCTAAAAGGATTGGGATTCTTCTCAAGATACATATCAGAATGATAGGCATGCAAAAACAATGACGTCATTATTTGAATGAGATCTTGAAAAGTTCTTCGATGCCTGTTTGATCAACAAACTATTAAAAATGATTTCTATGTTGGACATTGCTATGCACAAATACACAGGGAACACTTGAGGAAGGCCGGAGGATACATCTGCCAAAACATTGTATTTGTACTCACCACAATAAAGATGAGGATAACAGTCCAAAATATCAATTATTTAATTCTGTAATTAAAAAATCTTCCAAAAATAAAGTTACCGGTATAGAAACATGTTTTTTGTTTTTTAAATAGAAAAGATAAATACATTTTTTTTAAATAGTTGATTTAAGGGAATTTTTGAAATATCACTTTTTCTCAAAATATAGTGAAAAATATTTGTTTACAGTGGGAGCATGTTATCAACTCCAACTTAGTATAGTGTAGTATTGGCTTTTCTTACCCAGATGTGATGCTACCCTGTCGGTGGGGCGTTAGAATGCACCGACTGCACCTCTGCAGAGGGGTAAGACTCCCCAAATGGGGTCACCTGTTTGCCGTGGGTGGCGACCCATGATGCTTAAGGATGGAGTTTGGCGGAGGAGAAATCCATGACCTGCAACACTCCACTTAGACCCTTACTTAGGCTAGACAGGCGGTCGGAGAGGCCCCCTCCAATCAATCGGCTGGTCACGTCAAGCCCTAGCACCTATATGATTGCCCCAACCTTTTTATCATATGGGTGCTAGAAGGCAATGACTGAAGGTCTACATGTCCTGGGTATGACGTTAAACTCTATCTGATGGTGAGGTTCCAGTTCTGGTGGTTTGGGGAATGTAGAGCACCCCTTCATCACCATTGCTCCCAGGTCCACTCTGACCCTGATTGGTAGTACCTGTTAGTGTCCCATCTATGGGTTAAATAGAAAAATGTATTTATAAAAAAAAATTGAGTATCCATTAAGAATGTCTTTAATTCAAAACTTTATTGGCATTAAATGACTCACTGAGGTTGATATGCCACAAACCAAACCAAACCAGATGTGATGATAGCCTACTTAAAGTTGATGGGCATCTCATGACTGTCAAATTATGGAAGACCTAAAAGGCAATAATATCTCTATTAAACCATTATCATATGACTAGAAACACTTGAGTATGAGAGGAAGAAACTAATATGGAAGCCTTCATTAACATTTTGGCAATTTTCCATCAATCAATGGAACATTTGCCAATATTCACAATTTCTAGAAATTTCTTATAAAAGTTAAAATGGACCTCCTTGTGTTTATTTAAAATCTATTGCTGTCTGATTTTTTTTTTGAGTATTGTGTGTATGTATATTATAATATATTATATTCACTAGCAAGAATATGCACCTTCCGGGCATAAGTATCTAAGTTTTACTGTAAAAAGTAAGTCAGCAGGGCACCCCTAATGATGGTATCAGCCAGACAGCAAGGGAGTCTATCCTCTTTTCGCTAGCACTAAAGATTATTATTTTAGTGTCTGAGGTGAGGCGCCACACCTACCATCAGCTCCTTACTTTACCACACAGATCCCTATGCTACTCATACGCTGAGTTGGCGAGGCCGGTATTGAACTAGGAACACTTTACCGACTGAGCGAACCCAGCCTTAGTTGATCTCGTACAACTGTGTGCAAATTATTCGTATTAGGAATACTTGATATCATAAACTTTTCTTTTAAAAGTCACTACACAAAAAAATATAAAAAGAATTTAATTTCCTAACCTCTTGGTATAAAATAATCCTTGATAATTTGACATGCCATTAAAATCAATAGATCATAAACATTTTCTTTGAAGAAATGAGAAAAATGAACAATGGAAAAAAAACAAAACAATAGAGGTAGTCCTGGAAAATTAAAGGCATGTTCTCCTCCCTCCTCAGCCATAGTAGGGCAGGCTGAGTCCTTTAACTTTGGTCAGGCAACCAGTGTAGGAGAAGGAAAACTCTGAATTGAAACTAGCTTTACTCCAGCGATTAACCTTGTATCACATCCTTCCTGCGGTGGAAGGGTTGGGTAAATATAGAAAATATATTAATAATCGTGTTCCTTAAGTGTATGACTTATCATCTTGCAACACCCTCTGGTTAAAAATGAGATCATCCAATATGAAATGCCAAAATGTAAATCCTGATTATCTGGTGTGACTTTTCTGCCAAATTCTTATTTCTTATGAGTGTCATCACCTCAGTTAGATAATGGACCATTCCATTTTTGTTATAAAGAATGGGTAGGAAAAGGACATGCTACACAGAAAAAATATAAGAAAGAGAGGAAAAATAGGGGGTGAATGTGCAAAAGCGATTGTCCTAATTTGTTTAAATTGAACATAAAGAAAGGAAAAAAGTTAAAGTGTATTATACTTTTTACATATTGAAGTATTTTGTAATAGCTCTTGAGTAAACATATCAAACATTGTAATAATTAAATTATCATACTATAGTATATCCACAGGTCCTGCAATTTTAGATTTTTATGAACAATGATTACAAATCACTGAAATGAAATTTTATATTCATTAGATTAGAATTTCACCAATTGTTTAATCTACTTAATGGTCCATCCCAAGCAATGATCTAAAAAGTAAAGTTCATTTAGTTATTCAAATAATTAATCAGTTTAAATATAAAACAAACTATCACTAAAACAACTGCTCATTTCTAAATGCCGCAAAAGTTCAGATTTGAAATAAATAAAAACAATTGTCAGAATATTTTTAACCTGAATATAAAAATGAGTTATCTACATTTAACTAAAATAACAAGGTTAGGTAATATCAGTTGATAGAACACCTGCCTCAGAATCACAAGGTTCATGGTTTGATACCAGTCACCACCTACTCAGCACATGAGTAGCACAAATTGGGTAATCTGATCTGTGTAGTAAAATTGGTAGCTGACAGTGTGTCCCTCCGCCCCAGCAAAATCAATCTCGCTGGTCAAGCACTAGTGAAAAGGGGATACTCCCTCACTGCTCAGCTGATATCAACAATAGGCCATGCTTTTTTTACTGGACATACTAGATATGGTTCTATTTATTAAATTTTATTTTATTTTTTAGATCCAATATTTGTCTCTAAATTTTGCTGTGTTCATATTTTTTTTATTGTTAAATGACGTTTTGTGTATGTAGCCCCTGTTTCCAGGTACCTTCTGTTACTCCTATATATTTTTTGTGGAGGTGCGTGGTCTAATGGTTAGTCGTAGAAAATGGACTCGTCAACTAGAGTTCAATTCCTGGATGAAGCTGTTTGCATTTCACATAGTGCTAATACCCTTGGGAAAGGTATGAATCCAATTCTGCCCCCAGCAATGGGTAAATAGCAGGGCAGACTAGACTCTTTAACCATGGCTAGTTAATCCATCTAAGAGAAGGAAAACTCTGAATTCAAACCTGTTAAACTCTGCTTAAGAAATTGACCTTGTGTCACATCCTGCTCATGTTGGTAAATATATATTTTTTGTGTCCTGGAAAGTAAGAAAAGTAGCAACAGATTACAATACCTCAAAACACTAATCTTTGTTTGGAAAAGTCATAATCACCTTCCCAGAACAAAGCAAACTCCAAAATGATCAGAAATTGTAGCCAAATGTAGACATATAAATAAATTCCTACTAAGCCACACAAAAACTAAACATTCCAATAAGTAATCAAACTAAATTACAGATTAATAATAAATCTTCATGTTGTGCAAGCCGCACGTATATCCATGACAATTTCTCGCCAGCCATCCCTATCATTCCTGGGAGGTCTTCTGCACAACCTCTAGAATTCTTGCAGAGTTGATCAATGTACATTTTTGTTGGGCGGCCTACACTAGTGTGCCATGTGCTGGCTTCCACAGAAGAACGTCACATGATTTTGTCCTTGCTTCTCTAGCAGTACCCAGTGTCTTGTTTGTCTTACTTGGATGGTTTGTGTGATATGGGGAAAGTGGATGTACAGGTGCTTTCTTGTGGGGTGTTGTCTCGACATCTTAATATTACACACAGCATTCTTGTGCAGCTCCCATCTATCTTTTCCTCTAGGCGCTTTGTTAGGCTCCAGTTAGTGCAGCCATACAGCAGCTCCGACACATCTACGGCTTGGAAGAATTGTCACTTTAACTTGTTTGAGATCTGATTTCCAATTAACTGATAGTCTCTTTATAGCAGACCATGCCTTTCCTATGCATACATTAACATCACTTTCTGTGGATGAAATATTGCTACCTAAGTAAATTGTTCCACTAGGTTTAGGAGTTTACCATCGAGTGTGGAAATGTCTCCTACATTTTTAAAACTCATGAACTTGGTTTTATCAGTTCATTTATAAGCTGATCTTCTGCACTGCCTTTTCTAGGCTGTGTAACAAGGATACAGCTTGTGCAAGTATATTTGCAAGAAGTGACAAATCATCTGCGTAGTCTGCATTTATAATGGTCTGTGCAGAATATCGCCTGCTTCTTACCTTCTTTAATATAAGGACTTTTTCTTTTTATGGGATCTAATGTTTGGAGTAAGGGCTGGGTTAGCTCAGTTGGTAGAGCGTTTGGCTAGAAACCACAAGGTTCCTAGTTTGATACCGGCCCTCGCCAACTCAGCGTATGAGTAAAACAAGGATCTGTGCAGTAAAGGAGCTGATGGTAGGTGTGGCACTCCACCTCAGTCGCTAAAGAATAATCTCCTTGGTCTAGCGCTAGTGAAAAGAGGATAGACTCCCTCGCTGTATGGCTCATACCGACTTTAGGCCGCCCCGACGACTTTACAACTTTACTTTTAATCTAGGCATATTATAAATATGTAGCTATTATAGATAAATTAGCAAATCATAAAATTAAATAAAATTAATAAAATTTATCTATCAAAACAAATGAGACACTTAAAACTTCTCATTCTGCTTTGCCCCCCCCCCACACACACGTTTTTTAGGATGGGAAATGATTGTCAGTTGGGTTGTTTCTCTCCTCAGCTGAGATGAGATATTTTGACAACTGTCTATTAAAACTGTTCAGCAAATAAAGTTTGAATTGTATAAGGAGTTCAGTCGGATGTCACTTCGAATTACTTTATAAATTTAGATGTTGATATTTCTAATGGCTACCACATTTCACTTCCAGACCCAAAATAAAAGTTCTAATAAAATATCACTGATCAATACTTGTTTGTTTTTAGCTTCTAGGCTCAGTCAATTTTATGAATAAACCAACATTACTCATGGGTTGGCTAAAAGGAAAAAAAAATTGAGCCATTCAAGAGTATTTGTTGAAATCTCTGACTTACAAGTCTCAGATATATGAGGAAGATTAGCGAGTACAACACATGAAACATTGAATATATATATTTACCAACCCCTCCGCACAAGCAGGATGTGACACAAGGTCAATTTCTTAAGCGGAGTTTATCAGGTTTGAATTCAGTTTTCTTTCTCCTAGACCGGTTGCCTAACCATGGTTAAAGAGCCCAGTATGCCCTATTTACCCATAGCTGGAGGGAGAGTAGGATTCATACCTTTCCCAAGGGTATTAGCGCTAAGTGAAATGCAATTACCGTGTCCAGGATTTGAACTCGGGGCGACGAGTCCATTTCCTATGACTTTAACCATTACACCACGCGCTTCCTTAAACATTGTGAATATAAGTGTGTGTGCTCAAGTCAACAGCTAGAATTCAAATCCTGGACAAGGCTGTTTGCATTTCACATAGTGCTAATGCCCTTGATATGTGCAGTAAAGTGAGGAGCTGATGGTATGAGTGGTGCTTCACCTCAGACACAAAAACGATCTCCTTGGTCTAGTGCTAGTGAAAAGCGAATAGACTTCCTCGCTATCTGGTTGATACCGACTTTAGACCACCCTGAAGACTTAAAGGTATTTGTCCAAAAGTGAGCATATAGAATGACTGGTGTTAAAACTCCCTTATTAAAATGCTGATGTCAAAGTTCACTACGTTAACCATTTCACCACTAGGACTTCCCCCTCCCCCATAAGCAATCTGCGGCCTGTGTGTCAGATTAGGCAAAATCTTATTCTTACAATAAATAAATAATTTTGATATTTCAGACTGTTGTCCTCATCTTTATTGTGGTATGTATAAACACAACGTTTCTGCCACTGTATCCTCCAGCCTTATTTAGGGATTTCTTATTTACCTTAGAATAAAGTTATCATCAGACAATAACCTTGAGTTCAACCATGAAAATGATAATTTCTCAAAAAGCACACTTGAACTGAAGGTCTGATGACTTTATTCTAAATAAGAAACCTGAACAAGGCCCTGGACGTTGTTTATACATGCCACAAATAAAGACGAGGACAACAGTCTGAAATATCAAAATTATTCACATAAAGCCTCCTCTAAAAAAAATACAGATACTTAATAAGTAAGTAAAGTCGACGGGGAGCCTAAAGTCGGTATCAGCCAGTCAGCGAGGGAGTCTATCCCCTTTTCAATAGCGCTAGACCAAGGAGATTGTTTTTAGCATCTGAGGTGGAGCGCCACACCTACCATCAGCTCCTTACTTTACCGCACAGATCCCTGTGCTACTCATACGCTGAGTTGGCGAGGACCGGTATCGAACTAGGAACCTTGTGGTTTCTAGCCGAATGCTCTACCGACTGAGCTATGTCCTTTTTAGTTCTTTAACTCTTATCCTATACCGCCTCATTCCTACCGTCCGGAAGATATATTCATTTTTCTAATCTACCCCCAAATGATAGCCTTTGTTTAAATGTAATATTAACCATATTTAGAAATCTTGATTAAGGGAAATAACAGGTAAGGATTCATGAAAAGGCCATTTTTTTGATATTTCCTTATAAAAATAGGGCTCTGGATTTAAAAAATTCTCAACAGGATGTTAGAGTTAAGCTAACAAGCCCTTTTATCTTGTTTACTGTTTCATCTGTGAAAAGAATGTTTGTTCTCCTGGACTTTGTCCTCAATTAACTGTCTTGTTGCTACAAAGGATGAAATATGACCTGATTCTCACACGTCCTATATTTGGCGCTTGTTACTATTGCTGGAGAGAAAATGGTGACCTGCCAATTTTTTTATTAATTAACAATTTCTCGCTTATTCATTCACACCGTAAGCTTCAGAAATATTTTCCCCTGTTTTTCCTTTTAGTACTTTTTTTTTCTTCTACTGAAAAAGGCAAAATAATCAAGCTTTGTTCTTCAATGAATCCTGCAATTGATAAATTAGCTCTTAGGGGCCAGTTTAGCTCAGTTGGTAGAGCACCTCCTTGGAATCGTAAGGTTCGGGTTTGATACCTGTCTATGCCAACTCAGCGCACCAGTAGCACAGATTGGGTAATCTGATCCATGAGGAGCTGACAGTAGGTTTGGCGCTCCACCTCAGCAAAAATAAAAATCTCCGTGGACTAGCGCTAGCAGAAAGGGGATAGACTCCCTCACTGTCTGGCTAATACTGACAAAAGGCCACTTTGCCAACTTTTAGGGAAAATGGTTTCTAGTTTGGTTATTAATCAGTTTTTTTGCTAGAATCTATATGATAAAAAGGGTTGGGTTTTTGTCATAAGAGCAATTTGAAGAATATGGACAGAACAGCCGTATAGGTGCTAGGGTTTTACATGACCAACCGAGGGATTGGACTCCTGTCTAGCCCAAATAAGGAATGTTGTATACCACAGGATTACTTTGTATCAGGTTCATTGGGCAACTCAACTACCATGATCCTGTCCTCAGGCATTACGGATCACTACTCGCAGACAACAGGTGCAGTCGACATTTTATACAGAGCCGTACTTATTTTTTAACTGTTACATATTTCTATTTTTGGTTATAGCCCTTTTTTTTTCTTTCTTTCTAATGCCAAAGTAATCCTTGTAGAAGAACAGGAGCTGTAGTTTTTTAACACGTAGCAGGGGAGGTGTAGGGTTCATACCTTTTCCAAGGTGTTGGTCTAAAAGTGAATGTAATAACGTGACTGGAGTTCAAACTCTATTACTACAATATTGTAGCCCAGCATATGAGCCATTACACTACAGGGACCCCCCCCCCATCTCCATATTTTTGGGTTTTGTATACAAAATAGAAAATATAATCTTCATCAGTGGTTCTTGACCTTTTTCCTATTGTAGCCCGACCCCCCTTAAGTGTTTGAACTCCATCCTACACCGTTAGTCTTAATGTATAAGACAAAGAATTTGAATTTTCCGGTCAAATTTCTGTACTATACCACAAATCACATGATGACTAATCTATATATATATATAAAACAGTTTCTTTTGATGGATGTATGTATGTATGTCCGGATGTAACTACAAATAAAACAATTACATATATAAAACACACACATTAAAACTCATTAGTTCTTGCTTTTTGTATAAAAATATGAAGATTGATTTCTATCCAGATATATAAAATTAAAACATACCAAGAAATAGCATTGAAATTCTACTTAAAAATGTCCAGCATTTTGTAAATCTCAAAAGTAAACAAATTGATGAACTAGGTATTTTTTTTGCCTCCTCCTCTACCCAGGTGATGCTGGGTAGCCACTTCTAGTAAATAAAATAATGCAGTTAAGTTGAAAGATATGGAACGCTGAATGATGTAGTAAAAAGAAAATGTTTTTTTTTCTGGATCTCTCCTCACCCCCCCCCCCACACTTGTTAAGAAGCACTGGTATACACTGTTCAAGAACAAAGCAGCATGACATTATTTTGGGGCATTACAAAAGGAAGGACATTGAATTATGCATATGTATGAGATGATTTCCTTTTTTTTTTTTCTTTGGTTGATAGCCTACTGCTAATCCTGCTACTAAAGGTTTGTTTCCTCTGCAAATTCTTTCTTGCTTTTAGGCTTCCTCTGTGCACAGGAAACCTTTTTGATTCCTTTCAAATACTTATCATTACTTCTACTCTGCCAAATATCTTCTGCTGTGGATCTGTACTTTAGTTTTAATCTAAACTTCAGATATCTTTATTTGACCCGCCAGGTTATTTTTCTTTTTTTTTTTTATTTTTTTTTTTTCTATCTAATCTCTTACACTTTCATGTTTCTTTCTTGCCCTCCATCTTAAACTGAACCAGTTATCCTCCTCATTCAAAAACTACAATTAGTATCAGTGTACAAGTTATAAGTAATACGAAAAGACTTTAAAAGAAAGAGTAGTAAAATAGATTTCACGCTCAGTTGCTGAGACATGGAACAAACTGCCTGCATCGGTTGTTGGTTGCCAAAACACTGTATCTTTCAAAACCTCCATTGCTTTAAAGTCTTTTCTATTACTTATAACTTGTACACTGATACTAATTGTAGTTTTTGAATGAGGAGATAACTGGTTCAGTTTAAGATGGAGGGCAAGAAAGAAACATGAAAGTGTAAGAGATTAGATAGAAAAAAAAAAAAAAAAGAAAAAAAAGTTTAAATAACCTGCGGGTCAAATAAGATATCTGAAGTTTAGATTAAAACTAAAGTAACAGATCCACAGCAGAAGATATTTTGGCAGAGTAGAAGTAATGATAAGTATTTGAAAGGAATCAAAAGGTTCCTGTGCAACAGAGGAAGCCTAAAAGCAAGAAAAAATTTGCAGAGGAAACCAAACCTTTTAGTAAGCAGGAAATTAGCAGTAGGCTATCAAACACAAAGAAAAAAAAAAAAAAAGGAAATCATCATACATATGCATAATTTCAATGTCCTTCCTTTTTGTAATGCCCCCAAAATATGTCATGCTGCTTTGTTCTTTGAACAGTGTATACCAGTGCTTCTTAACAAGTGTGGGGGGGGGGGGTGAGGAGAGATCCAGAAAAAAAAAACATTTTCTTTTTACTACATCATTCAGCTTCCATATCTTTCAACTTAACTGCATATTTTATTTACTAGAGTGGCTACCCAGCATCACCTGGGTAGAGGAGGAGGCAAAAAATACCTAGTTCATCAATTTGTTTACTTTGAGATTTACAAATGCTGGACATTTTTAAGTAGAATTTCAATGCTATTTCTTGGTATGTTTTAATTTTTATATATCTGGATAGAAATCAAATCTTCATAATTTTTATACAAAAGCAAGAACTAATGAGTTTTAATGTGTGTGTGTATATATATGTTAATTGTTATATTTTGTAGTTACATCCGGACATACATACATACATCCATCAAAAGAAATTGTTATATATATATATAGATTAGTCATCATGTGATTTGTGTATAGTACAGAAATTTGACCGGAAAATTCAAATTCTTTTGTCTTATCATTAAGACTAACGTGTGGATGGAGTTTCAAACACTTAAGGGGGGTCGGGCTACAATAGAAAAAAAGGTCAAGAACCACTGATGAAGATTATATTTTCTATTGTATACAAAACCCAAAAATATGGAGATGGGGGGGGGTCCCTGTAGTGTAATGGCTCATATGCTGGCCTACAATATTGTAGTAATAGAGTTTGAACTCCAGTCACGTTATTACATTCACTTTTAGACCAACACCCTTGGAAAAGGTATGAACCCCTACACCTCCCCTGCTACGTGTTAAAAACTACAGCTCCTGTTCTTCTACAAGGATTACTTTGGCATTAGAAAGAAAGAAAAAAAAAGGGCTATAACCAAAAATAGAAATATGTAACAGTTAAAAAATAAGTACGGCTCTGTATAAAATGTCGACTGCACCTGTTGTCTGCGAGTAGTGATCCGTAATGCCTGAGGACAGGATCATGGTAGTTGAGTTGCCCAATGAACCTGATACAAAGTATCCTGTGGTATACAACATTCCTTATTTGGGCTAGACAGGAGGTCCAATCCCTCGGTTGGTCATGCAAAACCCTAGCACCTATACGGCTTGTCTGTCCATATTCTTCAAATTGCTCTTATGACAAAAACCCAACCCTTTTATCATATAGATTCTAGCAAAAAACTGATTAATAACCAAACTAGAAACCATTTTCCCTAAAGTTGGCAAAGTGGCCTTTTGTCAGTATTAGCCAGACAGTGAGGGAGTCTATCCCTTTCTGCTAGCGCTAGTCCACGGAGATTTTTATTTTTGCTGAGGTGGAGCGCCAAACCTACTGTCAGCTCCTCATGGATCAGATTACCCAATCTGTGCTACTGGTGCGCTGAGTTGGCGTAGACAGGTATCAAACCCGAACCTTACGATTCCAAGGAGGGTGCTCTACCAACTGAGCTAAACCAGCCCCTAAGAGCTAATTTATCAATTGCAGGATTCATTGAAGAACAAAGCTTGATTATTTTGCCTTTTTCAGTAGAAGAAAAAAAAAAAGTACTAAAAGGAAAAACAGGGAAAATATTCTGAAGCTTACGGTGTGAATGAATAACGAGAAATTGTTAATTAATAAAAAAAATTGGCAGGTCACCATTTTCTCTCAGCAATAGTAACAAGCGCCAAATATAGGACGTGTGAGAATCAGGTCATATTTCATCCTTTGTAGCAACAAGACAGTTAATTGAGACAAAGTCCAGGAGAACAAACATTCTTTTCACAGATGAAACAGTAAACAAGATAAAAGGCTTGTTAGCTTAACTCTTAACATCCTGTTGAGAATTTTTTAAAAATCCAGAGCCCTATTTTTATAAGGAAATATCAAAAAATGGCCTTTTCATGAATCCTTACCTGTTATTTCCCTTAAATCAAAGATTTTAAATATGGTTAATATTACATTTAAACAAAGGCTATCATTTGGGGTAGATTAGAAAAATGAATATATCTTCCGGACGGTAGGAATGAGGCGGTATAGGATAAGAGTTAAAGAACTAAAAAGGACATAGCTCAGTCGGTAGAGCATTCGCTAGAAACCACAAGGTTCCTAGTTCGATACGGTCCTCGCCAACTCAGCGTATGAGTAGCACAGGGATCTGTGCGGTAAAGTAAGGAGCTGATGGTAGGTGTGGCGCTCCACCTCAGATGCTAAAAAACAATCTCCTTGGTCTAGCGCTATTGAAAAGGGGATAGACTCCCTCGCTGACTGGCTGATACCGACTTTAGGCCTCCCCGTCGACTTTACTTACTTATAAGTATTCTGTATTTTTTTAGAGGAGGCTTTATGTGAATAATTTTGATATTTCAGACTGTTGTCCTCGTCTTTATTTGTGGCATGTATAACAACGTCCAGGGCCTTGTTCAGGTATTTCTTATTTAGAATAAAGTCATCAGACTTCAGTTCAAGTGTGCTTTTTGAGAATTATCATTTTCATGGTTGAACTCAAGGTTATTGTCTGATGATAACTTTATTCTAAGGTAAATAAGAAATCCCTAAATAAGGCTGGAGGATACAGTGGCAGAAACGTTGTGTTTATACATACCACAATAAAGATGGGACAACAGTCTGAAATATCAAAATTATTATTATTGTAAGAATAAGATTTTGCCTAATCTGACACACAGGCCGCAGATTGCTTATGGGGAGGGGAAGTCCTAGTGGTGAAATGGTTAACGTAGTGAACTTTGACATCAGCATTTTAATAAGGAGTTTTAACACCAGTCATTCTATATGCTCACTTTTGGACAAATACCTTTAAGTCTTCAGGGTGGTCTAAAGTCGGTATCAACCAGATAGCGAGGAAGTCTATTCGCTTTTCACTAGCACTAGACCAAGGAGATCGTTTTGTGTCTGAGGTGAAGCACCACTCATACCATCAGCTCCTCACTTTACTGCACATATCAAGGCATTAGCACTATGTGAAATGCAAACAGCCTTGTCCAGGATTTGAATTCTAGCTGTTGACTTGAGCACACACACTTATATTCACAATGTTTAAGGAAGCGCGTGGTGTAATGGTTAAAGTCATAGGAAATGGACTCGTCGCCCCGAGTTCAAATCCTGGACACGGTAATTGCATTTCACTTAGCGCTAATACCCTTGGAAAGGTATGAATCCTACTCTCCCTCCACTATGGGTAAATAGGGCATACTGGGCTCTTTAACCATGGTTAGGCAACCGGTCTAGGAGAAAGAAACGAATTCAAACCTGATAAACTCCGCTTAAGAAATTGACCTTGTGTCACATCCTGCTTGTGCGGAGGGTTGGTAAATATATATATTCAATGTTTCATGTGTTGTACTCGCTAATCTTCCTCATATATCTGAGACTGTAAGTCAGAGATTTCAACAAATCTCTTGAATGGCTAAATTTTTTTCCTTTTAGGCCAACCCATGAGTAATGTTGGTTTATTCATAAAATTGACTGACCTAGAAGCTAAAAACAAACAAGTATTGATCAGTGATATTTTTTAGAACTTTTATTTTGGGTCTGGAAGTGAAAATGTGGTAGCCATTAGAAATATCAACATCTAAATTTATAAAGTAATTCGAAGTGACATCCGACTGAACTCCTTATACAATTCAAACTTTATTTGCTGAACAGTTTTAATAGACAGTTGTCAAAATATCTCATCTCAGCTGAGGAGAGAAACAACCCAACTGACAATCATTTCCCATCCTAAAAAACGTGGGGGGGGGGGGGCAAAGCAGAATGAGAAGTTTTAAGTGTCTCATTTGTTTGATAGAAAATTTTATTAATTTTATTTAATTTTATGATTTGCTAATTTATTCTAATAGCTACATATTTATAATATGCCTAGATTAAAAGTAAAGTTGTAAAGTCGTCGGGCGGCCTAAAGTCGGTATGAGCCATACAGCGAGGGAGTCTATCCTCTTTTCACTAGCGCTAGACCAAGGAGATTATTCTTTAGCGACTGAGGTGGTGCCACACCTACCATCAGCTCCTTTACTGCACAGATCCTTGTTTTACTCATACGCTGAGTTGGCGAGGGCCGGTATCAAACTAGGAACCTTGTGGTTTCTAGCCAAACGCTCTACCAACTGAGCTAACCAGCCCTTACTCCAAACATTAGATCCCATAAAAGAAAAAAGTCCTATTATTAAAGAAGGTAAGAAGCAGGCGATATTCTGCACAGACCATTATAAATGCAGACTACGCAGATGATTTGTCACTTCTTGCAAATATACTTGCACAAGCTGTATCCTTGTTACACAGCCTAGAAAAGGCAGTGCAGAAGATCAGCTTATAAATGAACTGATAAAACCAAGTTCATGAGTTTAAAAAATGTAGGAGACATTTCCACACTCGATGGTAAACTCCTAAACCTAGTGGAACAATTTACTTAGGTAGCAATATTTCATCCACAGAAAGTGATGTTAATGTATGCATAGGAAAGGCATGGTCTGCTATAAAGAGACTATCAGTTAATTGGAAATCAGATCTCAAACAAGTTAAAGTGACAATTCTTCCAAGCCGTAGATGTGTCGGAGCTGCTGTATGGCTGCACTAACTGGAGCCTAACAAAGCGCCTAGAGGAAAAGATAGATGGGAGCTGCACAAGAATGCTGTGTGTAATATTAAGATGTCGAGACAACACCCCACAAGAAAGCACCTGTACATCCACTTTCCCCATATCACACAAACCATCCAAGTAAGACAACAAGACACTGGGTACTGCTAGAGAAGCAAGGACAAAATCATGTACGTTCTTCTGTGGAAGCCAGCACATGGCACACTAGTGTAGGCCGCCCAACAAAAATGTACATTGATCAACTCTGCAAGAATTCTAGAGGTTGTGCAGAAGACCTCCAGAATGATAGGGATGGCTGGCGAGAAATTGTATGGATATACGTGCGGCTTGCACAACATGAAGATTTATTATTAATCTGTAATTTAGTTTGATTACTTATTGGAATGTTTAGTTTTTGTGTGGCTTAGTAGGAATTTATTTATATGTCTACATTTGGCTACAATTTCTGATCATTTTGGAGTTTGCTTTGTTCTGGGAAGGTGATTATGACTTTTCCAAACAAAGATTTAGTGTTTTGAGGTATTGTAATCTGTTGCTACTTTTCTTACTTTCCAGGACACAAAAAATATATATTTACCAACATGAGCAGGATGTGACACAAGGTTCAATTTCTTAAGCAGAGTTTAACAGTTTTGAATTCAGAGTTTTCCTTCTCTTAGATGGATTAACTAGCCATGGTTAAAGAGTCTAGTCTGCCCTGCTATTTACCCATTGCTGGGGCAGAATTGGATTCATACCTTTCCAAAGGGTATTAGCACTATGTGAAATGCAAACAGCTTCATCCAGGAATTGAACTCTAGTTGACGAGTCCATTTTCTACGACTAACCATTAGACCACGCACCTCCACAAAAATATATAGGAGTAACAGAAGGTACCTGGAAACAGGGCTACATACACAAAACGTCATTTAACAATAAAAAAAATATGAACACAGCAAAATTTAGAGACAAATATTGGATCTAAAAAATAAAATTTAATAAATAGAACCATATCTAGTATGTCCAGTAAAAAAAGCATGGCCTATTGTTGATATCAGCTGAGCAGTGAGGGAGTATCCCCTTTTCACTAGTGCTTGACCAGCGAGATTGATTTGCTGGGCGGAGGACACACTGTCAGCTACCAATTTTACTACACAGATCAGATTACCCAATTTGTGCTACTCATGTGCTGAGTAGGTGGTGACTGGTATCAACCATGAACCTTGTGATTCTGAGGCAGGTGTTCTATCAACTGATATTACCTAACCTTGTTATTTAGTTAAATGTAGATAACTCATTTTTAATTCAGGTTAAAAATATTCTGACAATTGTTTTATTTATTTCAAATCTGAACTTTTGCGGCATTTAGAAATGAGCAGTTGTTTTAGTGATAGTTTGTTTTATATTTAAACTGATTAATTATTTGAATAACTAAATGAACTTTACTTTTTAGATCATTGCTTGGGATGGACCATTAAGTAGATTAAACAATTGGTGAAATTCTAATCTAATGAATATAAAATTTCATTTCAGTGATTTGTAATCATTGTCATAAAAATCTAAAATTGCAGGACCTGTGGATATACTATAGTATGATAATTTAATTATTACAATGTTTGATATGTTTACTCAAGAGCTATTACAAAATACTTCAATATGTAAAAAGTATAATACACCTTTAACTTTTTCCTTTCTTTATGTTCAATTTAAACAAATAGGACAATCGCTTTTGCACATTCACCCCCTATTTTTCCTCTCTTTCTTATATTTTTTGTGTAGCATGTCCTTTTCCTACCCATTCTTTATAACAAAAATGGAATGGTCCATTATCTAACTGAGGTGATGACACTCATAAGAAATAAGAATTTGGCAGAAAAGTCACACCAGATAATCAGGATTTACATTTTGGCATTTCATATTGGATGATCTCATTTTTAACCAGAGGGTGTTGCAGATGATAAGTCATACACTTAAGGAACACGATTATTAATATATTCTATATTTACCCAACCCTTCCACCGCAGGAAGGATGTGATACAAGGTTAATCGCTGGAGTAAAGCTAGTTTCAATTCAGAGTTTTCCTTCTCCTACACTGGTTGCCTGACCAAAGTTAAAGGACTCAGCCTGCCCTACTATGGCTGAGGAGGGAGGAGAACATGCCTTTTAATTTTCCAGGACTACCTCTATTGTTTGTTTTTTTTTCCATTGTTCATTTTTCTCATTTTCTTCAAAGAAAATGTTTATGATCTATTGATTTTAATGGCATGTCAAATTATCAAGGATTATTTTATACCAAGAGGTTAGAAATTAAATTCTTTTTATATTTTTTGTGTAGTGACTTTTAAAAGAAAAGTTTATGATATCAAGTATTCCTAATACGAATAATTTGCACACAGTTGTACGAGATCAACTAAGGCTGGGTTCGCTCAGTCGGTAAAGTGTTCCTAGTTCAATACCGGCCTCGCCAACTCAGCGTATGAGTAGCATAGGGATCTGTGTGGTAAAGTAAGGAGCTGATGGTAGGTGTGGCGCCTCACCTCAGACACTAAAATAATAATCTTAGTGCTAGCGAAAAGAGGATAGACTCCCTTGCTGTCTGGCTGATACCATCATTAGGGTGCCCTGCTGACTTACTTTTTACAGTAAAACTTAGATACTTATGCCCGGAAGGTGCATATTCTTGCTAGTGAATATTAATATATATAATATACATACACACAAATACTCAAAAAAAAAAATCAGACAGCAATAGATTTTAAATAAACACAAGGAGGTCCATTTTAACTTTTATAAGAAATTTCTAGAAATTGTGAATATTGGCAAAATGTTCCATTGATTGATGGAAAATTGCCAAAATGTTAATGAAGGCTTCCATATTAGTTTCTTCCTCTCATACTCAAGTGTTTTCTAGTCATATGATAATGGTTTAATAGAGATATTATTGCCTTTTTAGGTCTTCCATAATTTGACAGTCATGAGATGCCCATCAACTTTAAGTAGGCTATCATCACATCTGGTTTGTTTGGTTTGTGGCATATCAACCTCAGTGAGTCATTTAATGCCAATAAAGTTTTGAATTAAAGACATTCTTAATGGATACTCAATTTTTTTTTATAAATACATTTTTCTATTTAACCCATAGATGGGACACTAACAGGTACTACCAATCAGGGTCAGAGTGGACCTGGGAGCAATGGTGATGAAGGGGTGCTCTACATTCCCCAAACCACCAGAACTGGAACCTCACCATCAGATAGAGTTTAACGTCATACCCAGGACATGTAGACCTTCAGTCATTGCCTTCTAGCACCCATATGATAAAAAAGGTTGGGGCAATCATATAGGTGCTAGGGCTTGACGTGACCAGCGATTGATTGGAGGGGGCCTCTCCGACCGCCTGTCTAGCCTAAGTAAGGGTCTAAGTGGAGTGTTGCAGGTCATGGATTTCTCCTCCGCCAAACTCCATCCTTAAGCATCATGGTCGCCACCCACGGCAAACAGGTGACCCATTTGGGGAGTCTTACCCTCTGCAGAGGTGCAGTCGGTGCATTCTAAACGCCCCACCGACAGGGTAGCATCACATCTGGGTAAGAAAAGCCAATACTACACATACTAAGTTGGAGTTGATAACATGCTCCCACTGTAAACAATATTTTTCACTATATTTTGAGAAAAGTGATATTTCAAAAATTCCCTTAAATCAACTATTTAAAAAAAATGTATTTATCTTTTCTAAAAAAACAAAAAAACATGTTTCTATACCGGATACTTTATTTTTGGAAGATTTTTAATTACAGAATTAAATAATTGATATTTTGGACTGTTATCCTCATCTTTATTGTGGTGAGTACAAATACAATGTTTGGCAGATGTATCCTCGGCCTTCCTCAAGTGTTCCCTGTGTATTTGTGCATAGCAATGCCAACATAGAAATCATTTTTAATAGTTTGTTGATCAAACAGGCATCGAAGAACTTTTCAAGATCTCATTCAAATAATGACGTCATTGTTTTTGCATGCCTATCATTCTGATATGTATCTTGAGAAGATCCCAATCCTTTTAGAAAGGAAAAAATGTAAAGGATCCATAAACCAAAAGTGAGAAGAACGAATAATTTGGCATTACCCATTGCACCAAAAGGATGTTAAGCATTTTTGGCAGTAACCTATACAGTATCAAATTTCTGCATCCATCAGCAAAAAAAATAAATACATAACATTAAGAGAGTGTTATAAATATAATCCTCTTCGATGACAGACGGTAAAAAATAAGGAAATATATAAGTTTCCCTTTTGAAATCGTATCACAAAAAACAAAAACAATAACAAAAACAAATAGGAGTTGGTCATAGAAATTTAGGTCAGTCGGCGCAGGAAATGAGATTTTTGTTGCAAAAGTTCAAAAGCATTAAAAAGTTAACTTATATGAGCTATGACATACGTAAATATTAAGTTAATGCTTATATTGATGATTGAACAAAGATCAGTCTTTGCTTATTAGGAAAAAAAAAAAAGAAACGAGTTTTAAGATACAGGTTTTTCCCCACTATCCAAAAGTAGAACCTTATGAAAACTTTCGAAATGTCTTAAGCAAAGAGGCACGAGGTGCAATGTTTTGTACTGAGACCAGAGTTCAAATGCTGGACGTTGCTGTTTGCATTTCAAATAGTGCTATTACCCTTGAATCGAATTGTTCTCCTTTCAGCTATGGATAAATAGTACGGGTAGACTGGGCTCTTTAATCTTGGTATGGCATCAGTCTTGAAGAAAAACTGAATTCAAACCAATTGTAGACGGGGGGGGGGGCAAAACTCCACTAGGGTATTCTTGTCCAAGATACGCTACAAAATAGCGCCTCAACAACCAAACGAAGTTACGAAACCAGTGAAGAAGGTATTAAATGTTGTTCTTGTATGTGTAAATGTTTCTTTTCTTCTGGTGTGTTCAGTGTTAGAATATTATGGATATAGTGTTAGGTGATGAGGACTAATGGATATCCATCAGGATAAAATAAAATAAATTGAATTTTAAAAAATCCCATGTTCCCTCAGATAGGGAAGAACCCTCAGTGCACCCACAAAGAAAAGGACCCCTCCCTGCGCCAAGAAGAACCCTCAGCCATCTAGACGCACCTGACTGAGAACAGACGTTACGACTGGCACAGGAAGAAATTTCAACTCACGAAATAGCTATGAACCAAGAATTAAAGTCTAAAACCAAAAGTATCTTCGTCTCTTTCCTTTCTTTAATTCCTTTTCAGCCGACAACCCACAGGAAGGAAGAACCAATATAATGGGATTTAAAAAAAACAGCGAACACGCACAAAAAAACGAGCCTAAACCCACATAAAATTACCAATTTACCCCATAATTCTTCCCTATCCGCAAGCCCACCAATGACTTCCTCGTTTTGCACCTTTTCTGATATAGCGAGAGAAAGCAGTATATACCCCGTCTTGACCCTCTATTTTGAATTTTATTGCCGTGCTTAGGCGTCAAGTTCGACCCAGTTTATAAACTTTAAAATAAACATGACCAAAATTATGATCTGCTAATATCTGACCAAGGAATAATCAGTCAATTTTTATTGATAAGCAAAATGCGTTCATCTTTAGATGAAAAATGGATGTACAAACAAACAGGCATCTTTGAACCTTGTTTACGGCTAAAGTTCTTCAAAAAGAGACTGATAATAGAATAATTAAAAAAAATAAACGTGATTTAATGCGAGGAATGTTGATATTTTAAATCGGATGATTCTAGTAACAAACGTAAAAGATTATCAATAATTTTGATATTTCAAACTGTTGTCCTCATCTTTATTGTTGGTATGTAAACCAACGTTCAGGCTGCTGTATCCTCTGCCTTTGTTCAGGTGTTTACCTTAGACTAAAGTCTAAAGACAATAACCCTGAGGTCAAGCATGGTCATCGACTGATGATTACTTTTAGTTGAGGTAAGCAAGGAACACTTGAACAAGACCCGATAATACAGCGGCCTGAACGTTGCGTTTATACATACCACAATAAAACGAGGACAACAGTCAAAAACATCAAATTATTTCACATTCAAGCCTCATTTTAAAAATACAGACAAATGTAGTAAAAAGATTATATTGAGATTATTGATTGATTTTAACGGCATGTCAACTCGTCAAGTGTCATTTTATGCTTAGATGTAAGGATACATTTTACGTTTTATATTTTACATTTTTGTGCAGTTGTTTCTCAGTAGTTTTTTTCCCCCACTCAGTTATGTTTTCAAGTATTCTTTTCCAATATCATAATTGTATGGTTCAAGTAAAACTATCTTAATCTATATATTAAATACTAGTGTTCCTTAATTGTACGACCGTATTGTTTTGCAACACCTCTGGTTAAAATAAGACTGTCCAAATCATCCAAGATGAAATGCAAAAATGTAAATCCTGATTATCTGATGTTGCTTACCGACAAATTCTTATTAGGAGTGTCGTCACCTCAGCTAAATAATGGATCATTCCGTTTTTATTATAAAGAAAGGGAAGAAAAGGGACATGTTACACAAAAAATATAAAGCGGAGGGGAGAGATAAAGAGGCGATAACGCTAATATGTTTCAAACAAACACAGAGAGAGAGAGAGAAAGAGAGAGAGAGACAGACAGACAGACACTTTTTACATATTGAACTATTTAGCAATAGGTCTTAAAGATATCAAACATTGTAATAATTGAATTATCCTACTGTGTACAGGTCCTGCTAGTACTATTTAATTAGTGGAAGGTTAGCCACCCATCAGAATGAATAAATGAAGCAAATTTTATATTCCTGACTTATGATTGGACCAAAAGCATTTCATTATATTGCTCTAGACAATTCAATCCGCTTTTGAGTCGAAATGCCCAAGTCCATCGATACGAACACCATGCTTCTTTTATAATTATTTAGACCGAGCTCAAATAAGTTTAGTCAATATGTTGACTGTAGAGATGACCAATGACACGCAGGAAGGAATCAGACTCAAATTCTCCAAATATGGTAGACCACAATCTTCAACAGCAGCCAAGGCTTCCACCATGGTGAGATAGTTTGCAAGTTAACCTCTTAGATTCATTACAACTGAGTAGCGGGTTCAATCCTCGCTAAATGCCCTATACTTGTAATCTTGTGTCACATCCTAGCTGAGTGAACAGTTAGGAGATATTTACCACAATTGCACCAAAATATGAAGTATTTGAAATTGGGATAGAATCTTGTGAAAATATGTGAACAGAAACCGCTAATTGGCATTGTACAGTGAAAGGTTAAACCGAGTATGGTCTGTTATCAGTTTGATTACTCTTTTGGATTTTACGGCATGCCAACTATTGTGGGGTTATTCTATGCCGAAGACTTTTGTTCTATTTTATTCTTGATAGATATTGAAAATTCTATTTTTGAACTCAATTTTAAAAACATTGTTAACTCGTTTCTTTTATTTAACCCATAGATGGGATCCTAACAGGTACTACCACTCCTGATAGGATGGATCAGGAGTAATGGCAATGAAGGAGTACTCTACACCCCCCCCCACATTCTACAATTATAACTTGCCATTAGATGCAGTTAACGTCATACCCAGAACACCAAGACCATCAGCCACGCTTTCTAGCATTATAATAAAAAAGGTTAGGGGTTTGCCATGAGAGCGATAGGGTCGGGACAATAACATAGGGGCTAGGGCTTGATGTGACCAGCCGATTAATTGGAGGAGACTTCTCCAACCGCCCGTCTAGCCTAAATAAGGGCCAATGTGGTGGGTCACATGTCATGAACTGCTCAGCCAACAGGATTCAATCCGTAAGCATCACGAGTTGCCACTCACGGCAATAGGTGGCCTTATTGACGAGATTCTTACCCCTCTGTAGAGGTGCAGTCGGCGTATTTACAGCCCCAGACGACAGGGTGGAGTTTGTTTACTCGTATCCAGCATAAAAATGGAAGAATGTGTGTGTAATTGTAATATATATAATTATATATATATAATATATATATATATATATATATATAATACACACACGAAATGAGATTTACATGGACACTGTAACACTAATTGGAATGTGGCGTTAAACTCGCCTGGTAAATCAACCAAGCAATACATTTTATATATCAAGTAACATTTGGAGGTCACGTGGTAAGCATTAAGTAAACCTTTGAAAAAAGAAAAGATATTGTATGTAGTTTAAACTTCGCTCTAGTGAAATATCCAAGGAATTTACAGGCTGGTCCGGAAAGTCCGAAAGTCACCCCCACACCAAAATATAACTCCTAATTAATTCAACTATGATTGCATGAAATAGGCCGCTGGGAATTAAATAGATTATATCACTAGCAGGAGCTGTGGATATACTACAGTATGATAATTTAATATATTACGTTTGATACGTTTACCTAAGAGCTATTCCAAGAGTTCAATATGTAAAAAGTATAATCCTGATTAAACTCACTTTTTTTCATAATGTTCGATTGAAACAAATTAGCGTTATCGCTTCCGCACTTACTCCCTCTATCTTTCCCCAACTCTTTCTTTTTATATTTTTCTGTGTAATATGTCATTTTCTTCCCTTTCTTTATAAAAAAACGGAATGGGTCCATAATTTAGCTGAGGTGACGACACTCATCTGGACCGTCTCATTTTTTATTCAGAGTGTTGCAAAAATGATAACGGTTGTATTTTGTAGGAACACCAGTTTTATTATATAGATAGACATTAATTTGCACGAAAAAAAGAAATCTATGACACAAATTACACAATACACAAAACAGAGTGGGATTTTGTAGCGCCCATTCAATGAATTACATCTAACGTAATAATGGCCGACAATCTTACATCCGCTCAAATTTAAATCCCGGTTGTTCAAATGCATATCATGAGGAAAAGTGATTTTTTTAAAGACAAAAAGATCAGACCCCCCCCCTCCACACACAACCAAGCTTTATAGTACACGACAATATGTACAAAATCAATATGTAGTCAATGCCACACAGGAATATCTTATTTTGCCGCAACACAAATAAATAAGTAAATAAATAGATAAAAATAAAGCAGTTTCCAATCTATATATTAATACTAGTGTTCCTTAATTGTACGACCGTTATAATCTTGCAACACCCTCTGGTTAAAAACGAGATCGTCCAAATCTCCTAGATGAAATGCAAAAATATAAATGTGATTATCTAATGTTGCTTAGCCACCGAATTTCTTTATGAAGTGTTGTCACCTCAGATAAATAGACCATTTCTGATTTTATTATAGAGAAAAGAAGAAAAAACATGCTACACAGAAATATATCAGAAAGAGTCGGGAAAAGGAGGGGGTAATCACGCGAAGCGATAACGCTAATCTGTTTCAATCGAACATTAAGTGAAATGAAAGAAAAAGTTGAGATTAAAGACTATTATACTTCTACATATTACTTTAAGTAAACAATCAAACGTTGAAATAATATAAATTACATCTGTGATATATTCCACAGGTCCCCTGCTAAGTGATAATAAATAGTAGGCATTATAGCTTCCAGTAACTATTCCTAATGCAAATAATTAGCAATTGCATGGTATCAAGCGTTCCCTACTGAAATACGATCATTTTAGACAGTCTTATTGACCCACAGACGGAACCTAACAGGTACTACTAGTTTTTTTTTTTCTCAGGGTCTAAGTGACCTGGAGTAAGTGGCAATGAAGAGGTAGATCTCTAGAACTGAAGCCACAGATGAAGTTTAGTGTCTACATCCGGAACGCATTACCCTCTTTGTCGGGATACATTTAGCGTATTCTAAGCCCGCGATAGGATGAAGGCAATTTCGATGATCTATTCAGTATAAATAGTAAAGAACTATTACCTTTATTTTTTTAAAAGAGTTACTATGGTGTTCAGCATTGTACTTTTTGTCGAGAGGAGGGGGTACGAATCACTCGAAAATTTAAGTACTAAATTGATATTGAAGGAAATAAGATTTATGAAAATCGATCACCAGTTCAATACTAACTTTGATGCAACAATTCTAAATGGTACGTTAGCGACCTCTGATTGTAAAGGTTCGAAAAAAGGTAACGGCCGTTTTTACTGGCTTTCCCGATTTATGTGTGTGCCGCGGCGAACGAGACACAGACAGACAGACATGACGAGAGAGGAGAGAAAACGAAATACTTGAAAGAATTGAGTCGTGTCAAAAAACGAGAGAAGAAAATAGGCTGATCAAAAAAAAAAGTTTTTTTCTCCTCTGCAGGAAGATACAAGGGTTAGAAATAGGAACAGTTTAGGTGCTGTGGTGTAAAACTAACTATTCCAAAGTAAAATGTTTAGGAAGGAAATGATTGAAAACAAACCAGAACTAAGATACACAACACACCTATATATTCTTGAATAGGTAATATGTAATATAGACAGAGAGCTTGGCAATAGAAGAGGGATTAAAAACATTAAAAGTTTGCGCATTTTCAAGGTGGCCTCAAACGAATCAAGGTGTTTATAAGCTAGAAAGGTGTAGTACAGGTAATTAATAAAGGATAATTTCTTGATAAAACAGACTGAAGTTTTTATTTTATCTCGGAGAAACCTGGTAACTAATCAACGGCATAACCTGTCCATATCACACACTCCCTCTACATGTGTTTGTAACGATATCTATGTAGTAATGGAAATAGGCACACGAGCACATCCCTTTATTTCTCTCTACATTTATTTTGTATAGACACGGAACTTGAGAAACAGGATGGCTTATTAGTGCAGTGAGCACTGGGAAAGGATTTTGAAAAGCCGTACTAGATACTAATTGAGTGTCTTCGTCTCTTTTGTTCAGGGGTTTGGTCAGTATGACGAGGATACTTCCTAGGAATAAACCCTGGCCAATATTTACCCTCGTCAATAGCTAAACACTGGTTTATGATCAAATAAATTAAGCTGGTGCATCTCCTAGTGGCCGCTACCACAGTAATGTCCAAGCTGATACCCCACCTGACCAGAACTAATACTGATCGGAATTCCGACAAGACCAAGCAAGGGCCACTAAGAAAGAAAAACTATTAACATTAGTCGTGTTTCCACTGAGGAGAAGAAAATATTGTTTGCTGTTTCACTTACTCAAGATTTGAGAAATGGGGCAGAGGGAGAAAATAGTATTTGAGGAGCAAAAAAATCCTAAAATGAGCCCCACGGATGTAAATAACTCTGCAATAAAGAAATCAAGGTGTTTAGCCCAGGAAGAACTCTCTAAAATTGTTAAAGGAAATAAAAAATAAAAATTAGTGTATGGATGGTAAGTGGAAGAGTTAAGGATATAATAACCCCTTTTTGTCTGGGAGGAAGAGCAAGTCCACAATTCAGTTCGTCATGAGTAAATATGAAATTCACTTATATTTTCGAGGTACTCTGTGATTAAAATGGAGAGGAAAAACGTTTGAAGAATGAGAATTGTATTTTTCTGCAAATTGTGCATTTTGAGTTTAATTTCATCCAATTTCCTTATGCAGAGCAATCTTAATTTTTGCGGTACCGTACATACTCGTGTATAGGTCTACATTTGATATGATTACAAAGTGATACATTTTTGATGCCAAGGAGTTTGCAGCCGATCCTCAGTGAATTTCAACCTTATGAATATTGCTACTCCAATTTTGGATTGTTGGTTGGATTTTACGGTATTTACCTTTGTTGGGTCATTTATGCCGAGACGTTTAGTTTTATTCATTCTGATGGTACAAAATTTTTTAAAACATTTTGTTAGAACTCCTTTGTGTCTATTTAACCGCATAGATAGGGCCCTAACGAGGTACAACCTACCCGGGTCAGAAGCGGGACCTGGGAATAATCATGGAGAAAGGTCAACTCCACATTCCCCGAAGCTCAAAACTGAAATTTCACCATCAGATTAGTTTTATACGTCTCCGGCATAAATGACCGCAACAAAGGTGACATACCGTAACATCCACCAACGAATCCAAATGGAGTACAATTTTCATAATGGTTAAAATTCAACTGAGGATTCGGTGCACTCCTTGGCATCAAAAAAATGGTATCAACTTTGTAATCATATCAAATGTAGACCTATACACGAGGTATTACGGTACGCAAAAATTATAAGATTTGCTCTTGCATAAGAAATTTGATGAAAATTTAAAACTCAATATCACAATTTGCAGAAAATACAAATTCTCATTCGTTTCCAAAACGTTTTTTCCTCCTCCATTAATCACAGAGTACCTGAAATAAAGTTGAATTTCATTTTACTCACTGACGAACTGATTGTGATTGCTGCCCTCCCAGAACAAAAAAGGGGTTATTATCCTTATCTTCCAACTTACCACCATTACATAATTTTTATTTTTTATTTTCCTTTAAGCATTTTTAGAGAGGCTTCATTCCTGGGCTAACATTGATTTCCTTTAGGCAGAGTATTTACATCCTGGGGCTCATTTAGATTTGCTCCCAAACTACTATTTTCTTCCCTTGCCCCATTTCTCAAATCTTGAGTAAAGTGAAACAGCAGACAAAATTTTCTTTCTCCTCTAGTGAAACAGCGTACTAGTTATATTTTCTTTCTAGTGGCCCTTGGGCTTGGTCTTGTCGGATTCCTGGATCAGTATGTAGCTGGTCAAAGGTGGGGTTATCCAGCTTGGACTTTAACTGGTGGTAGCGGCAACTAGAAGATGCATCCGTTATTTATTTGTCATTTACCGCAGTGTTTAGCTATGAAGAGGTAATATTTGGCCAGGGTTTACTCCCTAGGGGAAGGTATCCTCGTCAGATACTGACAAACCTGAAACAAAGAGACCGAAGACACTCAATTAGTATGCTAGTAGGCTTTTCAAATTCTCTCCCAGTTGCTGCACTTGCTAAATAAGCCATCTGTTTCTCAAAGTCCGTGTCTATAAAATAAAAATGTAGAGAAATAAAGGGTGTGCTGGTGTGCTATTTTCCATTACTACATAGTATCGTTACAAAACATGTAGAGGATGTGTGTGGATAATGGAACGGTTAAAGCCGTGTTAGTTACCAGGTTTTCTCCGAGAAATAAAAAAACTTCAGTCTGTTTATCAAGAATATCCTTTATAATTTACCTGGTAACTTTTAGCTTATAACACCTTTGATTCGTTTGAGGCCACTTGGAGATGCGGCACTTTTATGTTTTAATCACCTCTTCTATTGCCAGTCTCTGTCTATATTTACTTTACCTATTCAGAATATTAGGTGTGTTGGTCTTAGTTTGCTTGGTTGTTATTCAATCAAATTTCTTCCATAAACATTTCTACTTGGAATGTTAGTTTTACACCACAGCAACCTAAACTGTTCCTATTCTAACCCTGTATCTTCCTCAGAGGAAGAAAAAAACTTTTTTTTGTCTAGCCTATTTTTTCTTCTCTCGTTTGCACGATCAATTCCTTTTGCAAGTAATTTCGTTTCTCTCTCTCTCTCTGTCTGTCTGTCTGTGCTGTCTGTTCGCGCGCACACACATAATCGGGAAGCCCAGTAAAGAAGGGCGTGTACCTTTTTTATCGAACGCTTTACAGATCAGAGGTTGCTAACGTACCAATTTAAAATTGTGGATTCAAAGTTTAGTATTGAAACTGGTGATCGATTTTTCATAAATCTTATTTCCTTCAAATAATCAATAATTAGTACTTAAATTTTCGAGTGATTTCGTACCCCCTCTCTCTCGACAAAAAAGGTACAATGCGAAGCAGCCATAGTATAGACTCTTTAAAAAAAATAGATGTAATAGTTTTTTACCTTTATCTGAAGTTAGATCTATCGAAATGCCTTCCATCCTTATCGGCGGGGCTTTATGAATTACGCTAAATGTATCCCACAAAGAGTAATGCGGTTCCGGATGTGACACTATATCTTCATCTGTGGTGCTTCAGTTCTAGAGATACCTCTTCATTGCCATTACTCCAGGTCCACTTGACCTGAGTAGTAGTGACCTGTTGTGTTCCGTCTGTGGGTCGAATAAGTACTGTCTGAAAATGATTCGTATTTAGTAGGAACAGCTGATGATACCATGCCAATTGTAAATGATTTTGCAATTAGGAAATAGTTATGGAAGCTTATGCCACTAATGACTATTTATTCACTAGCAGGACCTGTGGATATATCATCAGTATGAAATTTTATTATTTTCAACGTTGATATGTTTTACTTAAAGTAATATGTAGAAAGTAATACGTCTTAATTCTCACTTTTTCTTTCATTTTCAACTTAAGTTCGATGAAACAGATAGCGTTATCCTTCCGCGTGATTACCTCACTCTCTTCCCGACTCTTTCTGATATTTTCTGTGTAGCATTTTTTCTCTTTTTCTATATAATAAAAACAGAATTGTCTATTATTATCTGAGGTGACAATCACTCATAAGAATCGGTGGGTAGCAACATTAGATAATCAGGCTTATAATTTTTGCTTTTCATCTTGGAGATTTGGACGTCCGTTTTTTTAACCAATTTATAGCAAGATTATAGATCGTACAATTTAAGGAACACTATATTGATATATAGTTGGAAAACTGCTTTTATTTTTATCTATTTAATTTACTATTAATTTGTGTTGCGGCAAATAAGTATTTCCTGTGTAGCATTGACTACATATTGATTTTGTACATATTGTCGTGTACTATAAAGCTTGTTGTGTGTGGAGGCGGGGTTTCTGGATCTTTTGTCTTTAAAAAAATCACTTTTTGCCTCATGATTGCTTGAACAAACCGGGGATTTAAATTTGAGGGATGTAGATGTCAGGCCTTATTTACGTAGAATGTAATTCATTGAATGGGTCGCTAAACAAAATCCACTCTGTTTTTGTGTATTGTTGTAATTTGTGTCATAGATTTCTTCCTTTTCCGTGCAAATTAGTGTCTATCTATATAATAAAACTGGTGTTCTACAAATAACAACCGTTTGCTTTTTGCAACACTCGAATAAAAATGAGACGGTCCAGATGAGTGTCGTCACCTCAGCTAAATTAATGGACCATTCCGGTTTTTATTATAAAGAAAGGGAAGAAAATGACATATTACCAGAAATATAAAAAGAAAGAGTTGGGAAAGGTAGAGAGAAGTGCGGAAGCGATAAACGCTAATTTGTTTCAATCGAACATTATGAAAAGAAAGTGAGTTAAATCAGGATTATAACTTTACATATTGAACTCTTGGAATAGCTCTTAGGTAAACGTTAAACGTAATTAATTAAATATCAATACTGTATATATCCACAGGCTCCTGCTAGTGAAAAATCTATTTAATCCAGCGGCCTATTTTCATGCAATCATCAGTTGGATTAATTAGGAGTTATATTTTGGTGTGGGGGTGACTTCGGACGCAGCCTGTAAATTTCCTTGGATATTTCACTAGAGCGAAGTTTAAACTACATAGCCAATATCTTTCTTTTTTGCAAAGGTTGTACTTAAATGCTTACACGTGACGCTCCAAATGTACTTGGATATATATAAATGTATGCCTTGGTTGAATTTACCAGGCGAGCTTTAACGCCACTTTCCATTTAGTGTTACAGTGTCCATGTAAGATCTCATTTCGTGTGTGTATTATATATTATATATATATAATATAATTACAATTAACAATTACACACACATTTTCCATTTTTATGCTGGATGAGTAAACATAACTCCAACCCCTGTCGTTCTGGGGCGTATGAATACGCCGATGCACCTATACAGAGGGGTAATAATTCTCGTAATAATGGCCACCTATTGGCCGTGAGTGGAACTCGTGATGCTTACGGATTGAATCCTGTGGCTGAGCGTTCATGACATGTGACCACCACATTGGCCCTTATGTTAGCTAACGGCGGTGGAGAAGTCCTCCAATTAATCGGCTGTCACAATCAAGCCCTAGCCCCTATGTTATTTGTCCGACCCTATCGCTCTCATGGCAAACCCCTAACCTTTTTTATTATATATCAGAAAGCGCTTTAGCTGATTGGTTCTTGTGTTCTGGTTATGACATTAAACTGCCATCTAATGGCAAAGTTATAAATTAGAACTGTGGGGGTGTAGAGTACTCCTTCAATTGCCATTATCCCTGATCCATCTGATCAGGAGTGGTAGTACCGTGTTAGGATTCCCATCATGGGTTAATAAAAGAAAACAGTTACAATGTGTTTTTAAAAATTAGTTCAAAAATAGAATTTTCAATTCTATCAAGAATTAAATAGAAAAACGTCTCGGCATAGAATAACCAACAAATAGTTGCATCCGTAAATCCAAAGAGTAAACCAAACTGATAACAGACCATCCGTTTTCCTTTCACTGTACAATGCCAATAGGTTTCTGTTCAAACATATTTTTCAAAGATCTATCCTAAATTTTCAAATACTTCAATATTTTGGTGCAATTGGGTAATATTCCCTAACTGTTCACTACAGCTTAGGATGTGACACAGATTACAAGTAATAGGGAACTAGCGAGGGATGAAACCCGCTACTCAGTTGTAATGAATCTAAGAGGTTAGACTTGCAACTATCTCACCATGGTGGAACGCCTTGGCTGCGTTGAAGATTGTGGTCTACCCATATTTGGATGAATTTGAGTCCTGATTCTTCTGCGTGTCATTGGTCATCTCTACAGTTCAACATATTTCTAAACTTATTTGAGCTTGGTATGATAAAATAAAAGCATGGTGTTTCGTATCGATGGACTCTTGGCATTTCGACTCAAAAGCGGATTGAATTGTCTAGAGGCGAATAGAAATGCTTTTTGATCATCATAATCAGGAATAGTAAATTTGCTTCATTTATTCATTCTGGATGGTGGCTAACCTTCCACTAAATTAAATAGTACTAGCAGGACCTGGTAAACAGTAGGAAATTCAAATTATTACATGTTTGATATCTTAAGACTATTGCTAGATAGTTCAATATGTAAGGAAAACTCCCTCACTCACTCAAACTTTTGTTTGATTGAAAAGATTTACGTTATCGCTCTTTATCTCTCCCTACGCTTTATTTTTTGTGTACCATGTCCCTTTTCTATCCTTTCTTATAATAAAACGGAATGATCCATGTATTCTGAAGGTGAGCACACCTAATAAAGAATTTGTCGATAAGCAACATAGATTCAGGTATTTACATTATGCATTGTCATCTGATGATTTGGACAGTCTATTTTTAACCTACGAGGTGTGTCATGCAAGTATCCATAACGGTCGTACAATTAAGGAACACGAATTATATATAGGTTTAAGAATAGTTACTTGGATCTATATTAAATGAAAATAGTTTACTTGAAACATACAACTTATTGATATTGAAAAAGATACTTGAAACCTATAACTGAGTGGGGGAAAAAACTTCTTTGAAAAAAAGAAACCCCAAACTTTGTTTGCACAAAATGTAATATAAACGGTAAAATGTATCCTTAACATCTAAAGCATAAAATGACCCTTGACGAGTTGACAATGCCGTTAAAATCAATCAATAAATCTTAATATAATATTTTAGCTATTTGGTCTGTATTTTTTAAATGAGGCTTGATGTTAATAATTTGATGTTAATAATTTTTGTGTTTTGAACTGTCTTCATCGTCTTATTGTGGGTAATGTATAACGCAACGTTCAGGCCGCTGGTAATCAATCGGGTCCCTGTTCTAGTGTTCCTGCTTACCTCACACTAAAGTAATCATCAGTCGATAACCTCGCTTGACCTCAGGGTTATTGTCTTATGACTTTAGTAAGGTAAACAACCTGAACAAGGGAGGAGGATACAGCAGCCTGAACATTGTGGTTGTACATACCACAATAAAGATGAGGAAACAGTTTGAAATATCCAAAATTATTGGATAATCTTTTAACGTTTGTTACTAGAATGCATCGATTTTAAATTTCAACATGACTCCGCATTAGATCAGTTTATTTTTTTTAAAATTATTCTAATTATCAGTCTCTTTTTTTGAAAGACTTTAAGCCGTAAACAAGTGTTCAATAGAGCTTTTGTTTGTACAATCCATTTATTCTAAAATGAACTGAACGTATTTTGCTTACAATAAAAATTGACTGATTATTCCTTGGTCAAGATATTAGCAGATCAATAATTTGGTCATGTTTATATTTAAAAGTTTATAAACTGGTCGACTTGACGCCTAGCAGATCGGCAATAAAAATTCAAATAGAGGGTCAAACGGGGAATATACTTTCCCCTCACTATATCAAAAGGCGCAAAACGAGGAAGTCATGGTTGGGCTTGCGGATAGGAAGATTATGGGGTAATTGGTATTTTATGTGGGTTAGGCTCCGTTTTTAGTGCGTTTTCGCTGGTTTCTTTTAAATCTCATCTATATGTGTGTTCTTCCTTCCTGTGGTTGTCAGCTGAAAAAGGAATTGAAAAGGAAAGAGAACGAAAGATACTTTTGGGTTTTAGACTTTAATTCTAGGTCATAGCTTTCGTGGAGTTGAAATTTCTTCCTGTGCCAGTCCGTAACGTCTGTTCTCAGTCCAGGTCTGCGTCTAGAATGGCGAGGGTTTTCTTGCGCCAGGGAGGGGTCCTTTTCTTTGTGGGTGCACTGAGATTCTTCCTATCTGAGGAACATTGGGATTTTTTTTTTTTTTAATTCAATTTATTTTTTTAATCCGATGGATATCCATAGTTCCTCACTCAACCTAACACTATATCCATAATATTCTAACACGACATCACCGGAAGAAAGAAAACATTTACACATACAAGAACAACATTTAAATACTTTCTTTCACTGGTCTCGTAACTTCGTTTGGTTGGTTGAGCGGCTATTTATGTAGCGTATGCTTGGACAAGAACACCCTATGTGGAGTCTGTCCCCCCCCCCCAGTTCTACAATTGGTTGAATTCAGGTTTTTCTTTAAGAACCGATTGGCCAATACAAGGTTAAAGACCCAGATACCTTACTATTCCCATAGCTGAAAGGAGAACAATTGGATTCAAGGGTAATTAGCACTATCTGAAAGTGCAACAGCATACGTCCAGCATTTGAACTCTGGTCTCAGTACAATACATGCACCACGTGCCTCTTGCTTGTAAGAGCATTTCGAAAGTTTTCATAAGGTTCCTACTTTTGGAAGTGGGGAAAAACCTGTTATCTTAAAACTTCGTTTTCTTTTTCTTTTTTTTCCTTATAAGCAAAGACTGATCTTGTTCATCATCATTATGAAGCATTAACTTAATATTTACGTAGTCCCATAGCTCATACTAAGTTAACTTTTTTTAATGCTTTAGAACTTTTAAGCAACAAATCTCATTTCCTGCGCCGACTGACCTAATTATAGACCAACTCCTTTTGTTTTTGTTATTGTTTTTTTGTTTTGTTTTTTCGTGGATACGATTTCAAAAGTGGAACTTATATGATTCCTTATTTTTACCGTCTGTGCATCGAAGAGGAATTATATATAAACTCCTCTATGTTATGTAATTTATTTTCTGATGGATTGCAGAATTTGATACTGTATAGGTTTACTGCCAAAATGCTTAACATCCTTTTGGTGCAATGGGTAAATGCCAATTAAATTCGTTCTTCTCACTTTTGGTTTATGGCCTTTACATTTCCTTTTCTAAAAGGATTGGGATTCTTCTCAAGATACGAATATTGTATATAGTGTTACACTCCTAGTTGGCAGCTGATGAGGGCAGGTACGCACGTGCTTTAATCACAGTTGTATGTACGGAATATAAGAATGAAGGCATGCAAAACAATGACGTCATTATTTGAATGAAGATCTTGAAAATTCTTCGATGCCTGTTTGATCAACAAACTATTAAAAATGATTTCTATGTGGATCATTGCTATGCACAATACACAGGGAACACTTGAGGAAAGGCCCGGAGGAATACATCTGCCAAAACATTGTATTTGGGTACACACCACATAAAGATGAGATAACAGTCCCAAAATATCAATTATTTAATTCCTTGTAATTAAAAATCTTCCATAAATAAAGTTACCGGTAAGAAACAGTTTTGGGTTTTTTTTTAAATAGAAAAGATAAATTTTTTTTTTTTAAATAGTTGATTTAAGGGATTTTTGAAATATGCACTTTTCTCAAAATATATGAAAATATATTTGTTTACAGTGTTATCAAACCCAACTTAAATTAGTATATGTGTAGAATTGGCTTTTCTTACCAGATTGATGCCGCCCTGTTGGTGGGGCGTTAGAATGCACTGACTGCACCTCTGCAGGGGGTAAGACTTCCCCAAATTGGCCCCACCTGTTTGGCCGTGGGTGGCGACATGATGCTTAAGGACGGAGTCTTGTGAGGAGCAGTCCATGACCTGCAAACACTCACTTAGACTCTTACTTAGGCCTAGACAGTGCGGTCGGAGAAGGCCCCCTCCGATCAATCGCTGGTCACGTCAAGTCTAGCACCTATATGAAACTGCCCCCCAACCTTTTTTATCATATGGGTGCTAGAAGCGGTGATAGGTCTACATGTAACTGGGTATAATGTTAAACTCTATCTGATGGTGAGGTAGTTCGTCAGTTTGGGAATGTTATGAGCACCCTTCGATCAGATTGCTCCCAGGTCCACTCTGACCCTGATTGGTAGTACCTGTTAGGGGTCCATCTATGGGTTAAATAGAAATGTATTTATAAAAAATTGAGTATCCATTAAGAATGTCCTTTAATTCCAAAACTTTTATTGGCATTAAATGACTCACTGAGGTTGATTGCCACAAAACCAAACAAACAGATGTGATGATAGCCTACTTAAAGTTGATGGGCATCTTCATGACTGTCATATTATGGAAGACCTAAAAGGCAATAACTATCTCCTTATTAAACCATTATCATATGACTAAGAAACACTGAGTATGAGAGGAAGAAACTAATATGGAAGCATTCATTAGCATTTGGCAATTTTCCATAATCAATGGAACATTTGCCATATTCTAGAATTTCCTTAGTTAAAATGAACTCCTTCATGTTATTTGAAATCTATTGCCTGTCTGAATTTTAAGGAAAAAGTCTTTTTCTTTATTCGGAGTATTGTTTATGTATATTAAATATATTATAGTATTATATTATGATATATTATTATATTCCACTAGCAAGATATGCACCTTCCGAGCATAAGTATCTAGTACTGTAAAAGTAATCAGCAGGGCACCCTAATGGTGGTATCAGCCATACAGCGAGGGAGTCTACCCTTTTCGCTAGCACTAGACAAGGAGATTATTTATTGTCTGAGATGGGCGCCACACCTACCATCACTCCTTACTTACCCACAGGTCCTGTGCACTTAATACGCTGAGTTGGCGAGGCCGGTATGACAGGAACACTTACCGACTGAGCAAACCCAGCCTTAAGTTGATCTCGTACACTGTGTGCAAATTATTTGTATTAGGAAATACTTGAAATATCATAAACCTTTTTTTTTTTTTTTTTTTTTTTTTTTTTTTTTTAAAGTTCACTACACAAAAAAATAATAAAAAGAATGTAATTTCCTAACCTCTTGGTATAAAATCCTTGATAATGACATGCCATTTAAAATCATAGATCATAAACATTCTTTGAAGAATTGAGAATGAAACAATGGGAAAAAAAAAACAATAGAGGGTATCCTGGAAAATTAAAGGCATGTTCTCCTCCCTCCTCAGCCATAGGTAGGGCAGGCTGAGTCCTTAACTTTGGTCAGGCAACCAGTGTAGCGAGAAGGAAAACTCTGAATTGAAACTAGCTTTACTCCAACGATAACCACTTTATCACAA
>CM042142.1:15616116-15676964 GCA_023376005.1 Doryteuthis pealeii
GCTCTGTACATTTGATGATTCGGCTCAATAGTTAAAAATTTTAATCAATTTCGTGTCAGTATTAGAGTTATTCATTTTATATTATATTATATAATTATATATTAATTTACATTTACATACACCACCACCATTCTCCATTTTTTATGCTGGATACGAGTAAACAACTCCACCCTGTCGTCTGGGGCTGTAGATAGCCCGGACTGCACCTAATACAGAGGGGTATATCTCGTTAATAAGGCCACCTATTGGCGTGGAAGTGGGCAACTCGTGTTGCTTACGGATTGAATCCTGTTGGCTGAAGCAGTTCATGACATTGGACCCACCACATTGGCCTTATTTTAGGCTAGACGGGCGTTTGGAGAGTCTCCTGCAATTAATCGTGGTACTCAAGCCTAGCCCCTATGGTTATTGTCCGCCGACCCTATCGCTCTCATGGCACCCTAACCCTTTTTTATTATATTATGCCTGAAAGCGCTAGCTGATGGTCTTGGTGTTCTGGGTATGACATTAAACTGGCATCTAATTGGCAAAGTTATAATTGTAGAACTGTGGTGTAGAGTTACTCCTTCAATTGCCATACTCCCTGATCCATCCTGACAGGAGTGGTAGTTTAACCTGTTATGGATCCCATCTATGGTTTAAATAAAGAAAAACGAGTTAACAATGGTGTTTTTAAAAAACTTGAGTTCAAAAAATAGAATTTTCAATATCTATCAGAATAAATAGAACATAAACGTCCTTCGCAATAGAATAACCCCAACAATAGTTGGCATGCGCGTAAATCCAAAAGAGTAACCAACTGATAAGACCATACTCGGTTTTAATCCTTTCACTGACACATGCCAATATAGGCTTTCTGTCACGAGATATTTCACAAGATTTCTATCAATTTCAAATACCATATTTTGGGTGGGCAATTGTGTAATATTCCTAATGTTCACTACAGCTAGGATTGTGACACAGATTACAAGTATAGGCACTACGAGGATTGAACCCGCTACTCAGTTGTAATGATCTAAGAGGTTACTTGCAAACTATCCTCCCATGGTGAACGCTGGCTGCTGTCGAAGATTGGTGGTCTACCTATTTGAGAATTTGAGTCCTGATTCTTCTGCGTGTCATTTGGTCATCTCTAACAGTTCAACATATTTTACTAATTATCTTGAGCTTGTCTGAATAATAACAAAAGCATCGGTGTTCGTATCGATGGACCTTGGGCATTTCCGACTCAAAAGCGATGAATTGTCTAGAAGCGGATATAATGAATGCCTTTTGAATCCAATCATAGTCAAGGATATAAATTTGCTTCATTTCTTCAATTGCTGATGGGTGGCTAAACCTTCCACTAATTAAATAGTACTAGCAAGGACGCTGTAAACAGTAGGATAATTCCAATTATTACAATGTTTTGATAATCTTAAGACCTATTGCTAGATAGTTCAATTAATGTAAAAACTCCTCAATCACTCAAATCTTGTTTGATTGAAACAAGATTAGCGTATCGCCTCTTTATCTCTCCTACGCTTTATAATTTTTTTGTGTAACTGTCTTTTCTTCCCTTTCTTTATAATAAAAACGGATGATCCATTAATTTAGGCTGAGGTGACGACACACCTACTAAGAATTTGTCGGATAAGCAACATAACAGATAATCAGGATTTTCATTTAATGCATTTCATCTTGGATGATTTGACCGTTTATTTTTAACCAGGGTGTTTGCAAATATAACGGTCGGTACAATTAAGGAACACGAGGTATTAATATAGGTTAAGAATAGTTACTTGATTATATTAAATGAAATAGTTACTTGAAACATACAATAATTGATATTTGAAAGAATACTTGAAACTAAGAAGTGGGGAAAAAAAAACTCTGGAGAAACAACTGCAGCAAAATGTAAATATAAACGTAAATGTATCCTTACATCTAAGCATAAAACTGACCCTTGACGAGTTGACATGCCGTTAAAATAATCAATAAATCTTAATATAATATTTGCTATTGTCTGTATTTTTTAAATGAGGCTTGATGTAATATTTTGAATGGTTAATAATTTATGTTTTGAACTGTCTTCATCGTCTTTATTGTGGTAAATCGTATAAACGCCACGTTCAGTGGCGCTGTATCATCGGGTCTTGTTCAGTGTTCCTCTTATCCTCACACTAAAGTAATCATAGTCGATAACCTCGCTTGCCTCCAGGGTTATTGTCTTTAGACTTTAGTCTAAGGTAAACAACTGAACAGGGAGGAGGATACAGCAGCCTGAAATTGTGTTTACCATACCACAAATAAAGATGAGGACAACAGTTTTAAAATATCAAATTATTGATAATTTCTTTACGTTTTGGGTTACCTAGAATCATCGATTTTAATTATCAACATACTCGCATTAGATCAGCGTTTATTTTTTAAAATTATTCCTTTAATCAGTCCTCTTTTTGAAGACTTTAGCCGTAAACAAGGTCAAGATGCCTGTTTGTTGTACATTCGCCATTTTCATGGCTAAAATGAACTGAACGTATTTTGCTTATCATAAAATTGACTGTTTCCTTGGTCAAGATATTAGCAGAATCAATTATTTGGTTTCCATGGTTTTTAAAAAAAAAAAAAAATAAATTAAAAGTTTTTTAAATTAAACTGGGGGTTTCGAACTTTGAACGCCTAGCAGACGGCATAAAACATTCAAAAAAGGGTCAAACGGGGATATACTTCCCTACTATATCAGAAAAGCGCAAAACGACGGAAGTCATGGTGGCTTTGCGGATAGGAAGAATTATGGGGTAAATTGGTAATTTTTATGTGGGTTTTAGGCTCGTTTTTTAGTGCGTGTTCGCTTGTTTCTTTTAAAATCTTATATGTGGTTCCTTCCTTCCTGTGGGTTGTCAGGTCCTGAAAAGGAATTGAAGAAAGGAAAGAGACGAAGAACTTTGGGTTTTAGACTTTAATTCTAGGTTCATAGCTATTTCGTGGAGTTGAAATTTCTTCCTGTGCCAGGTCGTAACGTCTGTTCTCAGTCAGGTCTGCGTCTAGAATGGCCGAGGGTTCTTCTTGGCGCCAGTGGAGGGTCCTTTTTCTTTGTGGGTGCAGGAATTCTCCTACTGAGGGAACATGGGATTTTTTTTTTTTTTTTTAATTCAATTAATTTTATTTTAATCCTGATGGATATCCATTAGTCCTCACTCACCATAACACTATATCCAATAATATTCTACACTGAACACACCGGAAGAAAAGAAACATTTACACATACAAGAACAACTATTTAATACCTTTCTCACTGGTCTCGTAACTTCGTTGGTTGTTGAGGCGCTATTTATGTAGCGTATCTTTGACAAGAAGACACCCTAGTGGAGTCTGTCCCCCCCCCCAGGTCTACAATGGTTTGAATTCAGTTTCTTTTAAGACCGATTGCCATACCAAGGTTAAAGAGCCCAGACTACCTTACTATTTACCCATAGCTGAAAGGAGAACAATTGGATTCAAGGGTATTAGCACTATCTGAAATGCAAACAGCAACGTCCAGCATTTGAACTCTGGTCTCAGTACAATAACATTGCACCACGTGCCTCTTTGCTTGAAGACATTTCGAAAGTTTTCATAAGGTTCTACTTTTGGATAGTGGGGAAAAAACCTGTATCTTAAAACTCGTTTCTTTTTCTTTTTTTTCCTTAATAAGCAAAGACTGATCTTTGTTCAATCATCAATATGAAGCATTAACTTAATATTTACGTATGTCATAGCTCATATAAGTTAACTTTTTTAATGCTTTTGAACTTTTAGCAACAAAAATCTCATTTCCTGCGCCGACTGACCTAAATTTATATGACCAACTCCTATTTGTTTTTGTTATTGTTTTTTTGTTTTTGTTTTTTCGTGGATACGATTTCAAAAGGGAAACTTATATATTTCCTTATTTTTACCGTCTGTCATCGAAGAGGATTATATTTATAACACTCTCTTAATGTTATGTATTTATTTTTTTTGCTGATGGATGCAGAAATTTGATACTGTATAGGTTACTGCCAAAAATGCTTAACATCCTTTTGGTGCAATGGGTAATGCCAAATTATTCGTTCTTCTCACTTTTGGTTTATGGATCCTTTACATTTTTCCTTTTCTAAAAGGATTGGGATTCTTCTCAAGATACATATTGTATATAGTGTTATCACTCCTAGTTGGCAGCTGATGAGGGCAGGGTATCGCACGTGCTATCACGTTGTATGACGAAAATAAGAATGATAGGCATGCAAAAACAATGACGTCATTATTTGAATGAGATCTTGAAAAGTTCTTCGATGCCTGTTTGATCAACAAACTATTAAAAATGATTTCTATGTTGGATCATTGCTATGCACAAATACACAGGGAACACTTGAGGAAGGCCGGAGGATACATCTGCCAAAACATTGTATTTGTACACACCACAATAAAGATGAGGATAACAGTCCAAAATATCAATTATTTAATTCTGTAATTAAAAAATCTTCCATAAATAAAGTTACCGGTATAGAAACATGTTTTTTGGGTTTTTTTTTTAAATAGAAAAGATAAATTTTTTTTTTAAATAGTTGATTTAAGGGAATTTTTTGAAATATCACTTTTTCTCAAAATTAATGAAAAATATTTGTTTACAGTGTTATCAACTCCAACTTAAATTTTAGTATAGTGTAGAATTGGCTTTTCTTACCCAGATGTGATGCCGCCCTGTTGGTGGGGCGTTAGAATGCACTGACTGCACCTCTGCAGAGGGGTAAGACTTCCCCAAATTGGGCCACCTGTTTGCCGTGGGTGGCGACCCATGATGCTTAAGGACGGAGTCTTGGTGGAGGAGCAGTCCATGACCTGCAACACTCCACTTAGACTCTTACTTAGGCTAGACAGGCGGTCGGAGAAGCCCCCTCCGATCAATCGGCTGGTCACGTCAAGTCCTAGCACCTATATGACTGCCCCAACCTTTTTTATCATATGGGTGCTAGAAGGCGGTGACTGAGGGTCTACATGTCCTGGGTATGATGTTAAACTCTATCTGATGGTGAGGTTCCAGTTCTGTCAGTTTGGGGAATGTAGAGCACCCCTTCATCACGATTGCTCCCAGGTCCACTCTGACCCTGATTGGTAGTACCTGTTAGGGTCCCATCTATGGGTTAAATAGAAAAATGTATTTATAAAAAAAATTGAGTATCCATTAAGAATGTCTTTAATTCAAAACTTTATTGGCATTAAATGACTCACTGAGGTTGATATGCCACAAACCAAACAAAACCAGATGTGATGATAGCCTACTTAAAGTTGATGGGCATCTCATGACTGTCAAATTATGGAAGACCTAAAAGGCAATAATATCTCCCTATTAAACCATTATCATATGACTAGAAACACTTGAGTATGAGAGGAAGAAACTAATATGGAAGCATTCATTAGCATTTTGGCAATTTTCCATCAATCAATGGAACATTTGCCAATATTCTAGAAATTTCCTAAAGTTAAAATGAACCTCCTTATGTTATTTGAAATCTATTGCTGTCTGATTTTAAGAAAAGTCTTTTTCTTTATTCGGAGTATTGTTTATGTATATTAAAATATATTATATATTATATTATGATATATATATTATATTCACTAGCAAGAATATGCACCTTCCGAGCATAAGTATCTAAGTTTTACTGTAAAAAGTAAGTCAGCAGGGCACCCTAATGGTGGTATCAGCCATACAGCGAGGGAGTCTATCCCCTTTTCGCTAGCACTAGACAAGGAGATTATTTTATTGTCTGAGATGGGGCGCCACACCTACCATCAGCTCCTTACTTTACCACACAGATCCCTGTGCTACTTATACGCTGAGTTGGCGAGGCCGGTATTGAACTAGGAACACTTTACCGACTGAGCAAACCCAGCCTTAGTTGATCTCGTACAACTGTGTGCAAATTATTTGTATTAGGAATACTTTCATAAACTTTTTTTTTTTTTTTTTTTTTTTTTTTTTTTTAAGTCACTACACAAAAAATATAAAAAGAATTTAATTTCCTAACCTCTTGGTATAAAATAATCCTTGATAATTTGACATGCCATTAAAATCAATAGATCATAAACATTTTCTTTGAAGAAATGAGAATGAACAATGGAAAAAAAAAACAATAGAGGTAGTCCTGGAAAATTAAAGGCATGTTCTCCTCCCTCCTCAGCCATAGTAGGGCAGGCTGAGTCCTTTAACTTTGGTCAGGCAACCAGTGTAGGAGAAGGAAAACTCTGAATTGAAACTAGCTTTACTCCAACGATTAACCTTGTATCACATCCTTCCTGCGGTGGAGGGGTTGGGTAAATATATTAATAATCGTGTTCCTTAAGTGTATGACTTATCATCTTGCAACACCCTCTGGTTAAAAATGAGATCATCCAATATGAAATGCCAAAATGTAAATCCTGATTATCTGGTGTGACTTTTCTGCCAAATTCTTATTTCTTATGAGTGTCATCACCTCAGTTAGATAATGGACCATTCCATTTTTGTTATAAAGAATGGGTAGGAAAAGGACATGCTACACAGAAAAAATATAAGAAAGAGAGGAAAAATAGGGGGTGAATGTGCAAAAGCGATTGTCCTAATTTGTTTAAATTGAACATAAAGAAAGGAAAAAAGTTAAAGTGTATTATACTTTTTACATATTGAAGTATTTTGTAATAGCTCTTGAGTAAACATATCAAACATTGTAATAATTAAATTATCATACTATAGTATATCCACAGGTCCTGCAATTTTAGATTTTTATGAACAATGATTACAAATCACTGAAATGAAATTTTATATTCATTAGATTAGAATTTCACCAATTGTTTAATCTACTTAATGGTCCATCCCAAGCAATGATCTAAAAAGTAAAGTTCATTTAGTTATTCAAATAATTAATCAGTTTAAATATAAAACAAACTATCACTAAAACAACTGCTCATTTCTAAATGCCGCAAAAGTTCAGATTTGAAATAAATAAAACAATTGTCAGAATATTTTTTAACCTGAATATAAAAATGAGTTATCTACATTTAACTAAAATAACAAGGTTAGGTAATATCAGTTGATAGAACACCTGCCTCAGAATCACAAGGTTCATGGTTTGATACCAGTCACCACCTACTCAGCACATGAGTAGCACAAATTGGGTAATCTGATCTGTGTAGTAAAATTGGTAGCTGACAGTGTGTCCCTCCGCCCCAGCAAAATCAATCTCGCTGGTCAAGCACTAGTGAAAAGGGGATACTCCCTCACTGCTCAGCTGATATCAACAATAGGCCATGCTTTTTTTACTGGACATACTAGATATGGTTCTATTTATTAAATTTATTTTATTTTTTAGATCCAATATTTGTCTCTAAATTTGCTGTGTTCATATTTTTTTTATTGTTAAATGACGTTTTGTGTATGTAGCCCTGTTTCCAGGTACCTTCTGTTACTCCTATATATTTTTTGTGGAGGTGCGTGGTCTAATGGTTAGTCGTAGAAAATGGACTCGTCAACTAGAGTTCAATTCCTGGATGAAGCTGTTTGCATTTCACATAGTGCTAATACCCTTGGGAAAGGTATGAATCCAATTCTGCCCCCAGCAATGGGTAAATAGCAGGGCAGACTAGACTCTTTAACCATGGCTAGTTAATCCATCTAAGAGAAGGAAAACTCTGAATTCAAACCTGTTAAACTCTGCTTAAGAAATTGACCTTGTGTCACATCCTGCTCATGTTGGTAAATATATATTTTTTGTGTCCTGGAAAGTAAGAAAAGTAGCAACAGATTACAATACCTCAAAACACTAATCTTTGTTTGGAAAAGTCATAATCACCTTCCCAGAACAAAGCAAACTCCAAAATGATCAGAAATTGTAGCCAAATGTAGACATATAAATAAATTCCTACTAAGCCACACAAAAACTAAACATTCCAATAAGTAATCAAACTAAATTACAGATTAATAATAAATCTTCATGTTGTGCAAGCCGCACGTATATCCATGACAATTTCTCGCCAGCCATCCCTATCATTCCTGGGAGGTCTTCTGCACAACCTCTAGAATTCTTGCAGAGTTGATCAATGTACATTTTTGTTGGGCGGCCTACACTAGTGTGCCATGTGCTGGCTTCCACAGAAGAACGTCACATGATTTTGTCCTTGCTTCTCTAGCAGTACCCAGTGTCTTGTTTGTCTTACTTGGATGGTTTGTGTGATATGGGGAAAGTGGATGTACAGGTGCTTTCTTGTGGGGTGTTGTCTCGACATCTTAATATTACACACAGCATTCTTGTGCAGCTCCCATCTATCTTTTCCTCTAGGCGCTTTGTTAGGCTCCAGTTAGTGCAGCCATACAGCAGCTCCGACACATCTACGGCTTGGAAGAATTGTCACTTTAACTTGTTTGAGATCTGATTTCCAATTAACTGATAGTCTCTTTATAGCAGACCATGCCTTTCCTATGCATACATTAACATCACTTTCTGTGGATGAAATATTGCTACCTAAGTAAATTGTTCCACTAGGTTTAGGAGTTTACCATCGAGTGTGGAAATGTCTCCTACATTTTTAAAACTCATGAACTTGGTTTTATCAGTTCATTTATAAGCTGATCTTCTGCACTGCCTTTCTAGGCTGTGTAACAAGGATACAGCTTGTGCAAGTATATTTGCAAGAAGTGACAAATCATCTGCGTAGTCTGCATTTATAATGGTCTGTGCAGAATATCGCCTGCTTCTTACCTTCTTTAATATAAGGACTTTTTCTTTTATGGATCTAATGTTTGGAGTAAGGGCTGGGTTAGCTCAGTTGGTAGAGCGTTTGGCTAGAAACCACAAGGTTCCTAGTTTGATACCGGCCCTCGCCAACTCAGCGTATGAGTAAAACAAGGATCTGTGCAGTAAAGAGCTGATGGTAGGTGGCACTCCACCTCAGTCGCTAAAGAATAATCTCCTTGGTCTAGCGCTAGTGAAAAGAGGATAGACTCCCTCGCTGTATGGCTCATACCGACTTTAGGCCGCCCCGACGACTTTACAACTTTACTTTTAATCTAGGCATATTATAAATATGTAGCTATTATAGATAAATTAGCAAATCATAAAATTAAATAAAATTAATAAAATTTATCTATCAAAACAAATGAGACACTTAAAACTTCTCATTCTGCTTTGCCCCCCCCCCCACGTTTTTTAGGATGGGAAATGATTGTCAGTTGGGTTGTTTCTCTCCTCAGCTGAGATGAGATATTTGACAAACTGTCTATTAAAAACTGTTCAGCAAATAAAGTTTGAATTGTATAAGGAGTTCAGTCGGATGTCACTTCGAATTACTTTATAAATTTAGATGTTGATATTTCTAATGGCTACCACATTTCACTTCCAGACCCAAAATAAAAGTTCTAATAAAATATCACTGATCAATACTTGTTTGTTTTTAGCTTCTAGGCTCAGTCAATTTTATGAATAAACCAACATTACTCATGGGTTGGCCTAAAAGGAAAAAAAATTGAGCCATTCAAGAGTATTTGTTGAAATCTCTGACTTACAAGTCTCAGATATATGAGGAAGATTAGCGAGTACAACACATGAAACATTGAATATATATATTTACCAACCCCTCCGCACAAGCAGGATGTGACACAAGGTCAATTTCTTAAGCGGAGTTTATCAGGTTTGAATTCAGTTTTCTTTCTCCTAGACCGGTTGCCTAACCATGGTTAAAGAGCCCAGTATGCCCTATTTACCCATAGCTGGAGGGAGAGTAGGATTCATACCTTTCCCAAGGGTATTAGCGCTAAGTGAAATGCAATTACCGTGTCCAGGATTTGAACTCGGGGCGACGAGTCCATTTCCTATGACTTTAACCATTACACCACGCGCTTCCTTAAACATTGTGAATATAAGTGTGTGTGCTCAAGTCAACAGCTAGAATTCAAATCCTGGACAAGGCTGTTTGCATTTCACATAGTGCTAATGCCCTTGATATGTGCAGTAAAGTGAGGAGCTGATGTATGAGTGGTGCTTCACCTCAGACACAAAACATCTCCTTGGTCTAGTGCTAGTGAAAAGGAATAGACTTCCTCGCTATCTGGTTGATACCGACTTTAGACCACCCTGAAGACTTAAAGGTATTTGTCCAAAAGTGAGCATATAGAATGACTGGTGTTAAAACTCCCTTATTAAAATGCTGATGTCAAAGTTCACTACGTTAACCATTTCACCACAAGGACTTCCCCCTCCCCCATAAGCAATCTGCGGCCTGTGTGTCAGATTAGGCAAAATCTTATTCTTACAATAAATAAATAATTTTGATATTTCAGACTGTTGTCCTCATCTTTATTGTGGTATGTATAAACACAACGTTTCTGCCACTGTATCCTCCAGCCTTATTTAGGGATTTCTTATTTACCTTAGAATAAAGTTATCATCAGACAATAACCTTGAGTTCAACCATGAAAATGATAATTCTCAAAAAGCACACTTGAACTGAAGGTCTGATGACTTTATTCTAAATAAGAAATACCTGAACAAGGCCCTGGACGTTGTTTATACATGCCACAAATAAAGACGAGGACAACAGTCTGAAATATCAAAATTATTCACATAAAGCCTCCTCTAAAAAAAATACAGATACTTAATAAGTAAGTAAAGTCGACGGGGAGGCCTAAAGTCGGTATCAGCCAGTCAGCGAGGGAGTCTATCCCCTTTTCAATAGCGCTAGACCAAGGAGATTGTTTTTTAGCATCTGAGGTGGAGCGCCACACCTACCATCAGCTCCTTACTTTACCGCACAGATCCCTGTGCTACTCATACGCTGAGTTGGCGAGGACCGGTATCGAACTAGGAACCTTGTGGTTTCTAGCCGAATGCTCTACCGACTGAGCTATGTCCTTTTTAGTTCTTTAACTCTTATCCTATACCGCCTCATTCCTACCGTCCGGAAGATATATTCATTTTTCTAATCTACCCCAAATGATAGCCTTTGTTTAAATGTAATATTAACCATATTTAGAAATCTTTGATTTAAGGGAAATAACAGGTAAGGATTCATGAAAAGGCCATTTTTTTGATATTTCCTTATAAAAATAGGGCTCTGGATTTTAAAAAATTCTCAACAGGATGTTAAGAGTTAAGCTAACAAGCCCTTTTATCTTGTTTACTGTTTCATCTGTGAAAAGAATGTTTGTTCTCCTGGACTTTGTCCTCAATTAACTGTCTTGTTGCTACAAAGGATGAAATATGACCTGATTCTCACACGTCCTATATTTGGCGCTTGTTACTATTGCTGGAGAGAAAATGGTGACCTGCCAATTTTTTTTATTAATTAACAATTTCTCGCTTATTCATTCACACCGTAAGCTTCAGAATATTTTCCCCTGTTTTTCCTTTTAGTACTTTTTTTTTTCTTCTACTGAAAAAGGCAAAATAATCAAGCTTTGTTCTTCAATGAATCCTGCAATTGATAAATTAGCTCTTAGGGGCCAGTTTAGCTCAGTTGGTAGAGCACCCTCCTTGGAATCGTAAGGTTCGGGTTTGATACCTGTCTACGCCAACTCAGCGCACCAGTAGCACAGATTGGGTAATCTGATCCATGAGGAGCTGACAGTAGGTTTGGCGCTCCACCTCAGCAAAAATAAAAATCTCCGTGGACTAGCGCTAGCAGAAAGGGGATAGACTCCCTCACTGTCTGACTAATACTGACAAAAGGCCACTTTGCCAACTTTAGGGAAAATGGTTTCTAGTTTGGTTATTAATCAGTTTTTTTGCTAGAATCTATATGATAAAAGGGTTGGGTTTTTGTCATAAGAGCAATTTGAAGAATATGGACAGAACAGCCGTATAGGTGCTAGGGTTTTGCATGACCAACCGAGGGATTGGACCTCCTGTCTAGCCCAAATAAGGAATGTTGTATACCACAGGATTACTTTGTATCAGGTTCATTGGGCAACTCAACTACCATGATCCTGTCCTCAGGCATTACGGATCACTACTCGCAGACAACAGGTGCAGTCGACATTTTATACAGAGCCGTACTTATTTTTTAACTGTTACATATTTCTATTTTTGGTTATAGCCCTTTTTTTTTTCTTTCTTTCTAATGCCAAAGTAATCCTTGTAGAAGAACAGGAGCTGTAGTTTTTTAACACGTAGCAGGGGAGGTGTAGGGTTCATACCTTTTCCAAGGGTGTTGGTCTAAAAGTGAATGTAATAAAGTTCAAACTCTATTACTACAATATTGTAGCCCAGCATATGAGCCATTACACTACAGGGACCCCCCCCCCCATCTCCATATTTTTGGGTTTTGTATACAAAATAGAAAAGATAATCTTCATCAGTGGTTCTTGACCTTTTTTCCTATTGTAGCCCGACCCCCCTTAAGTGTTTGAAACTCCATCCTACACCGTTAGTCTTAATGTATAAGACAAAAGAATTTGAATTTTCCGGTCAAATTTCTGTACTATACCACAAATCACATGATGACTAATCTATATATATATATAAACAAGTTTCTTTTGATGGATGTATGTATGTATGTCCGGATGTAACTACAAATATAAAACAATTAACATATATATACACACACACATTAAAACTCATTAGTTCTTGCTTTTTGTATAAAAATTATGAAGATTTGATTTCTATCCAGATATATAAAAATTAAAACATACCAAGAAATAGCATTGAAATTCTACTTAAAAATGTCCAGCATTTGTAAATCTCAAAAGTAAACAAATTGATGAACTAGGTATTTTTTTGCCTCCTCCCTCTACCCAGGTGATGCTGGGTAGCCACTTCTAGTAAATAAAATAATGCAGTTAAGTTGAAAGATATGGAACGCTGAATGATGTAGTAAAAAGAAAATGTTTTTTTTTTCTGGATCTCTCCTCACCCCCCCCCCCACACTTGTTAAGAAGCACTGGTATACACTGTTCAAAGAACAAAGCAGCATGACATATTTTGGGGGCATTACAAAAGGAAGGACATTGAATTATGCATATGTATGAGATGATTTCCTTTTTTTTTTTTCTTTGGTTTGATAGCCTACTGCTAATTTCCTGCTTACTAAAAGGTTTGGTTTCCTCTGCAAATTTCTTTCTTGCTTTTAGGCTTCCTCTGTTTGCACAGGAAACCTTTTTGATTCCTTTCAAATACTTATCATTACTTCTACTCTGCCAAAATATCTTCTGCTGTGGATCTGTTACTTTAGTTTTAATCTAAACTTCAGATATCTTTATTTGACCCGCCAGGTTATTTTTAAAACTTTTTTTTCTTTATTTTTTTTTTTCTATCTAATCTCTTACACTTTCATGTTTCTTTCTTGCCCTCCATCTTAAACTGAACCAGTTATCCTCCTCATTCAAAAAACTACAATTAGTATCAGTGTACAAGTTATAAGTAATACGAAAAGACTTTAAAAGAAAAGAGTAGTAAAATAGATTTCACGCTCAGTTGCTGAGACATGGAACAAACTGCCTGCATCGGTTGTTAGTTGCCAAAACACTGTATCTTTCAAAACCTCCATTCTTCCTGTAATTTGACAACACTAGGGGCCGGTTTAGCTCCGTCGGTAGAGTGTTCGGCTAGGAATCTCAAGGTTCTTGGTTCAATACTGGTCCTCACCAACTCAGCGTATGAGTAGCACAGGGATCTGTGCAGTAAAGGAGCTGATGGTAGGTGTGGCGCTCCACCTCAGACGCCAAAACAATCTCCTTGGTCTAGCACTATTGAAAAGGGGATAGACTCCCTCGCTGCATGGCTGATACCGACTTTATGCCACCCCGACAACTTTACTTTACTTACTTACAAATTATATGTAATGCCAAAAGACTTCAAAAGAAAGAGTAGTAAAATAGATTTCACGCTCAGTTGCTGAGACATGGAACAAACTGCCTGCATCGGTTGTTGGTTGCCAAAACACTGTATCTATGCTTCCTATAATTTGACAACACTATCCCTGATATCCCCCCCCCCTCCATACACATATGCACACACATACTGTGACTGTACGCTATTCATTTTCCTGAAATTAGTACATTATTCTATGTAAGCTCTGTTGCTCAGGCATGGAACAAACTGTCTGCATAGGTTGTTGGTTGCCGAAACACTGCATCTTTCAAAACTTACGCTTCCTGTAATTCGGCAACACTATACCCTCCTCCATACACATATGCACACACATATGATGACTGTATGCTATTCATGTTCTTGATATTAGTACATTATTCTATGTACTAGACATGAGCCTTTGAGTTGTGGTGCACCCGAGTACTGTACGCAATAATTTTATTATCATTAAGTACACTAGCAAAATAAAAAGACACCCTCCAGGCGATGTAAAAATAATTTTTAAAAGATATTGCCTGAGGGGATGGGAACTGAAAATTCAATTTCATAGTGTGTACCATAAGTATGTAAAATCGTCAAATTTATTAAAGGAGTAAAAAAACAAAGACCATTTAAAATGGAAACGGTTCCGATAACTTTAAATATTATATTAGAATAAAACAATCTATATATAACGCCGGGCATCTGTCTATTGAAACAATGAGGATTGTCTAACGTTGCATGCTCACATTTTGAGTATATTTATTCTATGTTATGATGTTGGATTATGTGTTGGGTAATGTGACATAAGCAGTGACGCTGTTTTTGTTACAGACAAAAAGAGAGCGAATCTCCATTATTAATAGATATTCACCTAACCCCTCTGCATGAAAAGGATGCAATACAGGGTCAATTTTTAAGTTTAACAAGTTTTCCTTCTTCTAGACCAGTTGCCATAGCAAGGTTAAAGAGTTCAGTCCACCCTACTATTTACTCATAGCTGCAGAAAGAATAGTTGTATCCATACCTTTCCCAAGAGTATCAGTGTTATGTAACCAGTCTTGTCCAGGATTTGAACTCTTGTTCATTTCCTACAAAGTAAAGTTCAACTGTTAAAATCATCAGTGGAGGCTCTTGTGGTTTAACAGTTATCATAGAAAATGGAATCTGTTTCAAAGCAGTCCTGTTGGCTGGGGCTTTAGAATACACTGCACTCCTGCAGAGGGGTAAGATCACCTCCCTCCCCCAATGGAGCCACTTGTTGGTCGTGACGAGCGACCTGTAATGCTTAAAGATGGAATCCTGCTAGCTGAGTAGTCCATGACTTGCAACACTCCACTTTGGCCATTACTTAGGTTAGATGAGTAGTTAGAGAGGGCCCCCTCTGATCAATCAGCCTGGTCATGTCGAGCATTAACATCTATATCATTGTCCTAACCCTATTGCCCTTATTGCAAGCCCCCCCCCAGCCCTTTTTATCATATGGGTGCTAGAAGTTTGTTGTTGAGGGTCTTAGTGACCTGGGTATGTTAAACTGCATCTAATGGTGGAGTTCCAATTTTGGAGCTCTGGGGAGTGTGGAGTACTCTGTCATCAAACCAATAATTACAGTGGATGCCTCATATTTGTCTGTAAACCAAAGGTTGTGAGTTCGATCCACATAAGTGGTACTAATTGTGTTAATGCATATTGCACCAGGCACAAGCCACTAACTCTCTTGCTTTACTACAAACTTTTAGAACTTAGAAGCAGTTGGTATTTGTGCCACCACCCAGAAATATACATACTCAAGTTTCCTGATTTCTGGTCATGGAATCCCCATTCTTATTGCCTATAAAAGGATATTTAAGATTGCATTTTATATTTTCAACTATTTGTCAACCAGGAGCCAACGGTGGGAATACCCATGGGCATGAATAGGGTGGGGGGTGTTCAAATTTAAAAACTAAAATCATCAATCCATTTGATTAATATCACAGATTTTCTACTCTGATATTTCTAATGTATTAAAAATGACTTACATTTTTTTTTCTTTTTTCTTTCTTTTTTTTCTTTATTTTCCTTGCAACTTTTTATCTATTTATTTTTTTTTTTGTCGTCAAAATGCTTTAAATACTATCTGAAGAATTTTGTTCTAGATGATTCCAGATGTCTTTATAAAGTCTGGAAATTAGTATTTACTGTGGGGATTCTTAATCTGAATATTCCTTACTTCCTCACTTTTCTCTTCTACTCACCATAATAGCAAAGTATATATATATATTTTAGATATGAATTTCATTCATCTATAAAACTTAAAATAAATTTGTTAGATAATTATAAGTGAGCCAAATTATTTTTTATTTATTTATTTATTTTTTTTTTTTTTTTTGTGAAAAAGTCCTGGAGTCTTATCATTGCAGAAATTGGCACTGTTTGATTCATTTAAATGTTCTTTTAAAGTTTTTGAATTTTGTTAGTCTTTTATACCAAAGTAAAGTATATTATTCTTAAATTTTGAGTCTAATTAGAAAAATTAAAAAAAATGAATTTGTTTTGAAACCAACTGAACAGGCAAAGATGTTTAATGTAACATAAAAATGAATTTGATTTCTGGATTTATTTTTCTAAATGAATTCTTCCACTTAATGAGAACCACATTTTATTGAGGATTCTAGACATAAATGTAAAATGTCATTCTGCAGAATTTGGAGGAATCACCAGTTTACTTAAATTAAATATTGCATAAATGTATCAAAAGACCTAATTCTGTATATTTGTACAGTCTGTTGATAACTTTTCTAAATGTTGATATTGTATCCTAATATTCATAGTATACAAGTCTCAAAATATTAATGACTATTCTCAAAATTATAGGCAATATATTGTTATTGGCCGATCCATTATACAACCTTCTTCAGATGATTTGTTAAGAAAATAAAAGATTTTCTGTTCATATACCAATTGAATTATATAGTGAATGATCTTGTCTGTAAGCCTCAAATTGCTGGAATAAACCATTCTAATTGATATATTGGGAACCATTTCATGTAGTTTAAAAAAGAAATTAGGCATCCTCTCTGTCCTTAGAAATTATACTCCTGAAGACTGGAGAACTTATTGGCCAAAACATTAGGGTAACAACTATGAAAAATTTAAATTGTCCAAACAAAGCTTAAAATATTGAATTTTCTCAAAGTTTTAGGCAATATACTGTTATATTAGTGCACAACACCAATGCACCACATGACTAACATAGATATTCACAATGGTAAAAATCACAAAGGATAAATTGAAATTGAGACATGCCAAAACTAGATCTGGACAAAGGCCCACACAGAAAAGGGTGTGTGTCATACCTAATTTTGAAAGTTAATTAATTGATAATTAATGAATTAGGCAAGCATATCTGTCAATCTCTGTATGTACATTTCGGCCTATTATGCCTCATCAGCAAAGTTATAGACCGGAAGACTGCTCTGTGTGTGATTCGAACCCTAACTGTCAAGCTGACAGGCAGGGATTCTAACCATTACACTAGCTGTTTTTTTCCCAGATTTTTCGTTTGTTTTTTAACTCAGTTATATTCCACTTTTGGTGACTTGCTACACGACAGTATGAGAAGTAAACCAACAAACAATGTGTTTGATATGGCCTTAGCCGACATATATATATATAATCTCAACAAATCAAAAGGAAGGAAGAGCACCATAGGACTGTTTTGAAGCAAATTTAACTCTGATTTTCATAGACATCGTCAATAAATAAGATTTATTCTATGTATTAGTGATTTTGACTATAAATCAAATATTCATTGATAAACTTATGAAATTCTTGAGGTTATTGTGACATAATTTTGGTTACTGATACTGAATCTCCATTATAAGATTTAATGAAATTAGAATAAAAATGCTCACTTTGAGAAGGGGTTGGGGGGTAACGTAACTTTAACTTTCATATAAAATTTTATCATTCCAGACTGTAAAATGAGAAGAATCCCCCCCTCCTTTTATGTCATTTGCTTATTTCAATTCCTTCCCTTTTTTTTTTTTTTTTTTTCTTTTTTTTTTTTCTCCATCTTTTGATATTTTTTATATTTGTAAAATTGTTTTTAAAGTGGTTAATTATAAAATGTCAAATAAAAATGTTGGAATGATTCATATGATTTTATTCACTTTTTTTAATTTTTTATAAAGTGTTTCAGTGTTATTTGGTTGTTTAGAAAATAATGGCTGAATTTACATTTTAAATGTGTAATAAAACCAGACGTTATTTTCTAAACAAGCCAATAAACATTGTATAAAGTTGTTCATGTCAAATGATCTACATTTGAAAGATTCAAATATTTTGTTTAGAAATAGAACACATTCCAGACTCTCTTATACAACCTGACCCATTCATTGGATCTTGCTCAACTAGTTTTTGGATTTTTGTGGATTTTTGTGGATTTTTCTTTTCTTTTTTTTTTTTTTTTTTTCTGCATTTTAGAAATCAAATCCTCCAAATGTGTTTCAATTATTTACTGTGTACAGCTACAACTCCTACAGACTTAGAATTATCATGGTAAAATACTCAAAGCAAATACCCTATTGCCCTTATGTCAAGCCCCAACCCCTTTTTATCATATGGGTGCTAGAAGGTGGTGGCTGTGGGTCTACATGTCCTGGAAATGACGTTAAACTCTATCTAATGGTGAGGTTCCAGTTTTGGAGGTTTGGGGAATGTGGAGTACCCCTTCATCACCATTGCTCCCTGGTCCACTCTGACCCGGAGTGGTAGTACCTGTTAGGGTCCCATCTATGGGTTAAATAGAAAAATGTATTTATAAAAAAATTGTATTATCCATTAAGAATTGATTTATTTCAAAACATTATCAGCATTAAATGACCCACTGAGGTTGATATGCCACAAAACAAACCAAACCAAATCAAAGCAAATACTTGTCCTGGGTATAACATTAAACTGCATCTAATGGTGGAGTACCCCTTCATTACCATTGTTCCCAGGTCCACCCTTACCTGGAGTGGTAGTACCTGTTAGGGTCCCATCTATAGGTTAAATAGAAAAACATGAGTTTATAAAAATTGAGTATCTATTAAGAATGAATATTTCAAAACTTTGTTGGCATTAAATGACCCACCGAAGTTGATATGTCGTAAACCAAACCCAAAGCAAATACTTAAAAAAAAAAAAAAAAAAAAAAAAAATAATAAATAAAAAATAAACACAAATGAACTATCCACTTAATCTTCCAGAGATTATATATATATATATATATATATATATATATATATATATATATATAATATATATATATATTACCAACCCCTCCGCACGAGCAGGATGCGACACAAGGTCAATTTCTTAAGCGGAGTTCAGCAGGTTTGAATTCAGTTTTCCTTCTCCTAAACCGGTTGCCTAACCAAGGTTAAAGAGCCCAGTCTGCCCTACTATTTACCCATAGCTGGAGGGAGAGTAGGATTCATACCTTTCCCTAGGATATTAGCGCTAAATATATAATGTATATAAGGGACCGTTTTAGCTTGGTTGGTAGAGCACTCGCCTAGGTATAACAAGGTTTCCTGGTTCCATACTGGTCCCCACCAGATCAGCACATGAGTAGCACAGATTTGGTAATCTGATCTGTGGTGACCTGACACTAGGTGTGTCACTCTACTTCCAAAAACAATCTCCCTGAGCTAGTGCTAGCAAAAAGAGGATAGACTCTCTTGCTGTCTGGCAATAGGTCACTCCATCAACTTTACTATATGTATATTTGAGAAAGAGGTAGAGATAATCATAGATACCATTATTCTTAATTTATCAAAATTTGCTCAATTGTTTTTTGTTTTTTTTGTTTTTTTTTTCCCCTGGATGTGTAATAAAAAAAAAATTTAAAAAAAAACAATGAGATAGTTGTTGGCACCCATTGTGCTATTGATAACACAAGTGTTGGAAACGGAAAAATGTTTCTAGATGGAGAAAAATACAATCTCTTAAAAGCTTTTAGATACATCCGCCCTGCATGTAGGATATGACAATATTTCCTGCAGAGGGAGTAAGACTCCTCCCCCACCCACCCCAAAAAAGGGTTTTTGTCCTGGACAGGACACTATACCATATCTGATAGGAAGTGTGGAATACCCCTTCATTTCCATTACTCTCTTGTCCACTCTGACTCGGAGTGGTAGTACCAATTAGGGCCCCATCTATGGATCAAATAGATTTGTTTAAAAACTACTTGTATTAGTGGCATATAGTGCCAAACATGCTCACTACTTGCTGGGTGTAGGTGTAAGATTATAGCTAAATTTTGGCTAAATAGTTTTTTAACATTTCATATAACAATGTTAGGCTCAAAGGATTCAAGCCTAAGTATTGCATGTGTCTGTTTATGTGGGTCTGTATTCTGTTCCAATGACCCAGACATTGAGTGGTTAACATCAAAGATTATAGTGGCGACTGACACGGGCGGTTAACCTGGGTGAGGTTGAGTAACATTGATGACATAGTCACCACTGAGATATATTAGTGGTCACATAATGTCCCCCGCCTTTATAAAAAAACCTTTTAAATCTGTCCATTTAAGGACATATACAATGATCTCTTAAAGGGATGGGGCAAGGGCTGGGGTAAACTGAACATTAGCTACATAAATGAGGAACCTCCCCTGATGTTTCACTTTGAGGAAGCTGTTTGTTTTGGTCGGCCATTTTCATTTCACCGTAAATCTACACTGAAAATACGAATTTGTTTGAATCAATACAACTGCACAAAAATATAAAATGTGTTCTTAATATCAAGTTCATTTCAAATAATGCGCAAGCACAATTATGAACACGTTTTATATTTTTGTGTTAAAACCTGCAGTTGTATTGATTGAACAAATTTGTATTTTCAGTTTAAATTTACGGTGAAATGAAAATGGATGACCAAAACAAATGGCTTCCTCAAAGTGAAACAAACAAGGGGAAGTTACTCTCGTTTATGTAGCTAATGTTCAAATTACCAGGGCTGCTTGGTTGGATGGATTTTAGGGCATATTAACCCTTTGGTTACTTTGTCAAAGACATTTTATTCATTTGTTGGTTATTCGATTTTTTTTTTTTTTTTTTTTTTTTTTTTTTTAAGTCATTTTTTAAATTTTTTATTTAAGCCATAGATGGAACCCTAACTGGTACTACCACTCCGGGTCAGAGTGGACCCGAGAGTAATGTCAATGAAAGGGAATTCCATATTCCTAGAGCACCAGAATTTGAACCTCATCATTAGGTCCAGTTTAATGTCATACCCAGAACATGAAGACCCTCAGCCACCAGCTTCTAGCACATATACGATAAAAAGGGATGGGGATTTGCCATAAGACCAATATGGTCGGGACAATCATAAGTGCTAGGGCTTGACATGACCAGCCGATTGATCAGAGGGGGATTTCTCCAATTACCATCTAGCCCAAGTAAGGTCCAAAATGGAATGCTGCGAATCATAGACCACTCAACCACCAGGATTCCATCTTTAAGCATCACAGCTTGCCACCCACCACAGCCAATAGGTGGCCACATTGGGAAGGGGTCCCCCTCTGTAGAAGTGTGGTCCCCTCCTATAGAAGTGGTCAGCATATTCTACAGCCCTAGCCAACAGGGCAGTAATGAGTTTGGTTCGCACAGGGTGTCACCTAATTCTAGCTTTGTTCTACAATTAAGCTAGGCTTAGAAAATGGCAACTACTACTGTGACCTGATTTGAATGTTGCTTTTTCTCAGTCCAAATATTCTATTTGACTAACACAAAACACCTACACACACACAAACACGGCCCAGATACAACCTACTCACATTGACTCAAAGGAAATGATGCGTTGCCCAAGAGAGATTAGTATTTTTTTTTTTCTTTTTTGATTCAGCATATTTTCAACACCTACTTGAAGAAAAGCCAATATCCTATTGACCTATTAGATTTACTCATTTAGGATTGGCTTCATATTACAAGCAAATTCTTTTTATTACTAAGTTTTCTGAAATCTTAACTTAATTCTGTGTTTAGTTATGGCCAAAGGAACTAATCTAATTTTAACTGATGCTTAATCTAAGATTATCTACTGTGTGTACGTGTTTAAGGGGGAAGATAAGGAACTGCTATTAGTACTTTCACTATAGAAAGCAATATTCTATGGAAATAGTTTTTAATGATTTGTAACGGGAGTCCATGATAATATGATGCTGCTTTTGTGGGAGGCATAAAATGAATAAAAGCCAATATACTATTGCCCTCTTAATATATTTGCAAATAATTTAGGATTGGTTTGATGTTAATCGCAGATTCTTTTTATTACTAACAGTTCTAAAATGTTAACTTGATTTTGTGTTGACTTAGGGCCAAGTGAACTAATCTAATTGTGATTGATGCTTAATCTAAGATTATCTAGTCTGTGTGTGGTTTTTTTTTTTTTTTTTCTTTTAGGGAGGGAGGATATTAGAAACTGCTGCTGCTACTTTCACTATGGAAATATCATTTGTTTTTAACAACCTGTTGCAACAGGAGTCCATAATGATATTGATGCTTCTTTTGAAGAAGGATAAAATGTTCTAATTAACATTTTTAATAGCTACATTTTTAAAATGTAATTATTTTTAAGAGACATTTCAAAAATGCTTTCAAAGAATAAATCAATTTCCAGTCCATGTTAAGTAGAATCCTTCCCTGTTTCCTTAATAAGATCATCAGTATCATGCACTGAGTTTAGTGTGTGTGTGTGTGTGTGTGTGTGTGTGTGTGTGTGAAGTTATAAAAACATTTTTTCTTAAATCTGAAAATACTGACCAACCTAAAATAAAACGATTTCTCACCATCACATGACTGTTTCAATGTATTCTTAAAAAAAAAAAGAATAAATAAAAAATACAATCTACTGAGATGCATAATTCCTTGCTGATAAGTCAATCCCTCCCCCTCTTTCTGACAGTCCTAAAATCTTTTTTTTTTTTTTTTCCCCCATTTCAAAATTACTTAAATTCTGCCATAATTGATATCTTGTGACAGAAAAATAAATTTATTTTATAGCAGGTATTTAATCAACTTTTCTGAACCAAGAGAATTTCTTGAGATAGCTGAAATATGGATGATCAAAAATCTATTCCAAACATTAAAACTCCATTATTTAACAAGCAAGCCATTAATATTGTAATTACTGCAACAAATTTACCCAAGATTTACATCCACATGCACACCAGGTATCCTGAAAGGAATTTAGGACAAGTGTGGGTGGTCTCCCTTAGATTAGTCATGTGCCACGTCTGCAGCCGAGAGAAAAACTCATTTAGATTTGATTCATATTAACTGCACAATGCTTAATATTAGTTTACTAAATCTTTTTGAATTCTGATGTCTGTTTTATAGTTATTTACTAAGCTTAACTTAGATGTAGCACAAGGCAAGAAGTATGGGGCTTCCAGTGAGAATCAAACTCACTAACAATGGTCTGCTAAGCTAGCTTGCTAACCATTAGGCTACATGAGATGCCTGGTGTCTGTTTTATCTTTTACTAGCAGGACCTGAGGATATATCACATTTATTTATTACGTTTGATTTGTTTACTTAAGAGCTGTTGCTAAATAGTTCAATATGTAAAAAATATAATCTTGATTTAACTCCTCCACTCATTTTTTTTTTTTTTTTTTTTTTTTTTTTTTCCCTTTATGTTCTATTGAAGCAGATTAGTGTTATCGGTTCTGCACGCTCACACATTCTCTGTATTCCCCTACTCTTTCATTCTTATATTTTTTTGTAGCATGTCCTTTTTCTTCCTTTTCTCTTTTACAATAAAAACAGAATGGTTGATTATTTAGCTGAGGTGACAACACTTATAAGAAATTGGTGGATAAGCAACACTAGATAACCAGGATTTAGATTTCTGGCTTTCATTTTGGATGACTTGTACAGTCTTTTTTTTTTTTTTTTTTTTTTTTTTTTTTTGCAAGATAAGTTGTACTTTTAAGGAATATGAGAATTAATATATAGATTCATTTTTTTTTTTTTAAAAATGGAAATATATCAAAAGAACCTTCAGATTTTTTCATACTTATATTTGAAAACCTTATGTTGCTTTGTGTTTTCATTTAATTTTAAATTATAATGAAATATATCAAATTTAGAAAAATAGGATTGATTTTAATGTTGGAGAATAAAAGGATAATATTAGATTAATAATACCAGGTAATTATTTGTCATACTCAGTTTTGTTAAAACCATAAAATTACTGATGGGTTATGTCAATAGGCAGTACAATGGCAGTCACCCTAATGGTGGATGATCATCGTATATGTAGTCTGTTGGCAATTAACTTTCATCCTCTTTTGCCAAAGAGTTCCTTCTATTTGAAATACTCCAAGGGAGATAACTCATAATCTACAGGTTACTCTTTTTCTAGATTTTTTCCAATTTTAAAACTGCTGAGATTTGTTGGTTGTAAACAAATGTTATATACCCCTTATAACATTGTACGTTAGGTACCACCAGACCGTTTAGGTCATCTTGATTAAAACGGAAATAGATATTTCCGAACTTTGTTTATCAAAAATCTCGTTAAAAAAAGATCGTACACGGTTGTTACAAAGAAAAATAGTTAATTCAAAGATCAAATTATCCGATTGGGAAAAATTACATCGTTATCTTAAAAAATAAACAAACCTATCCATATTACGTGCGAAAGGGTAATTTTCAGGCCGCGATTTAGAGAGAAAGAAATACATATTATTACCCTCTTACAGTTATGCATCTAAGTACGGATGGGTGTAACGGACAAACTTCTTTAAAAACTTTAATATTACAATTTAAAATGAATAAAATCTTTAAAAACTTTAATATTACAATTTACTATGAATAAAAACTTGAAAAACTTTAATCTTAAAATTTCGCAGTGAAATTGACGTTAAAAAATGTCTTCGGTTTTAGTATCAATTCTTAAAATCGAAAATAAAATGAAAATTTGAATATTTTTTCTAAGAGAAAAACTGATAAAACAATCATTCAATATATTATTTTTATTCTAATTGCTCGTAAAAGTTAAATAAAATATTTTTTTACGCTCAGAAAAACAAACTTTAGTTACCGAGAAGCGTCTCGTCATATGTCAGTTTTGCTCTTCCGTACATTCTAAGAATCACACATTACTATTCAACAATAAAAATTACAAATTCTTTTAAAAATATTAATCGAGCACGGATCGGACCAACTTTTAGTTCACCTGAATTCTAAAATTCATGTTTTTAAATATCCGTGAAAATTTGATTTTTTTCCACAGGAAAAAAAAAAAAATTAATTTATTTCACGCAGAAAATAAAAATATTTAATCACACAAAAGATTGAAAATCTCGTAAAAATTAATTTCTTAAAAAAATTTTTTTTTTTTGACAATTTAATAGAATATAGTACATACCAATTACATAAGAAAAAAAAAGTTTTCAAATATTAATATTATGAGCTTTTTTTTTTGCACTTTTTATTTCCGATTTCATTATTTTTTCCTAAAAAAACTATAATTCGGTACGTTATACAATTTCATTGATATAGTTAGTCAGACTCTTATCTTTATAGAAAAAAAGTACCAAATTTTTTTTCCACATCATTTTTTTTTTATCTCATAAAATAAAATAGGGGGGGTGATAGACATCGTAAAAAAATATTTCCCCTAATATATTTTAGAAAAAAACTATTTCAGATGTATTTACATCCAATGGTAAACATTTATGGAAATTTTCGTGAAAATCGGACCATTAATTGATTTTTCATAGAATTTTTTAAAAATCCTCTTATCGTAACTTGTTTTTAGCTACGTTAAATTTCAGTTGATTTAACAGTGCAAAAATGAAAACATTGTTTTTCAATCATAATTTTCATTATTTTCGTATGCTGATAAAAAATTTAAAAAATCATCAGGAGTTTATTTAATGTTTTTTCTTTCGAATGGAAAAAATTTTTCAAGAAAATATTAATTTTTCTGCAAGTTTCATTGTGTTAAATGTAGGGGGGGTAAATTGTACAGGGTCAAATTGGTGGTACCTATTGTACGTCGAACATTGGGTATATAAATGAGAATGACTTCGGTTGATAGATAGATTGAGTAGAGACTTACTTGTTGCTTTATTTCTTCTGCTAACTTTTTGTCTGGCTGTTTCCTCTTTACTATTTCTTTTGCTGTCATCCTGTTGTCTAGCTGTCTCCTTACTAAGGCGCTCTGTCAGCTGGGGGCGTTAGAATGCACCTCTGCAGAGGGGTAAAACTCCCCCAATGGGGCCACCTGTTGGCCATGGGTGGCGACCTGTGATGCTTAAGGAGTGGTAGTACATGTTAGGGTCCCATCTATGGGTTGAATAGAAAAACATAAGTTTATAAACAAAATTGTATTATACATTAAGAATGAATTTATTTCACAACTTTGTCGGCATTAAATGACCCACCAAGGTTGATATGCCGTAAAACAAAACAAACAAACCTTACTAAGGGCTTCTTCTAAGGGCTAACTTTTTAGTCATGCATTTAATTAAACCACAAGACATCTTATTTCCTTGATCAAGACTTATTTTTCTTGCCCATGTTCTTCAACGTGGGGAGTTAACAACACCAGCAGAGAGATGCACGTGCTGTCTCCCTCAATCTGTGGTTGAAACTAAAACTAACTAGTTACGTTTTTCTCATGGTGTGTAAGATTCATGCCTTTCTATGGGTCAGTTGAGGGGTCACCCAATGGAAATCTACAAGCCTTTTAACTCCCATGAACCTATTTGAAACCAACTAAAGGTTCTTGTCAACAATTTATGTTACTACATAATATGTAACACAGACATATAATGTCTCATTTATTCTGTTTGTTTTCATTGAAATTTACAAGGTTAGTTGCCTGAAGATATCGTTTTTAAAATTTTTTAACTTTTTTTTTAACTTTTTTTTTTTTTTTTTTTCTAAATCTTTTTCTCCTCCTGGCAATTTTCTTGTCTTTTCTGGAGACAAGATGGCTACCATTTGTTGCTTATGGCTGACTTAATAACTGCTTGTTAACTGTTCCTAATTGTTTTTGGCTCGAGATGCTTTTTACTCTTTATGACATCGTTTTTAGAATAGTAAATCTTCAAAACCTACAAAATAAGTAAAACCTGAATTTCTATAATAACAAATTGCAATATCTGAATGACCTACCATTATAGATAATTCACTATGTCAGTTATATTGTGACCTACATAATTTGTACTGTTGGTTTATACAAACAAGTTTTTCTGAAAGCAGGTTTTTTATTCTATCACTAAAACTGATTCCTTTTTTTTTTTTTTTTTTTTTCTTTTTAATACATTAAATTTTTTTTTTTTTGTATTGTCTTGTCTTTTGGTCTTTTTTCTTATAAAATCAAACACATTTCTTAAAAATACATAAAAGATAAACTCAAAGAATCTAAAGTCAACTTTTACCAAATGACACTAAATTTTCTACCACTTTAAAAACTTAAAAATTTAAATTTTAAAAATTTTTATTATTTTATTTTTTTAATGCAAATTAAAATTCTGAGTTTGATCCTTTGAAACATTAAACCCTAAATTTCAGGCTGAGCAGTATTTTACTATAAACTGTAAGCCTGATATTTCATCACCATTACTCCCAGCTCCACTGACCTAAAGTGGTAGTACCTGTTAGGGTCCTATCTATGGGTTAAATAGAAAAAAATAAAATAAAAAATTTTTTTTTTAATTTTTTTTTTTTTTTTTTTTTTTTTTTTTAGAAAAATTGAGTAGCTATCAATAATGAATATAACAAAATGTCTTCAGCATAGAATGACCCAACAAGGGTTGACATGCTGTAAAATCCAACCAACAGGTCCCAGGGATGTCACATTAGGTACTGATCATAAAAAGCTAAATATAGTGACTATTTACAGATTGTTTTTTGTTTTTTTTTGTTTTTACTTATAAAAACATTTTTTTAATTTTTTTAAATGTCTGCAAACTGAAGTGAAATTTTAAATGTGTTTTTTAACTTAATTCTTTTGTGGTGAGTGAATGAGCATCACATCATGGTATCCTGGTTAGCAAGCTAGTGTTGCATTGGGCCACATTCGAATTGTAGCTGTTAGTAGAAACAACATACGTAAGTTGTATAGTCACAAAGGGGCTGTTTATTCCTTTCTAGGCTCATGGGTTCTTTTTCAGAGAGGAGAAAGAGAGGGTAAGGTCAAATTATTGTATCATAAATCATGTTCAGTACTACTACGGGAACCCGCAAAGCCCTGTCTGCCTCTCATAAAGGCCCGATTTTTCTTTTCCGTTTCTCATCTTGGGGTTCAAAACTCGGAACTTCCGTTTTTATTTTCTAAATCTAGTTCTGGGGTCATTTGTCGGTCAATTGCAGCCCCCCCCCCCCCGTTGAGTGTTTACCCTTCCAAACTTTAACCTTTGTTCTTTACTTTTCCTCTCATTCTCCAGAAACCCGACCACCACCCTCCCCTCAATCCCCAAATCCCTGCAGACCACACTAATTACGCTACAACAAATCAATTACCACTGAATAGAAAGTTTGATCCTCATTGGATGCTGCATACTTGTAACCTTGTATCACATCCTACCCATGATGAACATGTTGGGTAAATACCTCAAAGGTATCTGAGAATCAAGGAATTTATAACTTAAAGAGATAACATTGTATGAAGCCATTATACAATTTACATAGCTAACATAAATATTGAGAAGATTTTTTTAAATAAGATTTGTAACAACTGAGTGATTTATTGTATTCTGTTGCTGTAAAAGTTTGGAACATCTTACAACATTCAGTCCTTCATTTGAAGCCACTCTTTCCTTTCCTTTGTGAGGATCCTTGCCTTCCTCAATTGCTTGCCAGATCTTAGGGTTCCCAGTCATGCATTTTGGAGGTCAACCCACAGCTTAATAAACAAGTTTGTGCAGTGGTGGCTCCTTCGTGCCTGGTAATTGTTTGACCCTATTACAAAAAATTCCTGGGATTTTTGTGATTGAATAAACTTTAAAAATTTAAACTTCGTGAAGATGTGGGTAAAAAAAAAAAAGATACAAACGTGTGTTTCATAGTCTGTTCCTTTTTTTTTTTTTTTTTTTTTTTTTTCTTAATTTTTCAGTCCATTTTCTCCCAATTTAGATTATCAAATATTTGTTTTCATAGAATATAAATACTTTCTCTGTCTCAAAATTTCACTTAGCAATGGTTGCTGTTTTTCTAATTCTTATCAGTTTGTTTAACTTGCAAACATAAATTACTGGATTGACCTGAGTAAATCTACAAACCTGCATATCATTGTTTATCAGGCTGACTAATAGATCTTTTTAATATATTAGAATTGAAAGAGTTATGTTGATCACATGTTTCAATCTATTAGGAAATCATTTTGTTTTTTGTGTTTTCTTATAATCTATTAGTTTTGCAAAGAAGGGAAAGTGATCTACAATTAACATTCAAGTTATACACATCCTTCCATTTTTTTTTATAAATGGAAATAAGTGTGGTGTAATGGTTAGCAAGCTAAAATAGCAGACCATTGTTAGAGAATTCGATTATCACTGGGTGACCCATAGTTCTAGCTTTGTTGTGCAATAACTAAACTAAGCTTAGTAAATAACTAATAAGGCTACTGACAGATAAGTTATTGTTGATACCACCCATACATAAGAGGGTCTCCCATTGAAAAAAGACCCTGTATTGAAATTTGCCTATAGTGGGTTGGCAAAATAAATAATACTAAAGTAAATTTCCAGCAGGGGTTGCTGAAAGCACTGGTCTCTGCGAGATCACTGACGTTAAGCAGTGATAAGCATGTTTAATACTTAGTTAGGTGACCACTTAAGCAACAAGTACTGTAAGCAACCTGAGCCCTTTCATTATCAAAATGATTTGATTTGTCATTAAATGACCCAAAAAGGTTTGATATGTCATAAAACAAAACCACCAACCTAACCAGCAGAGTTACTATCCAATTCATATTAATTTCTGTGTTTTGGAGGTTTTTCTTTTTTATGATTCGTTTTTGTTTTTCAAGCCATTAGCCAAGACAATTCATAGACATCTTTATTTTTCAATAATCCAAGTAAATATTGGTTAATCATTCTTGTGTGGGCAAATATTTACATAAATTACTCAGACCACTTTCTCCTGGTGATGGTAGACATTTTGAACCTCCTACACACAAGAGGTTAAATGAAATAAAAAAAATTAAAAAAAACCTCAACTGTATGTGACATTCAATGACTCAACTTTGTTTTAATACCATTCACTTCTATTTTTGCTATATGATCCCATTGCCTATTGTCACTGCAAATAATTTTTTTTCTTTTACTTGAAATAGTTAGTTTTAGACAAATGTCTATTCTTATTCCAGTTTGTCTTTCTTTTTCATTGCTTAAAAAAAATTAAAGTAAATATAAAAACAATTTTAGAATACTGAAAGTTTTTTTAAAATTGTGTATTAAAGTTTTTTATTTCTGATAATTTGTCTAGTCAGAATTTTGTACATTTTGCACTTGTTTTATTTTTCTACAATTATTTATGATGCCTCCTTGAGAATTTCCCTTTTTTTTATCTTCTCACATTACCTTTTTAAAAAGAATCTTTGCACAGAACAATGTTGATAAAATATCTATATACAGATCAAATTTTGTTAATTCATCTGATAATTTCCCCCAAATTCTCCTTTTCTTGCCATTATTTCTGAAATTATCCAATTCAGTTTTAACTTTTACATTTTTTACACTATTGCTGTTTTAGATCTGGTTAGGCAAATTATTCCAAAAATGTTACTCTATTTATAAAAATATCTGTTTATAGAAAAATAGTTTTTGAAATCTGCCTTGACAATAAATTTCCAGTTTGAGAAATATCTTTTAAAATATCCTGCTATCATTAGAAATTCCTTTTAATTATTGTGAAAGTTTCAATTAAATCAGTTCTCCCCTTTTCTAGTAAAGTAATTAATCCTAATTTGTCAAAACTCTTCCTGTAACTGTAATCTTTTACTCTTTTTATTAGTTTTATCACTTTTTATTAGGCTTTTCTATATCTTTAAAACTTTTGCCTGTTAGCACTTTTCTAGTCAGAACTGATGAAAAAAAATTATTGCAAATAATTGTAGTATAGATTTGATAAGGAATGTGCTTGACATTGAGTGATGGCCAACAAATTTGAAAATTTTTTCACAATTTAAAGTCTTTAAAAAAAAAAAGTAATTATAAAATGAATACTTTCCACACTAAAAATTAAAATTCTGATTTTATTTAAGAATAACTTTTTTAGAACAAGTAAAACAATTGGGTTAGTCTATAGAAGGTACTAACATACGTTAAGTGGAATGGAAGATTCCATTTCCATATATGGAAGGTAAATTTGATTGAAACTAGAAGAAATCAAGAATTCCATTATGTGGGAGGGTAGATGGGCTTTTCTCATTGGCTCACACTGACTGAGGATTTTTCATTTAAACAGTCAAATTTTTGTAGTTTTTAATCGTTGTGTAATGTTGAGACTAATAGCATATGGCTTTCAGGGTGGCGACCTGAAAATTCTGAAATCAAGTCAGGGTTGCTATTGGGGCCAATATGATGCATAAGAACCTGTAATTAGTGAAGATAATAGATGATTACTACCCTGTATACTTTTAAAGAATTTATCTTCTGACTTTTTCTTCAAATCCAAGAACACTTACACTTTAAAATCTCATTGTAAACTTTCAAAGTTGAACTTTTAAACTTTACTGATGAAATTTTGTTTATCTTTTTTTCAATAATTATAGAATAGTTATATAAGATCCTATAACCCCAAAAATCCAGTGGTTGGATTTCTATATCTGCTGAAGAATTCAGAAGTTTTTTGAGTAAATCTTTGACCTTTTACGCTTTTTTTTTTAAGTCACGGTATAAATAATTAGCTTCCTTTTTTAAGATTAGAAATTGGTGTTATCATCTTTTGCCCTAAATTATAAACTTCCTTAATATCAGGAATTCTTCAGAAATTTCTTTGAAAAGGTTAAGAAAAGAATTGAAGTAAAATGATATTTTTGACATTAGTTCCCAATTTAATCAGTGAGAATGACATATATATTTTTTTATTTTTTTTTTTATTTTTTTTTTTACTTATCTGTGTCATTTCAATTATCTTTTCATGGAGTATCCTATAAAGACTGTTTGAAATAGAAAGACAAAACCGTGTATTTTCAAGATCAGAATTGGCTTTAAAAAGATACATGAAAAATGATCAACTTTTAAATTGGGTCTCTTTTAAGAAAGTATTGTCTTCTCAAAGGTAATTCTATAGCAAAAAATTTGTTCTAATTTTTAAAAAATTAGAATCATTGCCAAGGTGTTTGGTACCTTCGAACAAAGGGGAAATAATCCAAGAGGGGTCATGAGAGAAATGTGATCTAAAATTAGAATTAAAAACCTAAACATATCTGGGCAGGACACTTAGACCTGATAGCAGATATAACATAGTTACTGGTGTTAACCATATCTTCACATCTGCAAAAGCCAAAGATCTGTGTAACTATGACCAATATCAGTGGTAGATTAGTTTTAAATTTGCAATGCTGGATTTAGATTTGAGGCCCTAACTTTTGTAGATCTTTTTAAAAAATTATACCAGAATCTTATCCCAACCATCCAATTTCTGAACATTTTACACCCCTCCCCCAGCATAATGTGACCCTAAACTTATTCAGGTAATGTCTACATTACATTCTGAACTATTCACTCTCCACAGAATTTTCTAGTCAGATTAACAATTCAAAAAGAATTCGGAACTTTTATCACAACTGATAAACAAGAATCAAAATGTGTAATTTGGTGCAACAACCAAAAATGATTATCATGTCTCACTAGTAGCATAGATATCCATGACGCACCTACTGTACACTTGCAAATAAGGGAGATAATTCTATAATCAACACATTTAATAGTTATCTCCCTTGTGTGTTACAAATACCAAAAAGGGTATATGTTAATATATCATATTATAATAGATGATTCAGTATTATTCTTCTCGGTTGTAATTCTCAAACATCCTGGTTCCCTAAATGTTGTTGGTAAAGGCATGATCCTAACTCTTACATTAGAGTGAAAGGCATTTAAAAGAACAGGGTATTTATGTACAAGTCTCCATCAAAAATGTACTTGACTCTGTATTCAGCCTATCGTTTTCACAAAAATGCTGGAAACTTTGTGCCCATACTTAATATAAGATCCTACAATCTGAACTTTGTTAATTACTAAACTTTGCTTCATCTGACATACAGGCCTCCGGTTTCTTACAAGTACCAACTGGAACTGTTTTTGTTGTTACTAAGCTGAATCTTAAAGTGGTTGGTGGAGTAGCCTATTGTCTGTATCAGCCAGACAGTGAGGTAGTCTATCCCCTTTTCGCAAGCGCTAGACCAGGGGAAATTATGCGTTTTTGTTTTTTTAATTCTAAATCAAAGTTACCGAATATCTTTAATTTTTAGTGAAACCTTATACAATTGAAACAAATCATTAGGTATTCTTTCTTACCAAAATCTACAGTACTGAAACATTGTAACCAAAAAATTAGTAAAAAGCAAAGTTTTCTAAAGAAGCAAACTGCATCTTTTTTACAGTCTAACAGAAAAAAATAGCTATACTGTATTTGATGGCATATAGGACGCACTTTTTTTTCCAAAATTTTGGCTCAAAAAATTGCTTTGTGTCTTATGCATCATAGGTGAAGTTTGAGACCTCCCGTAGGCCTAGGCTAATCCTCTCTATGATGCTCACTAACCCAACTTACGCTCAGTACTTTTACCTACCCTAAACTCCATGCATCCTTATTTTATTGCTTGTTTCTGCTTAAGTAATGTACAGCTAGGCCGTTTTCAACAATATATGCTCAAATACACTGAAAAAATTTTTCTTGAATCTGACCTGCTGAAATGGGGTGCGTCTTATATACCCGTGCGGCTTATATGCCGTCAAATATGGTAATTTCCATGATGTGCATTTATCTTTTTTTTTATTTATTTATTTTTTTTATTTTTATTTTTTTAAAGAAAACATCTGAAATTTAATGAAATATCGACTGAATTGATAATTCATGGATATTATCCCAGTAAATGTATAATTAAAAACAAATATTTATATAATAATACTGATGTTACAACAAAATACAACCGTTATCATTTTGCAACACCTTCTGGTTAAAAGTGAGACCGTCCAAATGAGTGTCATCACCTTAGCTAAATAATGGGCCTTTCTGTTATTGGAAGAAAGGGAAGAAAAAGGACATACTATACAGAAAATAAACATAAGAGAGAGGGGTTAAGTGTGTAGAAGCAATAACACTATTTTAAACAAACATAGGGAAAAGGAAAGAAAGAAAAAAATACGAGAGTTAAATCAAGATTATTATACTTTTACATATTGAACTGTTGCAATAGCTCTTAAGTAAATGTATCAAATGTTGTAATGATTAGGTTATTATACTGTGGTATATCTACAGAAGTGAACTGCACCTTTTACTATCTAAAAGGGGGAAAAAAGCTACAATTGTATTTCTGTTATGTGCATTTATTTTAAAATAAATTTATTAATGAAGAAAAATTCTTTAATGAAAAATAATGTCTATAATTATTTTCAAAACCAACTTTTAGCATCAGTTGAAAACACAGCTCATTTTGTGCTTGTAGTATTCTCATCCACTTTGTTTGCTTTGGTATGGCAGGGGTTAAAGAGTAAAGAAAAAACAAAACCAGACAAAAACAATAAGAAAAAACCTCAGAAAATTCATCAATAATACAAATTCATTGTTTAGTCAATGACTTTGTTCTTTTCAAAGAAACAAATTACATTTTTTTTTATTCTTCTAACACTTCCATTATTGTTATCATAATTATTACTCTCCATTTTATTGTTACCATAATTATTACTCTCCTTTTTGTTATCAATTATTACTCTTTTCAATTATATTGCTTTTTTTTTTTTTTTTTTTTTTTTTTTTTTATTGATGCTTTTTGGAAAGTTTTTTTCATCTTTCACTTGGAGAAATGCCAAATTTTTCTCTGGATATTAAAACAATCTAAAGAGTATTTTAGAAAAGCATTTTTATTTTGGTTAACACACACACATTAGACTGTTAGAGTGACTAATATTGGATAGTTTTATGGAAAAATAATAAAAACTAGTTGGACTTGTTGATGTACTACAATGATAATTTATTACATTTGATATGTTTACTTAAGAGCTATTACAAATAGTTCAAAATGTAAAAGTATTATAATCTTAACTCAATCTTTTTCTTTCTTCCCTTTTCATTATGTTCGATTGAAACAGATTAGTTATCACTTCTGTGCACTCACCCCCTCTCTATATCTTTCTCCTACACTTTCTCATATTTTCTGTTTAGCATGTCCTTTTTCTTCCCTTTCTTTCTTTATAATAAAAACAGAATGATCCATTATTCAGCTGAGGTGCCAACACTCATAAGAAATAATTCGGTGGATAAGCAACACTAGACAATCAGGAAATACACTTTTGCCTTTCATCTTAGATAATCTATATGGTCTAATTTTTAACCAGAGGATGATGTAAGATGATTATGCTCGTACAATAAAGGAACATGAGTATTAATATATAGATTACAACTTTGATATATTTCAAATATTGATTTCTCTAATGAAATGTTAATCCATTTTGTTCTAAAAAAATTTGGATGATTAATAAAATAATTGTAAACTTTAAAAAATTTGTATCTTTCCTTTTTTTTTTTTTTTTGTCTGGTTTATGCTAATTGGAATTTCCTTTTTGTTTTTAAATTTTTCAGGGCACCATATTTCCCAAGGAAAACTTTGATTGTGAGGAAGCATGCCGAACTCTAAAGGAGGCTATGGATGGTTTTGGTAAGTAGCCATTTGGCTTTTTATTGGATTTAAAATAAAATATTTCTTGGTCTTAAAATTATTCTTTAAATATTCTCCATTGTAATAAGAAATTTGTAACTAAACATGAATTGAATTGATAATTCATAATTATCTTTCTTTCTCTCTTTCTAAAGATGGTGAAAAAACATTAAATCATAATTTGAACATAAAATATTACAGTGAAATTCTAATACAAAGAAAATCGTCTGTTTGTAAACAAACAACCAGGAGTTTACAGTGAAAAGCTAAAGGTGTTCCTTTCAAAACAGTTCCCAGCTGGGGTGCTTATTGGTTACTTGGTCAAATTACTTTAACAAATCATACAAAAAATTATTTAACAATTTTCAGACTTTCAAAAATACACATGTCAAAAGTTGCATCAAAAACCAATGATTTTGGGTATTGATATTTCATCACATAATTTGAATAGGAACACTAATATTATGTAGTGTTTTTATTTGTATCTATTCTTACATTTCAAGTATCAACAAAAAACATTACACTCCATAAACAAAGACTTACAGGCTTATGTTTATCAACAGTTTTCCTTTTTATGATTTATTAATAAAAACCAAAATGCATCTGCTCAAAATATGTCAAATTTCGACTTTCAGATTTATATCCATTTCTTTCTGTCTGTCTAGATAATCTCTCTATCATTTCACTTTGTAATTAATGAGAAATGGTCAAATTTTAATATTCTGAAGATTTTAGTTCTTGCAGCTCTAAAGGTTTCTTATTTTCAATAAATCTTAGAACTTGAAAAATGGTTACTCTTTGAGAGAAACACTGTCAGACATTTCTGCATGGAGTTTTCACTCCAATCAGAAAGAAATATTTCAAAGCAAATAATGAGGGATCTATTTATAAAAATATAGAGATTCTATTTCAAACTTCTAAAATTAAAACGTTAATACAAGAAATATCTAGATAAGTACATGGCATATAGTTGCCAATAGTTTATTTATCTTAACAATTTTTAGTAACCCATTGTTTAACATTTAAATGTAAAATACATGTACTGTAACTATATAAACAAGGTTTGGTATTTAAATAACCCACAAGGGTTGATATGCCATTAAACCAAACAACCAACCAAACAAACTTTATCCAAATGAAATCTTTAAATACACGAATAGGAAAAGTGTGGTTGGCTACAAACAAATTATCAGTAATATGGAAATCCGATCTCACTGACAAGCTAAAGCGACAATTCTTCCAAGCGGTGGTTATATCAGTACTGCTGTATGGCTGCACCACTTGGACCCTAACGAGGCACCTTGAGAATAAGCTGGACGGGAGCTGCACAAGAATGCTACGTGCAGTCTTGAATAAGTCGTGGAAACAGCACCCCCACAAGAAAACAGCTATATGGCCACCTGCCCCCCCCCCTCTTACAAACCATTTGAGTGAGACAGACAAGGCATGCCAGGCACTGCTGAAGAAGCAAGGACGAGCTCATAAGCGACTTTCTCCTGTGAAAGCCAACACACAGACATGCTACTGTGGGTCGCCCATCAAGGACCTACATTGACCAACTAGGTAAAGATGCTGGATGCTGTGCAGAGGACCTCCCTGGGAAGATGAATGATAGGAAAGGTTGGCGAGAGATTGTCATGGATATCCGTGCTAATTGCACGACATGATGATGATGGCTTAGTTTGTTGGAAAGTGTTTGTTAGTAATCTGAGTGAAACCCAATAAAATAACACTATTTATTACTAAGTGGGCACCCAGGCCATCATATCCTAGTATGATCGTTAACAAGCTAGTCTTGCAGATCTATTAATACTAAGTTCAATCCAAATGATCTTTTAATTAAATAGAATTATAAGATACTGTTATGTACTCTTAAATCTTCTAACATCTTTTACTATCATGTTACTGCTCTTTTGAGTGTCTGTGTTCTTTGTATTGGGTTGAACATCTTCATCTAGAGTTGTCTGTTTTTCTGCCTGTCCCATCTCTGGGCCTTTTTTGCTGATAGTTCTTTTCATGGAAGAAACACTGAGGCATATTTTTGTGTACACATTTTTATTTTCTCATTTTTAAAACTTTTTTTCTTTTTCTTTTAGGCACCAATGAAAGTGATATCATTGCTGTGCTGACAACTCACTCAAACAGCCAAAGACAAGAGATTAAGGAGCAGTACAAACAATCCTTTGGAGAGGTAAAAACAAAACATTTCTTTACAAAATCTTTTTAAAATTATCTCAGTCTAACATTTAAAAATCCTTAATTTTTAAGGATTATTAAAGAGTTAATGTCATTGGAAGCAGATTTGGAGACTCAAGTTAATGAAGCTGTTTGCATTTCTGGTTACCATACCAAGGTTAAAGACCCCTGTCTACCCTGCTATTTACTCGTAGCTGAAGGGATAATAGGATTCATATCTTTCCCAAGGGTATTAGCACTATGTGAAATGCAAACAGCCAAGACTTGAGCTCTGGTCACTGTGTCCTTCCTACAAGAGTAACCACAAAAACCTCCACCTCCCATGGGTTATATTTATCACCCAGTGTGGCAAGAAGTTGGCTGAGATTGTCAAAAGCCAAGATGGAAATGTGGTGTTTCACAACATTTTAATCTTTGCCATTTTAATTACTACATTTTGGCCTATACATTCTCCAGCCATCTTCAGGTTCTTTTCTTCTAGTAGTTGTGGAACAGATTATAAGATTATTAAATGTCTTGTACATTTAACAATGGTTGAAGAATACATGAAAATTTATTGATCAAAATGAAAATTTCTAATTGTTCTTGTGTTGTCTGAATTTTTTAGATAAGGCTTGATAATTTGTATTACTTGGATTTTTTTGGACTGTTGTCCTCATCTTTTTTTTATATACACAATGTATTTGGCCAATGTACCCTTCGACCTTCCTCAGGTGTTACTTGTTAAACTCAGGAAACCTACATGTTTTACCTGGTGGATTGAATAAAGAGTTCAGTTTGAAGTTCCATGAAGGCTCCCAATTATAACATTAATCTGCATTATTCGGACTATTGTCCTCATCTTCATTGTTATCTGTACAACGTTTTGGCCGATGTGCCCTCCAGCCGCCTTTAGGTATCTCTTTTCATAATCGGGAACCATCATGGAACTTTGAACCTAACCCTTTATTCAGTCCACAGGGTATCCTGTTCTCATTCTGCTAACCATAGCTGGGATAGACGCGTTAAGCCGTGTTAATTATTATTCTATGTTACTGCTACCCCTTGTGAGGATTGAACCTGCAGTCCAGAGATAACTATCACTTATAACTGTCTTAACCTAACTCCTTTATCCACTAGCCCATGTGTCCAATAATGCAGATAATACTAATAATCAAGCCTCATCTCAAAAATTCAGAGATATAGTAAGTTTACTGTATTATTGTGTTGATTGTTACTAAGTGAATTTTACCCTTTTTTTTTTCTTTTAGGATCTTATTGAGGACTTGAAGTCTGAACTTGGAGGGGATTTTGAAGAGGTATGCCTGGCACTCCTTGATACTCCCCGTGCCTATGATGCTCATGAACTTCACAGAGCAGTTGCTGTAAGTTCCATTTCAGGATTTTTATTAACTTTTTTTTTTTTTTTTTTTTTTTTCTAAAAAATTTTTCTTGGTTTTGGTTTTAATAAATTTTAACTGAAACAAGTATGAAACCTGAGCATCAACATTTTGTGGTTGGGATAAGGAATGTATTTTAATGGCATGTTAACCCATCTAGGGTTATTTTATGCCAAAAGTTTTTTTTTTTTTTTTTTTTTTTTTTATAATATTCGATTGAAAGAGATTAGCATTGTTTTTATGAACTTACCTCCTCTCTCTATTTTTCCACTACTCTTATATTTTTTCTGTGTAGCAGGTCTCTTTTCTTCCTTTTCTTTATAATAAAAACAGAATGGTCCATTATTTATTTGAGGTGACGACACTCTTAGGAAATAAGAATTCAGTCCATAAGCAAGACCAAATAATCAGGATTTACATTTTTGTATTTCATCTTGGGCAGTCTCATTTTTAACCAAAGGTTATTGCAAGATGATAATGGACATACAATTAAGGAACCTGAGTATTAATATAAAGAATAGTTAGGAATAATTGATACCATATCTACATGCAAATTGTGTTGTGCGTTAGTATCCTTCAGTCTACTAAAGACAATGGCATAGTGTCCATTTTTAAAATATTTTTAAAATCTGCAACTGCAAGTGGCTGAATTGAACAATTTTTGAATGACAATCTCTGGTGCAGTGATTGCAAACAAATGGTGATGCTTGCTGGAGATGCTGTTGTCTCTCCTTCCTTATGAGTCTTTTCAGTGGTGGCTTCTTTCCTCTCTTTTTCAGTCCTTTTTGTTCCTTGTTTGATGAGGTGTCGGGTCATATGGTCCTCTGTGTAAGCCTCCCATGTGTTGATGTCAATGTAGCATGGCCACGTAGTTTCCACATGCAAATTAATGATTATCAAATAGAAACAATTACTTGAAACCATGTAATTGTTTATAAGTTATTAGAATTAAGAATGGTTAATTGAAGCTATGATTGTCATTAGTTAGTTAAAACCACCCTAATTTCTCTGTAAAAAGGACTTGGTTCAGCATTAAATGACCCCACAAGGCTTCACATAGGGGGGGGGGGTTAACGTGCTGAACTGCAAAATTATAGCAAGTGAATTCAAACTCTAATTTATTACGTTCACTTTTGGACTAATGCCCTTAGGACAGGCATGAATCCCTTCATAACCCCACCCCCCAGATATGGGTTAAATAGTACCACTACTGTTCTTCTACAAGGATTAAATAACCCAGAACGACTGGTATGCCATTAAGTAAAAAAAAATCATATGCTATAAAATTAACCAACTAATTAAAGATTGAGACTTTTTTCTTTCTCTTGCGGGTTATACAGGGTGTCGATAAAATTCTGCAGTAGATTTAGAATGTAACAACCAAGATGGCAGTCTTGTTGAAATGCAATAATTAAAACCTATATAAAAAAATAAAATTACTAGATTTGAACTTTCATTTGGTTTTTACTAAATGATTCTTTCATTTGTACAATGGAAGTTATTAAGGTTTTAATTTTAAAACTGCTGCAAGACTTTATGAACACCCTGTATAACTGACTTTATCAGAGTTTTAAAATCCAAATGTTATTCATGCATGTATGAGTATTAAAAAAAAAACTCATTTAGAAATATAATTTTTGAAGGTCATAAAGAAAAAAAACAAATGTTAAAGCACTGAATTGATATAAAGGGTGTTTATAAAGTTCTGCAACAGATTTAAAATCTAACAACAAATATGGCAGTCTTGTTGAAATGCAATAATTGAAATGCACATAAAAATAAAACTACCCGAGTTGAACATTCATTTGGTTTTTACTAAATGATTCTATCATTTGTACAACATGAGTTATTAAGGTTTCCATTTTAAAACTACTGCAAAACTTAATGAACACACTGTATTTGGTAAATGCAATTTGTGTGTTAAAATTGTGTTGGGCTCTGATGGCTTGTCACATCTTCTTGAGAATGGACTCTATGGGATTGTTTAGATAAGCTGGACTTTTTTTTTTTTTTTTTTTTTTTTTTAGTCTCTTTTATTTCTTGAAAAGCCAGTCAGGCTAAATTGAGAATTATATCTTGTTTGTCCACTTCAGTTGAAAACTGTTGAACACACATTTTAGATGGTGAGAAAATCATTCATATGAGAATGTAGTTGTCAATAGGAAACTAGTTCAATGTATCGAAAATGAATTGTAAATTATTTGCTATACTGTTGTAAGTTGCATATCTAATTGTGTGTGTGTGTGTGTGTGTGTGTGTGTGTTGTGTGTTGGTTAATAGAATGATAGCTATGTTAAAGTGCAAGGTGACTGGGTGCAAAGAAAGCAGCACATGTGTAGGCCCAGAGGGATGACTCTAAGAGGGCAAAGAAAAGGTCACACATCTGGACTGGAAATTCATTGTAGGTTTCTGGTGATTAACTGATTTGTGGGTGTAGATCTAATGGTAGGAGCTAGAAAGTTTGATAGTGAGAGTTAACTAAGTAATTCACTCGGAGTGGCTCAGGTGAGCATTAATTCCACTTAGGGGAGTATTAATGGTTAGTTTTTCTCCCTTTATGCTAATATCCTTGGGAAAGGTATGAATCCATCTCTCCTTATCTACTGGTAAATAGTAGAGCAGACTGTTCTTTAGCAATGCTAAGCTAACAGGTCTAGAAGAAGGAAAACTAAATTCAAATCAGCTGTACTCTGCTTAAAAATTGACCTTGTGTCACACCCTACCCATGTTGGAGGGATTGGGCGAATACACATGATTATCCATGACTTCACCCATTATTGAGTATCCAAACTGGCAGAGGGAGAAATAGTTTCATGCCTTGCATTCAGTCAACCAATATCATTCTGCTTGGCTTGCTGAAAATGCTGACTTGTTCTGAGAATTTGGTCAGTTTTGTTTTATGGCATATCAACCTCAGTGGGTCATTTAATTCTGAAAAATTTTGAAATAAAATTCATTCTTAATGGATAATCAATTTTTTTTTTTATTTTTTTTTTTTTTTTTAAACTCATGTTTTCTATTTAACACATAGATGGGACCCTAACAGGTACTACCACTCCTGGTCAGAGTGGACTAGGGAGCAATGGTGATGATGTGCCCTATATTCCCCAGACCTCCAGAACTGGAACCTCACCATCTGATAGTTTAACGTCATTCCCAGGACATGTAGACCCTCATACACCGCCTTCTAGCACCCATATGATAAAAAGGGTAGGGGGTTGCCATAAGGGCAATAGGGTTGGAGCAATCATATAGGTGCTAGGGCTTGATGTGACCATCCGATTGATCGGAGGGGGCCTCTCCGATCGTCTGTCTAGCCCAAGAAAGGGCCAAAGTGGAGTATTGCAAGTCATGGACTGCTCAACCACCTGGGTTCTATCCTGATTGCCACACATGGTCAACAGGTGGCCTCATTGGGGGAGTCTTACCCCTCAGCAGAGGTGCAGTTGGTGCATTTTAACGCCCCAGCTGACAGTGTGGTGTTCTTTTGAAGTGTATATTATGGCGATACAAATCTAATAAATTCATCATGTGGTAAATTCTTTGGTGATAAATTTAGAATTTAATTATTACTTTTGAGAATTTAATAAAGAGCTTTAGATTTACCCAACCCCTCTGAATGTGCAGAATGCAACTAAAGGTCAATTTCTTAAACAGTTTAACAGATTTGAATTCAGAGTTTTCCTTCTGCTAGACAAGATGCTATACTAAGGTTAAAGAGTCTAATCTGCATTACTAATTACCTATAGGTGGACAGAAAATAGTTGGATGCATATTTTTTTCAAGGGTATTAGCACTGTAAAATACAAACAGCCTTGTCAAGGATTTGAACTCGGTTCACCATTTCCATTTCCTACAATGATAACCAAATTTCATGACAAGCCCTTCCATAAAAGTAAAGAACTCTAGGGTTACAGAAACCCAATATAATAACCAGCCCCATCAACTGGGACTGTAGAACATGTCGATTGCACTCCTGCAGAGGGGTAAGATCTCCACCCCCCTCAATGGGTCCACCTGTTGGCCGTGGCTGGCATCCTGTGATGCTTAAAGATGGAACCCTGGTGGCTGAGTAGTCCATGACATGCAACAGTGCAACACTCCTCTTTAACCCTTACTTGGGCTAGACGGGTGGTCAGAGATATCCCTTCCAATCAATTAGGTGGTCACATCAAACCTATGATTGTCCCAACCCTATAGCCCTTATGACAAACTCAGTCCTTTTTATAATGTGCTAGAAAGCAGTTGCTGAGGGTCTGAGTGTCCCAAGTATAATGTTAAACTGCATCTAGTGGTGGGGTTCCAATACTAGAGCTCTGGAGAGTGTATAAGTACCCTTTCATTACCATGACTCCTAGGATTACTTATTCGGAGTGGTAGTACCTGTTAGGATACCATCTATGGGTTAAATAGGTAAAAAAAATGAGTTTTAAAGAAATTGTCTCGTTTTTTTACTGAAATATTGCAATACTTAATGAAAGGTGGTTTGGTTTCTTTTAATGGCATATCAACCCTTCTGGGTCATTTAATGGCAGTCATCCTTTGAGGAAGAAATGTAATGGTACTATTTAACTCGTAGCTGGGGGAATAAGGGTTTCATACCTTCCCAAGGGCATTAGTTTCAAAGTGAATGCGATAGCATGTGTTATATACCCATGTTGCGGGTATATAAACAATGAGTCCTTTTAAGAGTATCAGAGAGATTGAAAGATATGTTACTTACTTGCTGATCTTAGTCGCCATTTTGGATTCTACTTCGTCTAGTCTTCTCTCTGGCCATGATGTCTACATCTAGTCTAGCTGTTTCACCTTTTTCTTCTAAGGGCTTCTTCTGGCTAACTAAGGCATGCTTAATTAACTAACAATGCTTTTTGCTTTTCAAAGCTTTATTTGCCTTTTGTAACTAACACAACTGGAAAAACTGGACCCGCAGAATTACAGGGTGTTGCCAAAAATCTATGCTACCACATAGATTATGCAATAGCATGACTGTAATTTGAACTTGCTTACTATGTCGTCACAGTCCAGTGTGTTAGTCATTACACGATGTGAACTCCCCCTAATGAAGAGTGAGTGACTAACTGGCAAACCACTCTCCCATAACTACTTTATCTTAGAGAGGCAGTAATATTATTAATACTTAAGCAATTAAATGATTTAATTTTGTTTTCTTCATTTTAGGGAGCTGGAACTTGTGAAGGTACACTTATTGAAATCATGGTGACCAGGACAAATGAAGAACTTGAAGAAATTAAAGAAATTTACAGAAATGGTAGGTTTAAAAAAAAAACATTTCTAAAGTATGAAAAAACTTGCTTTACTAACAAATATACAGTGTCCCCCAAAAACTGACTTATGCTAATAATATAACAAATTCTCACTCAAATGATCTCGAATTTTGGACCCTATGACCTTAAGGCACCCTTTCCGCGATCTCTACTCGTGGGGACACTTTTCTCATTTACACCGTAAAAATCCGGTTGTTTGTTAGGGGTTAGATTTATAATTTTTTTTAAAAAACTCTAAAAATCGTCTGTAAACAATTAACCGGATTTTGACTGTGTAAATGGAAAAAATGTCCCCACGAATTGAAACCGTAAAAGGTCATATGGTCCAAAATGTTAACAAAGTGTGTAAAAACTAAGTTTTAATGTTTTTTCCAGGGTAAACTCTGACATTCCCTAGCAATGAAAAGGTATTTTGTATGTTAGAATATTCTCAAACACAGAGTTTGAGGCTTTGTGAAATTGATTATGAATTTCTATTTCCCTCTGAGTATCTTGTTTAAATTTTGATAAATCTTTTATTTCTCTGAATTTTTGAGGTGAGGCTTCATGATTACTATTATCTGCATTATTCGGACTATTGTCCTCATCTTAATTGTTATCTGTACAACGTTTTGGCCAATGTGCAGATAACAATGAAGATGAGGGCAATAGTCCAAATAATGCAGATAATACAAATCTTTTATTATTCAATATGATGCCTATTTAATTTTATTTGCTTAGGACTTGTGAATTACTTTGATATTCAAATTTCAAATCATGTCATTTTTTTCTGGACACCCTGTATATGTATTAATACTATTTAAGAGTTTTACAGCCTGTAAAGCTGAATAATAAATTACAACATTTTTATAGGCAATAACGATGTAGAAATGGGTATTTGCCAACTGATATTCAATGCCACCTGGGCTAATGGCTGAAAATATAAGATGTTGTCATCTGCTATTTAACAGCTCTACAGCCTACAGTTAGAAATGCAATATAATAAATAACATTTTTATAGGCAATAGTGATGTAGAAATGGGGCTTTAGAATACACTAACTGCACCTCTGCAGAGGGATTAAATCCCCACAATGAGGCCACCTGTTGGCTGTGGGTGGTGACCTGTGATGCTTAAGGATGGGATCCTGGTGGCCAAGCAGTCCATAACATGCAACGCTACTTTGGCACTTACTTAGGCTAGACAAGCGGTCAGAGAGGCCCCCGATCAATCAGCTGGTCACATCAAGCCCAAATTGAGTTTTAAAAAAAGGAAAAAAATTGAGTACCCATCAAGAATGAAACCAAAAACGTCTTCGGCATAAAATAACCCAACAGGGGTTGACATGCTGTAAAATCCAACAAACCAAGATCTTCAACCTAGGGGCCTATAAAATCTTAATCCAACCCTGTACAGAATTCCACTCCTTTCTCTTTTTATCTCATTTTTCTTTTAAGCTTAACTAAGTCTGGCACAAAGGGCGGAAAATAGGGAATGGAAGGTTGTATTTATTTTTTTTTTTTCTTATTTTTAATATCACTGTAATTGGGGGGCCTACAAAACTTTAATTCAACTCTGATGTTATCAACCAACAATGGATATCAAATGAGGGGGGAAAAAAAACGTATTTGTAAAATTACAAGCAGTAAATGTTATGAATTGTCTCCCTTGCTTTATTTTCTAAACGAAGGGAAATAATTTGTCTGAATTTTTTTTTTTTTACATGAGTGTTGATAATTTGGATTTTTCAGACTGCTGTCCTCCTCTTTATTGTTATATATATATATAATATATATATATATATATATATATATATATATATATATATATATATATATATATATACATAAAGAAGGACGGAGGGCACATTGGGTGAAACGTTGTGTAAATAACAATAAAGGTGACAACAATGTGAGAATCCTGTTCTGCACTCCTGCACCTTCGATGCACAATTTCTAGACCCTAACGTTGTGATGTTCTGTGCTGGTTGATTTGAAGGGCACAAGTCAGACAGGTTCCAAAAGAAAACAAAACAAAGTCTGATAATAGGATGCCGATGGAAGAGAGAGAATGTAATACTTTAGAAATCTCTCAACTGGCTGGCTACTGACTTCACTTGATGTGGATTCGGGGCTAACTCTACTGCTACCGACATTAACACCTCTAAGGCCCGACTTGGGGCTTAGCTGAATTTATGTAAAATTCTCCCTTACACCCCTCTACGGCCGGACCACCCAAATGGCCGGCACTTAAATCCGATGCAGACTTTTAGTCAGCATTATCCCTTAAAAATTTCCGGACTTAGTGTCTTCAATACTTCGACCATTAATTTCTTCAAAAGAGATTTCTTCATAAAATAGCCTTTTTGCTTTTAATACCTAGATGGGTATTTACCTCATACCCCTCTTGTATGGGCTGGGCACAAGGCCTCGTTTTAATGTGGGCACAAGCCTAAGCTCATGGGTGGGAAAGAACAAAAATTGCGTCGGTCCCTTCGGCATTCCCCCTCAAGGGGGCGACTCAGGCGCTGAGCAATAAACCCAGCCCTGTCCCTTTTAAGTCAAGGGGGCAGGTATTGCCTGGGGGGAAAGTCCCCTGGGATCAACGCTATTAATTCAACACACCGATCCAGTGGCTGAAGCACACCGTCCCGAATACCTAGATGCCTAAAGATATTATCACTAAGTGGCCCAACTTCACGGTGGTGGCCATACAACTCTCTTAAACCTTACGGCCTAATCTTTTGTGTTCGTAAAAAGGACAACCACCCACCCATCCACCTATGCCTGGGCTTTAACACATTCTATTTTTATTTATTTATTTATTTTTTCTGACCATGTTCTTCCTCAATCATAGTATCACAATAAATAAAAAATCCAAATAATGCAAAAGAGAAATAATTAGAGTAAATATGCTAAAAATTTATTTAAAATTTTTATTGTGCCTCTGTACACTGAACTATTTTTTGTCCATTACACCACATTGAGGATTTTTTTTCTTTCTATTGTAGAATATGAAGTCGAATTGGAAGAAGACTTGGCAGGTGACACCAGTGGTTACTTCCGTCGAATGATGATTTCCTTGGTCACTGCCTCTCGGGATGAAGGCTGGTGGGCTGATCAAGATCTGGCCATGCAAGATGCTCAGAGAATATATGATGTAATTTGACCATTTTTATTATTTCTTATTCATTTATTTCTACTAGCAGGACCTGTAAATATACCACAGTATGATAATAATAACATATGTTTACTTAAGAGCTATTGCAAATACTTCAATACATAAAAAGTATAATAATCTTGATTTAATTTTTCTTTCCTTTTCATCTTTTAGATTGAAACAGATTAGCATTATTGCTTCCACATGCTCACTCCCTCTCTCTTTCCCCTACTTTCTTTTTCTTATATTTTTCTGTGTAGCATGTCCTTTTTCTTCCCTTTCTTTATAATAAAAACAGAATGGTCCATTATTTAGCAGAGGTGACATAATAAAGAATTCGGCAATTGAGTCACACCAAATAATCAGGATTACATTTTTGCATTTCATCTTGGACAATTTGGATGTTCTCATTTTTAACCAGAAGGTGTTGCAAGATGATAACGGTCAGAATATTAAGGAACAAGAGTATTAATATATAGATTTAAATTTTTTATTTTTTTTTTATTTTTTAAAAAATCTAAAAATTAGGCATAAACTCCTGCTGACATGATTAGATAATCAGAATACGTGTTCTCTCTCCTCCCCCACCCCCAAATTTTAACAGATGCTCATTTTTATCTTTTTTTTTTTTCAGGCTGGTGAGGGTCAAGCTGGCACTGATGAGTGTGAAATCAATTCTGTTCTTTGTCAAAGAACATTGCCTCAATTACAGGCAACTCTTAGCGCCTACGCGGAACTTGCTGGTAAAGATCTTCGTGAAGCTATTGAAAGTGAGACCAGTGGTTCTGTACAAGAAGGATATCTTTCTATTCGTGAGTATTTCATTCTAACATAGTAAGCTTCGTGTGTGTGTGTGGGGGAATTAAATGCCTCTTAACTGGGTTTGAACCCAAACATTTACTAGTCTGGTTAGATCAAGAGAATGGGGTTCCAGTGACAAGGTGTCTAACATGCTGGACTACAACATAGCAAGTTCATGTCATACTATTATATTAATATCCTTGTAGGAAGCGCGTGGTGCGATGGTTAAAGTCATGGGAAATGGACTCGTCGCCCAGAGTTCAAATCCTGGATGTGATAATTGCATTTAACTTTGCGCTAATACCCTTGGGAAAGGTATGAATCCTACTCTCCCTCCAGCTATGGATAAATAGTAGGGCAGACTGGGCTCTTTAACCTTGGTTAGGCAACCAGTCTAGGAAAAGGAAAACTCTGAATTCAAACCTGCTGAACTCTGCTTAAGAAATTGACCTTGTGTCGCATCCTGCTCGTGCGGAGGGGTTGGTAAATATATATATTAATATCCTTGGGAAAGGTATGAACTCCTTCATCGACCCCCAGCTTATGGGTTAAATAGTACCATTACTGTTCTCCAACAAAGAATGGCTTTGGCATTTGAATACCCCATATCTTATTATAATGGAGATTGTGTGTTTGTCTGTCTGTAACCGAAACTATATTACTACTCAAGTCACAATTCCCTTAGTTATTTACGTCATATTCTCCATGGTTTTATTTTTATTTAAACCTCAATTATTAATAAAATTGTTTTACATTATTTATACTGTTAACCATATCCACATACTAATAACATGCAATTATATTTATATATACAACAAAATAGCGGTTTACAGTGTGAATCGGAAGGCTAATTTGCATATTGATATCAAAAATGGGATTTTAATAAATATATGCTTACTGTTATTGGTTTCTAACTGTTTGATTTTATTTTAATGAATATAAGCAAACATTTCTTCAATGAATCTTAAATGAAATCCATTTACAAGAAAAAATAACTGTCATTTTATTCTTTACTTCCTCTTTTAACTAAGTACTTAAATTAGAAAAAATAAAAATGAAAGACGAGAGTGATGGAAGAGTAAGTTTCAGTTGTTCTATTTTTCGATTATACCCTCCTCCTGTTTCAAATATTTTTATCTGCATTTTTATTCATTTACATTAGCCTTTCTAATTTAATATATTATATTAAAACTTAGATACTTGCACCCGGAGGGTGCATATATTTGCTAGTGACATTAAACAAAGAAACCAAAACTTTTTTAGATAAAAAATTGACATGAAGGTTATACAAAAGTAATTCACTATTTATAATTTTTATGCAAGATGATGCTCCTGCACATTCAGCTATTGTTTGAGAATAGCTGAATCACTATTCATCCTGAGAGATGGATGGGTAGATATGATCCGCATGAAAGGGAGAGGTTCAACATCTGGTCCCTTGATATCCTTCAATATTTTTTTAAGATTTATTTTTCATGTACATAATTTAATTTTGTGTTTAAATTTAATGTTGAAGCAACTTGAGGGTCCACTTAACCAGAAGTGCTCAATTTCTAAATCCAGATACAAATAAGCTGCGACTGAAATCCAGCTGGAATATATGAAGTATATTGATTTGAAGGAATACAGACCAAAATAGAAATTTCTAACCTTTCGTATAAAGAAAGACTTAGGAGGATTGACTTACCATGTTTGGTTTATCGACGCACAAGAGGGGATATGATTGAAGTCTACAAATATACCCATGGATTTTATTCAACAAACTTTGATCTACTAAACATTGCTGAAAATCTCAATACCAGGGGTCATAAATTAAAACTCTTAAAAAATTTGTAAAGTAAATGCAAGACAAAATTATTTTAGTAACAGTGGTGAATACATGGAATAAACTACCATCATCAATAGTGAATGCCCCCATCTCTAAACTCCTTTTAAGGCAATGTTAGATAATCTGTGGAAAGAGTATAAATATTTTGTGGAATTAAGATGAATGTTTATAAGGAATATCTGACCTAATATACCAGCTAAAAAAAAGATCTATTAAAAAAGATATGGTTGGATTATATACTGACATTTTATGTCTAATGAATTCACGGATTGTCTTCCCCTGACCATTTTTTTTTTAAACTTATTTTTCCAGTTGATGCTGCAATTGATTTGAGAAGATATTTTGCCAAACGTATGTATGAGTCAATGGCTGGAATTGGAACCAGCGATTCTGATCTCATTCGGTTGATTGTTTCCAGAAGCGAGGTATAAAACTCTTTCTATATTTATTCAAATGTATATTAAATGTATATTCCATAATCCATGTTAAATTCTCTTTAGTCCTGCATTAGCAGATTTTTAATCTCTTCAAAACCAGGTTATACGTATATATAACTTTTACATTTATTTAACTCTGGTACAATAGTGGTTGTGGTTTATTTAGAATTAATCATTTTATTATTACTAATTATCATTTAAGCATAAGTCAGTTTTGCATAATCGTATCTATCCTATAAGTAAAAAAAACAAAAAACAGGCACAATTACATAGGATAGTTATTAGTACTTATTTTTATGTAAGATTTCTTTTTGATTTTTCACTGTTTTCATCTTTATTGTGGTATGTAAAATGTATGTAAAGTTTTGGTCTCTGTATCCTCCGGCCTTCCTTGGGTGGTTTATATACCACAATAAAGACGAGGCCAACAGTACGAAAAATTAAAATTATACACAGTCTCATCTAAAGAAGAAAAAAAAAACTGGACAAATAAGATTTCAAATTGTGATAATTTTGAATAATCATATTCTAGAATTATTGAGAAATATCTTCTATTTTTATCATGTAGATATAATTTTATAATATTATAGATATATTTTATCATGTGGATACAACCGTTTTTTTTTGTTTTTTTTGTTTGTTTTTTTTTTTACATCAAAGAAAATCTGTTTATGGATTAGAATTTTTCATTAAGTTTATGAACCATTTACTGTAAGCCCGCGATTTCTCCAACTAATAGGAATGGGGGGGGGCTTTCTTTTAATGTCACTAGTCCTTTCATTCCAAATGTAGTGTAGGGGTACTTATTTTTTCTTCCATTTATTTTATCTATTTGTAATGGTAAAATAAAGAATCTTTACCATTTTGATAATTTTGAAATCCTTAAGGTTTGAAATATCTAATGAATAAAATAACAAATAAACCACAGAAACAACCAACATAAACAAATATTTGATATTTACATGAGTTTTGAATGGACCCCCAGAAGAAAAGGGAGTAATAAAATTGGGCTGTGATTGGGTTGGGTTGCACTTTTTATAACCTTGATAAAACTGCTGAGCACAATCCAAACATGGATATTTTTTTCAAAATTTCTGCCAGCTTAGGCCCAAATCCAGACTTGTATAAGGTCCATCAAACCCAGTGTTTATTATACAGGATGTTGATAGTCTTGCAGTTCTAGAATTGAAAACTCACATTGTACAAATGATAGAATCATTTAGTAAAAAAAACAAAAGTTCAACTGTTGTAGTTGTATTTTTTATATACGTTTTGATCATTGCATTTCAACAAGATTACCATCATTATTGATATCTTAAATCTGTTGCAGGACTTTATAGACATTTTGTATGTATAAAAACTAGGAAATATTTTTCTGTGTTAAAATCATAATTCAATCTGATCAAATATTTCTTTTTTGGAAGTCATCAGTTTTATTCATTTGATTTTTTTTTTTTTTTTTTTTTTTTTTAAAGTTTGAAGAGAAACAATTTCTACATTCTTCTGTGTTGCCTTTATTTTTTCCTTTTCAATCATTTTTCTTGATTTGGGTCAAAGCTTAAATGTTCACATTTCTTGGGACTGCTTATTTTTGCATCTTTTTTTTTTTTTTCTTTAAATTAAATTTTATTTTTATCACAAAGCTTCAATTTGCACAATTTTAAAATTCTTTTGCTTAATTATTTTGGACATCTTGAATATGGCTGAGCATACTTTCTTTAAATTCTTGTCTTTTATTATATTTTCAATTTCTTTTATTAATTAAATGTTTTTAGATTGTTTTATTTATTTCAACAATAGTATGAGTTTGACCAATATTAATTTTAATGACAACTGAATATAGAATTAAATCAAATGTTTCTTGCATATCCAATGTCACTACACTTTTTGTAAAAATGTTTTATAAACATTTTAGATATACAAAGTATCAGGGAATTTATTATTAAAATAATTGAAGAACATTTTGATTATTTCTTTCTAAATTCATGTCTTATGTTTTCTTTTGAGATGTATATTATTTAGTTATTTATTTTGTTTTTTTGTGTTTTTTTCCCTCCTTCATTCTTTACTTAAGAATTTATTACATTCATTCAGAAAATTTCAATCTTCATAAAATTAGTAAGTGGCTGGCATAAAATTAATTGTCCTTTTTATTTAAGTAATTATATTCTATTTGTAAATTAGATAAAACCAAGCCGAGAATAAATATCACTTAATAGGAAAAGTTTTCTTCTATAAACTGTTAAGTTCTGGTTATTGTTGGTTTAGATCAATGTGTTCTTGGATATCAAACTGACAAAAAATGATCTAATTAAAAATAGATAAATAATTGCATATTAATGTTAAATAATAATACTTATGTATAACTGATATTGAGAATTTTTTTATGAATATAGCAAACTCGCTGTATTAAATAAAATACGAGACTAAACTTATGACTAAAAGTTTCATGCTGAGATATATATATATTATTTTCACTCCTTTTGGGTTTTTTCACATCAGTGTTAGCTGATGGTATTTCACTGGAGGCTGAGTGACAACAGGTCTCCACGACTATTCTGAGTATTCTAGCCGATTGCAGTAGTCTGGATGGTCTTTATTATTAGTTTTATTAGTAGTGGTATTAATAATAGTATTATTAGTAGTATTAACAACACCGACAACACAAAAGAAAACATTTTAGCATTTTATTTTTTAGTCTAACACTTTCTTATCCATAACTATACTTTTAAATCCCTTAATCTACTAAACATTAATTAACAGCTTGATAACTGCAACTTTATATTCTTTATTTTACTTTTTACTTCAGCAAAGATAAAAAAAAGAAAAAATGCTTTTATTAGAAAACTTAATAATTCAATATTAATATATTTATGCTATCTAAGGGACATAACTCCTATAAAGCTACGAAAAGTTATAAACGAAAGATGTGCTTTATATAACACATTAATGCTCTTGTAAAAATAAATATAAAATAAAGTTGAGATAATCTTATTCCAGCTTTGCCACTAAAACATTTCCATTTCTAAAAGAATTAGGCACCCCATCCATTTACCAATTCCGGAAGAAATCTTATTTGAGCTTCATACTCGTCTGATTCAGACTCTATAATTAGCAAACGTTTAGAACTTTATTTTTAAATAAAAGTTGGAGTGGCCTATTGTCTGTATCAGCCGGACAACGAGGGAGTCTATTCCCTTTTCCCTAGTGCTAGAGCAGGGAGATTGGTTTTGCTGAGGACGATCAGTTCCCCACTTTACCACACAGATCAGATTACCCAAACTGTGCTACTCATGTGCTGAGTTGGCAGGGACCGGTATTGAACCAGGAACCTTGATATTTTGAGATGGGTGCTCTACCGACTGAGCAAAACCAAAATATTTTTGGGAATTGATTTATTTCGAAAGTTTATATATATATATATATATATATATATATATATATATATATATATATATATATATATATATATATATATATATATATATATATATATATATATATACACACATACACACACACAATAAATATTGATTTTCAGTTGATTATAGCTCATGCACTCTTAACAATCACACACCAACTGCACTTCTGCAGAGGAGTATGATCCCTCCCCCCACAATGTGCTCACCTGTTGGCTGTGGGTGGCAAGCCTTGATGCTTAAGGATGGATCTTCAGTGGCTTAGCAGTCCATGAGATGCAACATTCCACTTTGGCCCTTACTTAGGCTAGATGGGCAGGTGGAGAGGCCCCTTCCTATCAATTGGCTGTCCCAACCCTATTTCTTTTATGGCAAGCCCCAACCCTTTTTATCATATGGGTGCTAGAAGGCTGTAGTTGAGGGTCTTAGTGTCCTGGGTATGACATTAAACTCTATCTGATGGTGAAACTCCAATTCTGGAGCTCTGGGGAATGTGGAGTACCTCTTCATCATTACTTCCAGGTCCATTCTGACCCGGAGAGATAGTACCTGTTAGGGTCCCATATATGGGTTAAATAGAGGAATGTGAGTTTTTTAAAAATCTCCTTTAAAAAAAATTGATTATCCATCAAGAAAATAAAAGGAAGGTTGACATGCCATAAAATCCAACCAACCAACATCAAATGGCTATGGGGGTTCTACCCGAGTAAAATAGGAGTCAAAGGGGTCCATAGTTGGAAAGAAAATTGAGAACTATTACATAGATGATCTGAACCTTTTCCTGGTGTAGTAAAAAGCTCAAATAAATTTCTTGCAATATCTTGGAATATCTTCCTTACCAAATTGCCATACATCAATTCCTTCTCACAATTCTTCAGGCTTCAAGCATTCTTCCTTCTCCACTTCTTCTCATTAATTCCTCAAGCTAAGATTTCAATTCTAAGCTAAAGCACCCGTACTTATTTCTTCCTTTTCAGGTCGACTTGGAGATTGTGAAGCAATTTTTTCAAGAAATGTATGAGAAGTCATTGGCAGAGTGGGTCTCTGATGAATGTAGTGGAGACTACAAACGCATGTTGTTGTCTATCATAGGTTAAAATCTTACATTTTTGTTTACAGTGTTTTTCATTGTAAAGGTCGGGGAGAGGATATCTAAATGAAAAAAAAGAGAAAAAAAAAAATCCTTCCTCTTCCTTTTATGAAACTATTTACATTATATTCATGAAAAATACATTTTCCACCCAGAATTTAAATTTATCAAATTTACAAATTGTTTTGGAATTTTTAAGAATTCACAAGTTGCCTTTTTTTGTAGTTCAATTTGAATTTGTGACAATAAAACGAAACAACCTACTTTATACATTTTTTTTTCTCGATATACAATGAAAATCTTATTTTCAAGACTTTATGAAAACTTTAATTCATAAATTGAAGTCTTTCCGATCAGTATGGCGGGGAGGGGGGGGGGTTAAAATTTGATGAATTAATACTGAAAATAGTTATTTAATTTTCTTTTTTTTTTTTTTTTTTTTCTTCTTCTTCTAAAGGTGAAACTAAAATTCAAAATGGCCATTTTTCCTTTTGTTTTGGTCATTGTTTTTGTATTGTCACATTTTATGCTGGTACCCATCTTGGATCCAGTATTAGATGAAACTTTATTTCAAGCATTATTGTTGATATTTTGGAAAACTTTTTTGCTAATTTTTAATAAAATGAACAAGCTTTATCGAAAATTTCGATCGATTCAAAAATAAATTTCTATCTTGAAAAAAAATCGTGTTCATGTGGTCTATCACTTTTTATTAGTTAGAAATTTGCATGGACACATTTTTCAAAAATAAAATTTTCTGCTTGAATTTTTTAACTTTGTGTTTTTATGTGTACATCATTTCAAAGAATCTAACCGATTTTGTCTGCACCTTTTTTACTGACTTTTTAAAAGCGGCTATTTGAAGTTTTTGAGGATCTTTAGTTAAAACTTTAGTTGGTAGATGAATGCTAGGATAGACAAGAATGAAAAATCTTCAAGATCTTATGAAGATTGGTCATTGAATTATCTCCCCTTAATAAAGACATTCAGCTGATTTTTAGATTAAATGTAGAAAATAGGGAAAATTGAACATTAGCTACATAAATGAGTGTAACTTCCCCTTGTTTGTTTTACTTTGAGGAAGCCATTTGTTTTGTCTGCCATTTTCATTTCACCGTAAAATCTACACTGAAAATACGAATTTGTTCGAATCCATACAACTGAATGTTTTAACACGAAAATATCATAAAATGTGTTCTTAATAACAATTAAGTTCATTTCAAATAATGTGCAAGCACAATTTTCTCTAAGTGAAACAAACAAGGGGAAGTTACTCTCATTTATGTAGCTAATGTTCAGATTACTGAAAATAGTTTCTTTTACTTCTCAAATTATTACAAATAAAGAAAAGTCTAACTTTTCAATGGGAAATAAGATTAATTAATTTTTTCATGTGAAGAATGTAAACTGATGAGTAATTGCTTTCGCAATTTCAAAAGACTGACAACAAAATCTGTCTCTTGCAAGAATTGCGCAGCAGTCTTTAACCTCAACACCACATCAAAGTGTCTCACCTCTTTCCCTGCTGCACCTGGTGTTTCCCTGCACAAATTAATCTAGAATAATTATTCTCGTCAATTCTCCCGGCTCTGAGATAGTGTTTTCTTAAATTAAGTTAAGGCAGCCATATTTACTTTTTCTTTCGAGCCCTTCTCTTATTTTGCACGCAAGACACATTCATACCTGCTTTGAGCTCTGAGGTATGTTATTTCTTTTGCTACACCAGGTTAATGAAAAATACTATATTTTAATTTGGTTTAGATAAATAAGATTGAAATTGCAAGATTGGTTATGATTTTTATTCCACCCCTTTTTTTTTTTTTTTTTTTTTTTTTAGATTCTTTTTCCTTAAAATAAATTCTCTAGTTTTGTATCTTACCAATTTATAATTCCCCCCCAAATATCTGTTTATTGTTCATCTATCATTACATAACTCAAAAACTGCTAGAGTTATAGCCACAACATTTTTTGGGACTTACTCATTAGATTCTTTAGCATGTTTTTTCTATATCAGTTTTTGAAAATTCCAAAACTAATTTTTGTACAAAGGGTTTATTTACAATGTAAATTTAATGCTAAACTGAACCCTTTGTGTTCATCATGTTAACTAAACCAAATCTTTTTTTTTTTAACTGTATAAAGTAGACATTTAGCTGCAAATTTCCTAACAAAAAAGGTTTTTGTTTTGTTTTTTTTACCTAATTCATTTTTTTTTCTGGTCACTAGAAATGTGACTTTAAAATAAAATGTTGTCTAAGCAATGGGCACTGGGGGACATAAACATTTAACGTCTTAAATTTTGCTTAATTTCACAAAAACCTACTTTAGTGTCATGCCTGTGTTTATTGCTACAACTGAAAATTCTGTCAGACATAGATATTCAAGGAGTCAAAATAATTTACTCAATCATTTACACCAAAATATATAATTTTTCATTTAACAAATTTTAGATGGTAAATTCGATATAAAGAATTTTTTTTTTTTAAATTTAAGGAATTTCTTTAGCTGTAAAGTAAAAGGTAAACTGTAAGATCTAGATTTTTATTTGATTTAGGGTTTTTACAGACCAATAATAAATATATGGCATTTTATTAAAGTAGATTCCAATTTTTTTAATATTTATAAAAAAATGAATTTGGGTGAAATGAAACTTTCTTTAAAATAAGTTTGAATAAAGTTTTATTCACTTGTTTCACTTAAAAAAATTTTTTTTTATAGTTTAGGGTATTTAGAAAAAAGAAATGTACATAATGCTACCAGAGGCCCATTTCTCTCTTTCCCAAGAATTTGGCATCTTATTTCTTTGCTTGTTGCTGCCTATTTGTCTTTGTTGTTGGCATTTTTGCACATGAGCTTATCTTCTTTCTGCATGAATAAGAAATCTTTTTTTTACTGTTTCCTGTTAAATTTATTTGCCTATACAAATCATTTTCATTTACTAACATTGTTTTTTTTATCTATCCTCTTGAAAAGAAAAAAAAAATTAGATTCTGAATTTTTTTTAAATTTTTTTTTATTTTTTTATTTATTTTTTTTTTTTTTAAATCTAAATCCATATTTTTTTCTCTTTGGAAGTTTTCATTGTCCAAGTCTCTATCAGCAAAACATCTTTTAATAATGGTTTGGTGTTGGTTTTGAAGTATAAAGAAAAGTGAGGTAACTATGATGGTGTTCATTTACGTTTGATTTACTTTTTTAATAAAAAAAAATCCATTTGTCAGAAGATTTATGAAGGCACAGAGCCATGAAAAGTGAGATGTTGATGGTTCGTAGAATTTGTCAACATTATTTTTTTTCATCCTGAAATATTAAGAGAATAAATCAAAGGTAAATGAACAAAATCATACTTCCTTTTTCTTTATTCTTGCATTGTGATTGTCTCCAAAACCAACCACCAAACCAATATACACACAATGCTTCAAGCAAATTATAAAACTCTTTTTTTTTTTCTTTTTTTTTCTTTTTTTTTTTATAAATGTATAATAAGCAAATCTTGAAGGGTTTTTGACAGAAAATAAATGTTGGTCTCAAATGGATGACTGTTGACATGTGGATCTACTAAAGACTAATATTAAATACATACCTTATTTAATTTTTTTTCTTACCATGTTTCCCTGAAAATAAGACCTCCCCTTAAATAAGTCCTAGAGGATGATCTGATTATTTTTTAAATAATCATATCATCATCCATCATACCATTAACACGTTCTTTTACTTAAAAAAATCATAACAATTCATTCAATATAAATTGTTGGTAATGAGGGTTTTTTAATTTAATTTTTTTTTTTATTAAAGTACATGTTAATGGTAAATAAATGTATATCGTTTTTCATATTTCTGTTTATTTAGAAATTTTGTGATTTTCTACTTAATGTTTTTCGATATATGAAGAATAAGACATCCCCCGGAAATAAGCCCTAGTGTATATTTTCAGGGTGAAAATATTATTAAGCAATGTCTTTTTAAGGAAACATGGTAGTACAAGACACTGACGTTCAGGTTGTCAAATGAGAAAATTTAGTAAAGGACTATTTTTACAAAATAGTCTTTTTGCAAAAGAAAAGACTTAATTTTAATAGCATATATTAAGATTCATGTCTGTACTTGTCAATTCATACAGAAACAATCCTACATTTTCTATCACTTCAAAGTCAAATTTAGTCGTTGGAAATGACTAATGTTGTTACATTGAGCATTGAATTTTTCTTTTTTGCTCTTATTATAATAATAATAATAATAATAATAATAATAATGAAATTTATTGCATACAGTCTACATAACTCATCAAAGTCTCATGTCTAGTACATAGAATAATGTATTCGTGTCAGGAACATGAATAGCGTACAGTGATAATATACATGTGTGCGTGCATGTGTGTGTGGAGGGGGTATCGGGTATAGTGTTGGCAGATTACAGGAAGCATGGAGACTTTGAAAGATGCAGTGTTTCGGCAGCCTTACACGGATACAGGCAGTTTATTTCATGCCTCGACAACTCTGAGTATGAAAAATGTTTCAGAAAGTCATGTGAGCTATGCTGTTTTCAGACTTTGTAGGCATGCCCACATGTGTTTAGAAACATGGAGATCAAAAAGGTGCTCAAGGTTGCTGTTAAGATAGTTAATGACTTTATGAGCGTTTACCAGGTCAGTTGCCAGATGCTGGAGTTTCAAAAATGGAGTGGTGTGGACAATTTCTTTAACTCTTTCACTGTTATTTAAGATATTTGAACATTAACATAACTTGCAAGAATATGAGCCCTGCTTTAAGTTTTAATGTTAATGAAATATTAGATTTGAAAGATTAAATGAAATTGAATAAGAATGCATAAAAAGATTCACTTATTTTAATTGGTTTCTATATAAAATTCTATAGGACTGATTTTAATACATTGGAGAATAAAAATATTATTAGACATCAATAACCCAAGTGATTATATATTAAACCCGGTTTGTTACTGCAAATTAACCACACCATACTATGTAAACCTTTATTTCTTAGTCATATATAAGACACATTGCAGATTTTTAAACACTAATAACATGGGTTGTTTTGAGGCACAATCTAAATAAATTTATTCTTGCATTAATTAAAATACTTATTGATGAACTTATGCAATTCCTGAGAGTATTGTGACATAAGCATAAATAGTTTCGACGACACACCAAATCTCTATTTTAATAAGATATGTTATTAAATTTTAAAAAAAAATTTTTTTAAATATAAATTTCAAATGGTGTCTTATTTTAATAAATACAATTTAATCTAGTCATACTGGAACATTCAAATATACTTAATTCTAACCATCAACCTGGATTAACTTGTTTCTTATGATTCCATTAATTTCTAACCAATTGTAGAAGAAAAAAAAAAATCTATATGTATGAAGCGGTTTCCCTTTTGGGAATCCCAATGTTCCTACTTTTTATTTCTACTTTCATAATTAGCAAAAGGTTATAAGGATATGTCCCTCTGCTGGGCGTAAGTATTAAAGTTTTAAATGTAAAGAAAATTAGAAAGACTAATGAAATTAAATAAAGAATGCATATAAAAAGTCATACTATTCTATTTATAT
>CM042142.1:15677064-15692977 GCA_023376005.1 Doryteuthis pealeii
AACTGCAAGACTATCAACATCCTGTATAATAAACACTGGGTTTGATGGACCTTATACAAGTCTGGATTTAGGCCTAAGCTGGCAGAAATTTTGAAAAAATATCCATGTTTGGATTGTGCTCAGCAGTTTTATTAAGGTTATAAAAAGTGCAACCCAACCCAATCACAGCCCAATTTTATTACTCCCTTTTCTTCTGGGGTCCATTCAAAACTCGTGTAAATATCAAATATTTGTTTATGTTGGTTGTTTCTGTGGTTTATTTGTTATTTTATTCATTAGATATTTCAAACCTTAAGGATTTCAAAATTATCAAAATGGTAAAGATTCTTTATTTTACCATTACAAATAGATAGATAAATAAATGGAAGAAAAAATAAGTACCCCTACACTACATTTGGAATGAAAGGACTAGTGACATTAAAAGAAAGCCACTGCCCATTCCTATTAGTTGGAGAAATCGCGGGCTTACAGTAAATGGTTCATAAACTTAATGAAAAACTCTAATCCATAAACAGATTTTCTTTGATGTAAAAAAAAAAAAAAAAAAAAAAAAAAACGGTTGTATCCACATGATAAAATATATCTATAATATTATAAAATTATATCTACATGATAAAAATAGATATTTATCAATAATTCTAGAATATGATTATTCAAAATCACAATTTGAAATCTTATTTGTCCAGTTTTTTTTTTTCTTCTTTAGATGAGACTGTGTATAATTTTAATTTTCGTACTGTTGGCCTTGTCTTTATTGTGGTATATAAACCACCCAAGGAAGGCTGGAGGATACAGAGACCAAAACTTTACATACATTTTACATACCACAATAAAGATGAAAACAGTGAAAATCAAAATTATATAGAAATCTTACATAAAAATAAGTACTAATAACTATCCTATGTAATTGTGCCTGTTTTTTGTTTTTTTTACTTATAGGATAGATACGATTATGCAAAACTGACTTATGCTTAAATGATAATTAGTAATAATAAAATGATTAATTCTAAATAAACCACAACCACTATTGTACCAGAGTTAAATAAATGTAAAAGTTATATATACGTATAACCTGGTTTTTGAAGAGATTAAAAATCTGCTAATGCAGGACTAAAGAGAATTTAACATGGATTATGGAATATACATTTAATATACATTTGAATAAATATAGAAAGAGTTTTATACCTCGCTTCTGGAAACAATCAACCGAATGAGATCAGAATCGCTGGTTCCAATTCCAGCCATTGACTCATACATACGTTTGGCAAAATATCTTCTCAAATCAATTGCAGCATCAACTGGAAAAATAAATTTTTTTAAAAAAAATGGTCAGGGGAAGACAATCCGTGAATTCATTAGACATAAAATGTCAGTATATAATCCAACTATATCTTTTTTAATAGATCTTTTTTTTAGCTGGTATATTAGGTCAGATATTCCTTATAAACATTCATCTTAATTCCACAAAATATTTATACTCTTTCCACAGATTATCTAACATTGCCTTAAAGGAGTTTAGAGATGGGGGCATTCACTATTGATGATGGTAGTTTATTCCATGTATTCACCACTCTGTTACTAAAATAATTTTGTCTTGCATTTACTTTACAAATTTTTTTAAGAGTTTTAATTTATGACCCCTGGTATTGAGATTTTCAGCAATGTTTAGTAGATCAAAGTTTGTTGAATAAAATCCATGGGTATATTTGTAGACTTCAATCATATCCCCTCTTGTGCGTCGATAAACCAAACATGGTAAGTCAATCCTCCTAAGTCTTTCTTTATACGAAAGGTTAGAAATTTCTATTTTGGTCTGTATTCCTTCAAATCAATATACTTCATATATTCCAGCTGGATTTCAGTCGCAGCTTATTTGTATCTGGATTTAGAAATTGAGCACTTCTGGTTAAGTGGACCCTCAAGTTGCTTCAACATTAAATTTAAACACAAAATTAAATTATGTACATGAAAAATAAATCTTAAAAAAATATTGAAGGATATCAAGGGACCAGATGTTGAACCTCTCCCTTTCATGCGGATCATATCTACCCATCCATCTCTCAGGATGAATAGTGATTCAGCTATTCTCAAACAATAGCTGAATGTGCAGGAGCATCATCTTGCATAAAAAATTATAAATAGTGAATTACTTTTGTATAACCTTCATGTGAATTTTTTATCTAAAAAAGTTTTGGTTTCTTTGTTTAATGTCACTAGCAAATATATGCACCCTCCGGGTGCAAGTATCTAAGTTTAATATAATATTATATTAAATTAGAAAGGCTAATGTAAATGAATAAAAATGCAGATAAAAATATTTGAAACAGGAGGAGGGTATAATCGAAAAATAGAACAACTGAAACTTACTCTTCCATCACTCTCGTCTTTCATTTTTATTTTTCTAATTTAAGTATTTAGTTAAAAGAGGAAGTAAAGAATAAAATGACATTTATTTTTTCTTGTAAATGGATTTCATTTAAGATTCATTGAAGAGATTGTTGCTTATATTCATTAAAATAAAATCAAACAGTTAGAAACCAATAACAGTAAGCATATATTTATTAAAATTACATTTTTAATATCAATATGCAAATTAGCCTTCCCATTCACACTGTAAACCGCTATTTTGTTGTATATATAAATATAATTGCATGTTATTAGTATGTGGATATGGTTAACAGTATAAATGGGAAGGCTAATTTGCATATTGATATTAAAAATGTAATTTTAATAAATATATGCTTACTGTTATTGGTTTCTAACTGTTTGATTTTATTTTAATGAATATAAGCAACAATCTCTTCAATGAATCTTAAATGAAATCCATTTACAAGAAAAAATAAATGTCATTTTATTCTTTACTTCCTCTTTTAACTAAATACTTAAATTAGAAAAATAAAAATGAAAGACGAGAGTGATGGAAGAGTAAGTTTCAGTTGTTCTATTTTTCGATTATACCCTCCTCCTGTTTCAAATATTTTTATCTGCATTTTTATTCATTTACATTAGCCTTTCTAATTTAATATAATATTATATTAAAACTTAGATACTTGCACCCGGAGGGTGCATATATTTGCTAGTGACATTAAACAAAGAAACCAAAACTTTTTTAGATAAAAAATTCACATGAAGGTTATACAAAAGTAATTCACTATTTATAATTTTTTATGCAAGATGATGCTCCTGCACATTCAGCTATTGTTTGAGAATAGCTGAATCACTATTCATCCTGAGAGATGGATGGGTAGATATGATCCGCATGAAAGGGAGAGGTTCAACATCTGGTCCCTTGATATCCTTCAATATTTTTTTAAGATTTATTTTTCATGTACATAATTTAATTTTGTGTTTAAATTTAATGTTGAAGCAACTTGAGGGTCCACTTAACCAGAAGTGCTCAATTTCTAAATCCAGATACAAATAAGCTGCGACTGAAATCCAGCTGAATATATGAAGTATATTGATTTGAAGGAATACAGACCAAATAGAAATTTCTAACCTTTCGTATAAAGAAAGACTTAGGAGGATTGACTTACCATGTTTGGTTTATCGACGCACAAGAGGGGATATGATTGAAGTCTACAAATATACCCATGGATTTTATTCAACAAACTTTGATCTACTAAACATTGCTGAAAATCTCAATACCAGGGGTCATAAATTAAAACTCTTAAAAAAATTTGTAAAGTAAATGCAAGACAAAATTATTTTAGTAACAGAGTGGTGAATACATGGAATAAACTACCATCATCAATAGTGAATGCCCCCATCTCTAAACTCCTTTAAGGCAATGTTAGATAATCTGTGGAAAGAGTATAAATATTTTGTGGAATTAAGATGAATGTTTATAAGGAATATCTGACCTAATATACCAGCTAAAAAAAAGATCTATTAAAAAAGATATAGTTGGATTATATACTGACATTTTATGTCTAATGAATTCACGGATTGTCTTCCCCTGACCATTTTTTTAAAAATTTATTTTTCCAGTTGATGCTGCAATTGATTTGAGAAGATATTTGCCAAACGTATGTATGAGTCAATGGCTGGAATTGGAACCAGCGATTCTGATCTCATTCGGTTGATTGTTTCCAGAAGCGAGGTATAAAACTCTTTCTATATTTATTCAAATGTATATTAAATGTATATTCCATAATCCATGTTAAATTCTCTTTAGTCCTGCATTAGCAGATTTTTAATCTCTTCAAAACCAGGTTATACGTATATATAACTTTTACATTTATTTAACTCTGGTACAATAGTGGTTGTGGTTTATTTAGAATTAATCATTTTATTATTACTAATTATCATTTAAGCATAAGTCAGTTTTGCATAATCGTATCTATCCTATAAGTAAAAAAAACAAAAAACAGGCACAATTACATAGGATAGTTATTAGTACTTATTTTTATGTAAGATTTCTATATAATTTTGATTTTTCACTGTTTTCATCTTTATTGTGGTATGTAAAATGTATGTAAAGTTTTGGTCTCTGTATCCTCCAGCCTTCCTTGGGTGGTTTATATACCACAATAAAGACAAGGCCAACAGTACGAAAAATTAAAATTATACACAGTCTCATCTAAAGAAGAAAAAAAAAACTGGACAAATAAGATTTCAAATTGTGATAATTTTGAATAATCATATTCTAGAATTATTGATAAATATCTTCTATTTTTATCATGTAGATATAATTTTATAATATTATAGATATATTTTTATCATGTGGATACAACCGTTTTTTTTTTTTTTTTTTTTTTTTTTTTTTTTTACATCAAAGAAAATCTGTTTATGGATTAGAGTTTTTCATTAAGTTTATGAACCATTTACTGTAAGCCCGCGATTTCTCCAACTAATAGGAATGGGCAGTGGCTTTCTTTTAATGTCACTAGTCCTTTCATTCCAAATGTAGTGTAGGGGTACTTATTTTTTCTTCCATTTATTTTATCTATCTATTTGTAATGGTAAAATAAAGAATCTTTACCATTTTGATAATTTTGAAATCCTTAAGGTTTGAAATATCTAATGAATAAAATAACAAATAACCACAGAAACAACCAACATAAACAAATATTTGATATTTACACGAGTTTTGAATGGACCCCCAGAAGAAAAGGGAGTAATAAATTGGGCTGTGATTGGGTTGGGTTGCACTTTTTATAACCTTAATAAACTGCTGAGCACAATCCAAACATGGATATTTTTTCAAAATTTCTGCCAGCTTAGGCCTAAATCCAGACTTGTATAAGGTCCATCAAACCCAGTGTTTATTATACAGGATGTTGATAGTCTTGCAGTTCGAATTGAAAACTCCCATTGTACAATAGATAGAATCAATTTAGTAAATAAAAACATAAAAGTCAACTGTTGTAGTTGTATTTTTTTATTATACGTTTTGATCATTCGCACTTTCAACAAGATTACCATCATTATTGATATCGTTAAATCGTGTTTGCATGGACTTTATACGACATTTTGTATGTAAAAAACAGGAAATATTTTCTGTGTTAAAATCCATGAATTCAATCTGATCAAATATTCTGTCTTTTTGGAAGCTATCAGTTTTATTCAGTTTGATTTTTTTTTTTTTTTTAAATTTAAAAAATTTTTTTTTTTTTTTTTTTAAAAGAGTTTGAAAAAACAATTTTCTCATTCTTCTGTGTTGCCTTTTATTTTTTCCCTTTTTCAATCATTTTCTTCGATTTGGGTCAAGCTTAAATGTTCCACATTTCTTGGACTGCTTATTTTGCATCTTTTTTTTTCTTTAAATTAAATTTTATTTTTATCACAAAAGCTCAAATTGGCACATTTTAAAATTCTTTTGCTTAATTATTTTGGACATCTTGAATATGTGAGCATATTTCTTTAAATTCTGTCTTTATATATTTCATTCTTATTAATTAAATGTTTTTAATTGTTTATTTATTTCAACAATAGTATGAGCTGACCAATATTAATTAGATGACATCATTAATAATGAGATTAAATCAAAGTTTCTTGCATATCCAATGTCACTTACACTTTGTAAAATGTTTTAATAACATTTTAGATATACAAGTCATCAGGGAATTTATTATTAAAAATTGAAGAACATTTTGATTATTCTTTCCTAATTCATCGTCCTTATAATTTTCTTTGAGAATGGTATATTGTATTATTTATTTTATTTATTTATATTGTTTTTTTGTGTTTTTTTCCTCCTTCGATTCTTTACTTTAAGAATTATTACATCATCAGAAAATTTCAATCTTCATAAAATTAGTAAGTGGCTGGCAGTAAAAATATAATTGTCTTTTATTTAAGTAATTATAATCTATTGTAAAATTAGCATAAAACAAGCCGAGAATAAATAGAACATAATAGAAAAGTTTCTCTATACAACTGTAAGTCTAGTTATTGTTTGGTTTAGATCAATGTGTTCTGATATCATAATCTGACAAAAAAATCTAATTTAAAAAATTAGATAAATAATTGCATTAGTTAATGGTAAATAAATAATACTTATGTTTAACTGATATTGAGAATTTTTTTTATTTATGAATATATGCAAACTCAACTGTATTAAATAAAATACGAGACTTAACTTATGAAGACTGAAAGTTTCATGCTGATGTTAATAATATCGATATTTATTTTCACTCCTTTTTGGGTTTTTTCACATCAGTGTTAGCTGATGGTATTTTCACTGAGGCTGATGCAACAGGTCTCCACGACTATTCCTGAAGTAATTCTAGCCGAATTGCAGTATGTCTGGAATGGTCTTATTATTAGTTTTAATTAGTATGGTATTAATAATAGATTATTAGAAGTATTAACAACACCGACAACAAAAAGAAAACATTTTAAGCAATTTTATTTTTTAGTCTAACACTTTCTATCCATAACATACTTTTACAATCTTAATCTACTAAACAGTAATTAAACGCTGATAACTGCAACTTTATCTTATTTTACTTTACTTCAGCAAAGATAAAAAAGAAAAAATGCTTTTATTAAGAAAACTTAATAATTCATATTAATATCATTTATGCTATCTGGGACATAACCCTATAAATCTAACGAAAAGTTTATAAACGAAAGATGTGCTTTATATAACACATTAATCTCTGTAAATAAATATATAAATATAAGTTGAGATAATCTTATGCCAGCTTTGCACAAAACATTTCCATTTCTAAAGAATAGGCACCCCACCATTTACCATGGAAGAAATCTTATTTGAAGCTCATACTCGTCTGTTCAGACTCTATAATTACCAACGTTAGAACTTTAATTTTTTTAAATAAAGTTGGAGTGGCCTATTTGTCTGTAATCAGCGTAACAACTGGGAGTCTATTCTTTCCCTAGGCTAGAGCAGGAGATTGTTTGCTTGAGGACTGATCCAGTCCCACTTAACCACATCAGATTCAGATTACCCCAAAGCTGTGCTACTCATCGTGCTGAGTTGCAGGACCGTATTGCAGAACCAGGACCTTGATATTTGAGATGGTGGGCTCTACGACTGAAGCAAAACCAATAATATTTTTGGGAATTGATTATGTTCGAAATGATAATATATATATAATACACACACACACACACACACACAACACACACACACACAATAAATATTGATTTTCAGTGATTATAGCTCAGCACTCTTAACATCACACACCAACTGCACTTCTGCAGAGGAGTATGATCCCTCCCCACAATGTGCTCACCTGTTGGCTGTGGGTGGCAAGCCTTGATGCCTTAAGGATGGATCTTCAGTGCTTAGTGCAGTCCATGAGATGCAACATTCCACTTTGGCCCTTACTGGTCTAGATGGGCAGGTGGAGGCCCCTTCCTATCAATTGGCTGGTCTCGTCAAGCCCTATAACCTATTTGATGTCCACCCTATTGTCTTTTATGGCAAGCCCCAACCTTTTATCATATGGGTGCTAGAAGGCTGTAGTTGAGGGTCTTAGTGTCCTGGTATTGACATTAAACTCTATCTGATGGTGAAACTCCAATTCTGGAGCTCTGGGGAATGTGGAGTAACCTCTTCATCATTACTTCCAGGCCATTCTGACCCGGAAGAGGTAGTACCTGTTAGGGTCCCATATATGGGTTAAATAGAGGAGATTGTGAGTTTTTAAAAATCTCCTTTAAAAAAATTGATTATCCATCAAGAATAATAAAAGGAAGGTTTGACATGCCATATAATCCAACAACCAACATCAAATGGCTATGGGGTTCTACCCGAGTAAAATAGGAGTCAAAGGGGTCCATAGTTGGAAAGAAAATTGAGAACTATTACATAGATGATCTGAACCTTTTCCTGGTGTAGAAAGCTCAAATAAATTTTCTTGCAATATCTTGGAATATCTTCCTTTCCCAAATGCCATATCATCAATGTCTTCTCACAATTCCTTCAGGCTTCAAGCATTCTTCCTTCTCCACTTCTTCTCATAATTCCTCAAGCTAAATTTCAATTCTAAGCTAAAGCACTCGTATTATTTCTTCCTTTTTCAGGTCGACTTGGAGATTGTGAAAGCAATTTTTTTCAAAGAAATGTATGAGAAGTCATTGGCAGAGTGGGTCCTCTGATGAATGTAGTGGAGACTACAAACGCATGTTGTTGTCTATTCATAGTATAAATCTTACATTTTTGTTTACAGTGTTTTTCATTGTAAAGGTCGGGGAGAGGATTATCTAATGAAAAAAAAAGAGAAAAAAAAAAAAGAAATCCTTCCTCTTCCTTTTATGAAACTAATTTACCTTATATCATGAAAAATACATTTTCCACCCAGAATTTAAATTTATCTAAATTTACAAATTGTTTTTGGAATTTTTAAGAATCACAAGTTCCCCTTTTTTTGTAGTTCAATTTGAATTTGTGACAATAATAACGAAACAACCTACTTTATACATTTTTTTTTTCCTCGATATACAATGAAAATCTTATTTCAAGACTTTATGAAAACTTTAATTCATGAAATTGAAGTCTCCCGATCAGTATGGTGGAGGGGGGGGGGTTAAAATTTTGATGAATTAATACTGAAAAAATAGTTATTTATTTCTTTTTTTTTTTTTTTTTTTTTTCTTCTTCTAAGGTGAAACTAAAATTCAAAATGGCCATTTTTCCTTTTGTTTGGTCATTGTTTGTATTGTCCACATTTTATGGCTGGTACCCACCATCTTGATCAGTATTAGATGAACCTTAACTTCAAGCATTATTGTTGATATTTGGAAAACTTTTGCTAATTTTAATGAAAATGAACAAGCTTTTCATCGAAAATTTCGGATGGATTCAAAAAATTTCTATCTTGGAAAAAAATCGTGTTTCATGTGGTATCACTTTTTATTAGTTAACATTTTGCATGGACACATTTTTCAAAAATAAAATTTTCCTGCTTGAATTTTTTAACTTGGTGTTTTATGTGTACATCATTTCAAAGAATCTAACCGATTTTGTCTGCAGCTTTTTACGACTTTTTAAAAGCGCTATTTGAAGTTTTTGAGGATCTTATTAAACTTTATTGGTAGATGAGCTAGGATAGACAAGAATGAAAATCTCAAGACTTATGAAAGATTGGTCATTGAATTATCTCCCTTAATAAAGACACTTCAGCTGATTTTTAGATTAATGTATGAAAATAAGGGAAAATTGGAACATAAGCTACATAAATGAGTGTAATTCCCCTTGTTGTTTTAATTACTAATTTGGAAGCGAGCCATTTGTTTGTCTGCCATTTCATTTCACCGTAAACGTACACTGAAATACGAATTTGTTCGAATCCATACAACGAATGTTTAAACAACGAAATATCATAAATGTGTTCTTAATAACATTAAGTTCATTTCAAATAATGTGCAAGCACAGTATTTTTCTCTTAAGTGAAACAAACAAGGGGAGTTACTCTCATTTATGTAGCTAATGTCAGAATTACTGAAAATAGTCTTTAACTTCTACTCAAATTATTAACAAGATATAGAAAAGTCTAACTTTTCAATGGGAAATAAGATTAATGTAATTTTTTCTCATGTGAGAATGTAACTGGATGATAAATTGCTTTCCGCAATTCAAAAGACTGACAACAAAATCTGTCTCTTGTGCAAGAATGCGCAGCATGTCCTTTAACCCTCAACACATCATCAAAGTGTCTCAACCTCTTTCCTGCGCACCTGGGTTCCCTGACAAATTCAATCTAGATATTTATTTCCTCGTCAATTCTCCGGCACTGAGATAGTGTTTTCTTAAATTAAGTTAAGGCACACAATTTTAACTTTTCTTTCGAGCCCTTCTCTTATTTGGCACGCAAGACACAAGTTCATACTGCTTTGAGCTCTGAGGTAATGTTATTTCTTTTGCTACACCAGGTTAATAAAATACTATATTTTAATTTGGTTTAGATAAATATAGATTGAAATTGCAAGATTGGTTTATGATTTTTATTCACCTTTTTTTAGATTCTTTTTCCTTAAAATAAATTCTCTAGTTTTGTATTCTTACCAATTTATAATCCCCCCCCCCAAAATGTTATTGTTCATACTATCATTACATACTCAAAAACTGCTAGAGTTATAGCACAACAGTTTTGGGGACTTCTCATTAGAATTCTTTAGCATGTTTTTTTCTATATCAGTTTTTGAAAATTCAAAATAATTTTTGCACAAAAGGGTTTAATTTACAATGTAAATTTAATGCTGAACTGAACCCTGTTGTTCATGCATGTTTAAGATAAACCAAATCTTTTTATTTAACTGTATAAAGAGACATTTTTAGCTGCAAATTCCTAACAAAAAGGTTTTGTTTTTGTTTTTTTTTACTAATTATTTTTTTTCTGGTCACTAGAAAATGTGACTTTTTAAAATAAATGTTGTCTAAGCAATGGGCACTGGGGGACATAAACATTTTAACGTCTTAAATTTTGATTAATTTCACAAAAACCTACTTTAGTGTCATGCCTGTGTTTATTGCTACAACTGAAAATTCGTGTCAGACATTAGATATTCAGGAGTCAAAATATTTACTCAATCATTACACCAAAAATATATAATTTTCATTTATAACAATTTTAGATGGTAAATCGATATAAAGAAATTTTTTTTTTTTAGATTTAAGAATTCTTTAGCTGTAAAGTAAAAGGTAAACTGTAAGATCTAGATTTTTATTTGATTTAGGGTTTTTACAGACCAAAAAATAAATATATGGCATTTTATTAAAGTAGATCCAAATTTTTTTAAATATTTATAAAAAAATGAATTTGGGTGAAAAATGAAACTTTCTTAAAATAAGTTTGAATAAAGTTTTTATTCACTTGTTTCACTTTAAAAATTTTTTTTATAGTTTAGGGTATTTTAGAAAAAAGAAATGTACTAAAATGCTTACCCAGAGGCCCATTCTCTCTTTCTCCCCAAGAATTTTGGCTCTTTATTCTTGCTTGTTGCTGCCTATTGTCTTTGTGTTTGGCATTTTTGCACATGAGCTTATCTTTCTTTCTGCATGAATAAGAAATCTTTTTTACTGTTCCTGTTAAATTATTTGCCTACAAATCATTTTCATTTTACTAACATTGTTTTTTTTTTTTTTTTAAAATCTATCTTTTTGAAAAAGAAAAAAAAAATTAGATTCTGAATTTTTTTTTTTTTTTGTTTTTTTTTTTTTTAAATCTAAATCCATATTTTTCTCTTGGAAGTTTTCATTGTCCAAGTCTCTTCAGCAAAACATCTTTTAATAATGGTTGGTGGTTGGTTTTGGAGGTATAAAGAAAAGGTGACGAACAATTGGTAACTATGATGGTGTTCATTTACGTTTGATTTAACTTTTTTAATAAAAAAAAAATCCATTATCAGAAGATTTATGAAAAGGCACAAGGCCATGAAAAGTGAGATGTTTGATGGTTCGTAGAATTTGTCAACATTATTATTTTTTTAAATATTAGAGAATAAATCACAGGTAAATGATACAAAATCATACTTCCTTTTTCTTACTCTTGCATTGATTGCAACAAAACCACCACCAAACACGCGAATATACACACAATGCTTCAGCCAAATTATAAAACTCATTTTTTTAATTTTTTTTATTTCATAAAATGTTAAAATATAGCAAATCTTGAGAGGGTTTTTGACAGAAAATAAATGTTGGTCTCAAATGGATGACTGTTGACATGTGGATCTACTAAAGACTAATATTATGAATACATACCTATTTAATAATTTTTTTTTCTACCATGTTCCCTGAAAATAAAGACCTCCCTTAAATAAGTCCTAGAGGAGATCTGATTATTAAAAAAATAATCATATCATCATCCATCATACCATTAAATACGTTCTTTACTTAAAAAAAAACTATAACAATTCATTCAATAAATTTTTGGTAATGAGGGTTTTTTAATTTAATTTTTTTTTATTAAAGTACATGTTAATGGTAAATAAATGTATATCGTTTTTCATAATTTCTGTTTAGAAATTTGTGATTTTCTACTTAATGTTTTCGATATATGAAGAATAAGACATCCCCCGGAAATAAGCCTAGTGTTATATTTCAGGGTGAAAATTATTATAAGCATGTCTTTTTAAGGAAACATGGTAGTACAAGACACTGACGTTCAGGTTGTCAAAATGAGAAAATTTAGTAAGGACTATTTTTACAAAATAGTCTTTTTTGCAAAAGAAAAGACTTAATTTTTGATAGCATATATTAAGATTCATGTCTGTACTTGTAAATTCATACAGAAACAATCCTACATTTTCTATCACTTCAAGTCAAATTTAGTCCGTTGGAAATGACTAATGTTGTTACATTGAGCATTCAATTTTTCTTTTTTGCTCTTATAATAATAATAATAATTGAATATTTATTGCATACAGTGCTCAGGTGCACCACAACTCATCAAAGTCTCATGTCTAGTACATAGAATAATGTATTAGTGTCAGGAAATGAATAGCAACGATGATATCACATGTGTGTGTGGAGGGGGTATCGGGTCTATGTTGGCAGATTACAGGAAGCATGGAGACCTTTGAAAGATGCAGTGTTTCGGCAGCCTTACAACGATACAGGCAGTTTATTTCATGCCTCGACAACTCTGAGTATGAAAAAATGTTTCAGAAAGTCATGTGAGCTATGCGTTTTCAGACTTTGTAGGCATGCCACATGTGTTAGAAACATGGAGATCAAAAGGTGCCTCAAGGTTGCTGTTAAGATAGTTAATGACCTTATGAGCGTTTACCAGGTCAGTTGCCAGATGCTGGAGTTTCAAACATGGAGTGGTGTGGACAATTTCTTTAACTCGTTCACTGTTATTTTGATATTTGAACATTAACACATAACTTGCAAGAATATGAGCCCTGCTTTAAGTTTTAATGTAATGAAATATTAGATTTGAAAGATGAAATTGAATAAGAATGCATATTAAAAGGATTACACTTATTTTAATTGGTTTCTATATAAAATTCATAGGACTGATTTTTAATACATTGGAGAATAAAACAATATTATTAGACATCAATTAACACCAAGTGATTATATATTAAACCCGGGTTTTGTTACTGCAAATTAACCACACCATACTATGTAAACCTTTATTTTCTAGTAATATATAAGACACATTGCAGGATTTTAAAACACTAATAACATGGGTTGGTTGAGGCAAATCTAAATAAGATTTATTCTATGCATTAAGGATTGACTATAAATTAAATACGTATTGATGAACTTGTGCAATTCCTGAGAGTATTGTTACATAAGCAGTGAACATAGTTTCAGACACACACCAAATCTCTATTTTAATAAGATGTTATCTAAATTTTTTTTTTTTAAATCATAAATTTCAAAATGGTTCTTATTTTATAAATACAATTTAATGCTAGTATACTGACATTCAAATATACTTAATTCTACCATCAATCTTGGATTAAACTTGTTCTATTGAATTTCCATTAATTCTAACCAATTGTAGCAGAAAAAAAAAATCTAGATGTATGAAACGGTTCCTTTTGGAATCCCAATTTCCCTACTTTTTATTTTCTTACCTTCTCATAATTACACACAATGTTATAAGGATATGTGCCCTCTGCTGGGCGTAAATATTAAAGTTTTAATGTAAAGAAATTAGAAAGACTAATGAAATTAAATAAGAATGCATATAAAAAGATCATACTTATTCTATTTATATTTAATTGGTTCAATATAAGATCATTCATAGGATTGATTTTAAATATTTAAGAATAAAATATATAGAGATCAATAACACCAAGTAATTATTTATTAAACTCGTTTAAATTTTTTTAACCAGTATGCAAATTATCCACACCATAATATGTAAACCGTTATTTTTTAGTAATATATAAGACACATTGCAGAATTTTAAATGCACAAATAACATGGGCTGTTTTGCGGCAAGTCTAACTTAGATTTTCATAGACATTGTTTGTAAATAAGATTTATTCTATATATTAATGATTTTTTACTATAAATTAAATACTGAGGGTATTATGACGTAAGCAGTCACATAATTTTGGTTACAGCTAGACAGATGTTATAAGAATATTTGTCACAATTGCTCAGAATCTAATAACTAAACCACAAGATTTCAGTCAGATATTAGTTGCCAAGAATAGTCCTACCTTTTTTTTTTTATTGACAATAACACTGGCAGAATTGTTATTCTTATTTCTTTACACAATGATAGAATGGTATTTCTAGTTTCTTAAAACCACAAGAACAATTACAACAACATTAATATATTGTATTATTTAGATTTGTGGGTACCTTCTGTTATTGTAGCCCAGCACTGATAGTAGTAGGATTGGGGTAATGTTATGATTTTTATGGCCATCCTGGCTTTAAGCAAGGGCGCTTGTCCAGCGGAAATCCTTAGTAATCCTTTGGTTTTCCTTAGTATTGTCAGTTCCTTCGTCAATGATTGCAAATGGACTATGGAAAGTATCAGTGTTTTAAGTAGTCAATCAGCCAAGCATTATAGATGTAGATTGGTGGAGGAATAGACCACGTGACCCTGCCTAGTCTATAAATTTAGGTGGTGAATTTTAGCACACCTTATATACCCAAATATTTCAACACTTACTACTCGCATAAATCCCCAAATGGGGTAGATGGGGTTCTTTAGCCTTGGACATCAATCCATCTAGATAAAAGAAGAGTCTGTTATAAAACCTCTGCTACTTAGTGGCTATACCTCATTCCAAGGAAAGATTAGGGGGAATAAACCCCAAAATCAAATCCAGAGCTAGTCCCTAATGGGGGTGCATTCTTCTGGCATGTAAAGGATGTAGTGTTTTTCAGCCTGGTCGTACAAGATCAGTCACATGGGATATACATGGTATAGGTTTTACGGTAAAGGGTTAAACTTGTTAGCACTAACAAGGATATGCGCCCACCATTTGGTGTAAGTATTTAAGTTTTAATGTGAAATATATTTAATTAGAAAGACTAACAAAATTGAATAAATATAAAAAGATTAATTATTTGAATTATATTCTAATTCATTTCTATATAAAATTATTTATAGGATTGATTTTAATGTTGGAGAATAAAACCATAATATTCATCAAGTAATTATTGAACCCGCTTTTGTTAAAACCAGTATGCAAATTAACCACACTAATATATTATGTAAACCTATATTTCTTATAAGGCACATTGTAGGGTTTTAAACACACTAATAACATGGGCTCTTTTGAGCCAAATCTAACTCAGATTTTCAGAGATATCATTAATAAAAATATTTATTCTATATATTAATGATTCTGACTATAAACTAAATACTCATTGATAAACTTGTACAATTCCTGAGGGTATTGTGTCATAGGCATTGACATAGTTTCGGTTACACACACTAAATCTCCATTATAATTATATATATATATAAATTTGTGTTGGAATGGTTTGAAAATCACATAAGTGAGAAACAAAGCGCTG
>CM042142.1:15693177-15813177 GCA_023376005.1 Doryteuthis pealeii
GGATTGGTTTGATGTTAATGGCAGATTCTTTTTATTACTAACAATTCTAAAATCTTAACTTGATTTTGTGTTGACTTAGGGCCAAGTGAACTAATCTAATTGTGATTGGCGTTTAATCTAAGATTATCTAGTCTCTGCATTTATTTATTTTTTTTTTTATTTTTTTTAAGGGAGGGAGGATATTAGAAACTGCTGCTGCTACTTTCACTATGGAAAGTAATATTCTATGGAAATATCATTTTTGTTTTTTAACAACCTGTTACAACAGGAGTCCATAATGATATTGATGCTTCTTTTGAAGAAGGATAAAATGTCCTAATTAATATTTTAATAGCAAGATTTTAAAAATGTAATTATTTTTAAGAGACATTTTAAAATTCTTTCAAAGAATAAAGCAATTTCCAGTCCATGTTAAGTAGAATCCTTCCCTGTTTCCTTAATAGAATCATCAGTATCATGCACTGAGTTTAGTGTGTGTGTGAAAAGTTATAAAAATATTTTTTCTTAAATCGGAAAATACTGACCAAACCTAAAATAAAACGTTTTTCTCACCATCACATGACTAAGTTTCAATGTATTCTTAAAAAAAAAAAAAAAAAAAAAAAAAAAATACAATCTACTAAGATATATAATTCCTTGCTGATAAGTCAATCGCTCCCCCTCTTTCTGACAGTCCTAAAAAAATTTTTTTTTGCATTTCAAAATTAATTAAATTCTGCCATAATTGATATCTTCTGACTGAAAAATAAATTTCTTTATAGCAGGTATTTAATCAACTTTTCTGAACCATATATCAAGAGAATTTCTTGGAACAGCTGAAATATGGATGATCAAAAATCTATTCCAAACATTAAAACTCCATTATTTAACAAGCAAGCCATTATTATTGTAATTACTGCAACAAATTTACCCAAGATTTACATCCACATGCACACCAGGTATCCTGAAAGGAATTTAGGACAACTGTGGGTGGTCTCCCTTAGATTAGTCATGTGCCACGTCTGCAGCCGAGAGAAAAACTCATTTAGATTTGATGCATATTAACTGCACAATGCTTAATATTAATTTACTAAGAATCTTTTTGAATACTCATGTCTGTTTTATATAGTTATTTACTAAGCTTAGCTTAGATGTAGCACAAGGCAAGAAGTATGGAGCACCCAGTGAGAATCGAACTCACTAACAATGATCTGCTAAGCTAGCTTGCTAACCATTAGGCTACATGAGGTGTCTGTTTTATATGATTATCTTTTTACTAGCAGGACCTGAGGATATATCACATTTATTTATTACGTTTGATTTGTTTACTTAAGAACTATTGCTAAATAGTTCAATATGTAAAAAGTATAATAATCTTGATTTAATTCCTCCACTCATTTTTTTTTTCTTTCCTTCTTTTTATGTTCTATTGAAGCAGATTAGCGTTATCACTACCGCACGCTCACACATTCTCTCTGTATCCTCCTACTCTTTCATTCTTATATTTTTTGTGTAGCATGTCCTTTTTCTTCCTTTTCTCTCTTATAATAAAAACAGAATGGTCCATTATTTAGCTGAGGTGACAACACTTATAAGAAATTGGTGGATAAGCAACACTAGATAACCAGGATTAAGACTTCTGGCTTCATCTTGGATGACTTGTAACAGTCTCATTATTTTTTTTTTTTTTTTTTTTTTTGCCCCACCCAAGATAAGTTTTTTTTTGGGGGGGGGGGTTGCAAGATAAGTTGTACTTTTAAGGAATATGAGTATTAATATAATAGATCCATTAAAAAAAATGGAAATATATCAAAGAACCTTCAGATTTTTTATTCTATATTTGAAAACCTTAAGTTGCTTTGTGTTTTCATATATGTGCCCTCTCATTTAATTTAATATAATGAATATATCAAATTAGAAAAATAGGATTGATTTTAATATTTTGGAGAATAAAAGGATAATATTAGATTAATAACACCAGGTAATTATTTGTCATACCCAGTTTTGTTAAAACCATAAAATTACTGATGGGTTATGTTAATAGGCAGTACAATGGCAGTCACCCTAATGGTGGATGATCATCATATATGTAGTCTGTTGGCAATTAACTTTCATCCTCTTTTGCCAAAGAGTTCCTTCTATTTGAAATACTCCAAGGGAGATAACTCATAATCTACAGGTTACTCTTTTTCTAGATTTTTCCAATTTTAAAACTGCTGAGATTTGTTGGTTGTAAACAAATGTTATATACCCCTTATAACATTGTACGTCGAACATTGGATATATAAATGAGAATGACTTCGGTTGATATAGATAGATAGATTGAGTAGAGACTTACTTGTTGCTTTATTTCTTCTGTATTTCTTCTAACTTTTTGTCTGGCTGTTTCCTCTTTACTACTTCTTTTGCTGTCATCCTGTTGTCTAGCTGTCTCCTTACTAAGGCGCTCTGTCAGCTGGGGGCGTTAGAATGCACCTCTGCAGAGGGGTAAAACTCCCCCAATGGGGCACCTGTTGGCCATGGGTGGCGACCTGTGATGCTTAAGGAGTGGTAGTACATGTTAGGGTCCCATCTATGGGTTGAATAGAAAAACATAAGTTTATAAACAAAAATTGTATTATGCATTAAGAATGAATTTATTTCACAACTTTGTCGGCATTAATTACCCACCAAGGTTGATATGCCGTAAAACAAAACAACAAACCTTACTAAGGGCTTCTAAGGGCTCTATTTTAGTCATGCATTTAATTAAACCACCATTTATTTCCTTGATCAGACTTATTTTTTCTGCCCATGTTCTTCAACGTGGGAGTTAACAACACCAGCGAGAGTCACGTGCTGTCTCCTCAATCTGTGGTTGAAACTAAAAACTAACTAGTTACGTTTTTCTCATGTGTGTAGATTCATGGCTTTCTATGGTCTTGCGGGTCACCCAATGGATAATCTAAGCCTTTTAACTCCAATATAGACTAAAGTCTTTTCAACAATTTATGTACTACATAATATGTAACACAAACTATGTCTCATTTATTCTGTTTTTTTGAATTACAAGGTAGTTGCCTGAAGAGGTATTTTAATTTTATTTATTTTTTTTTTTTTTTTTTTTTTTCTTATTTTTCTATAATTTTCTTTCTTTTCTGAGACAATATATTTTTTGCTTATCTGACTAAGCTTAACTGCTCCTAATGTTTTTGGCTCGAGATGCTTTTTACTCTTATGACATCGTTTTTAGAATAGTAAATCTTCAAAACCTACAAAATAAGTAAAACCTGAATTTCTATAATAACAAATTGCAATATCTGAATGACCTACCATTATAGATAATTCACTATGTCAGTTATATTGTGACCTACATAATTTGTGCTGTTGGTTTATACAAACAAGTTTTTCTGAAAGCAGGTTTTTTATTCTATCACTAAAACTGATTCCTTTTTTTTTCTTTTTCTTTTTAATACATTAAATTTTTTTTTTTTTTGTATTGTCTTGTCTTTTGGTCTTTTTTCTTATAAAATCAAACACATTTCTTAAAAATACATACTCAAAGAATCTAAAGTCAACTTTTACCGAATGACACTAAATTTTCTACCACTTTAAAAACTTAAATTTAATTTAAAGAAAATTTAAAAAATTTTTTTTTAATGCAAATTAAAATTCTAAGTTTGATCCTTTGAAACATTAAACCCTAAATTTCATCACCATTACTCCCAGTTCCACTGACCTAAAGTGGTAGTACCTGTTAGGGTCCTATCTATGGGTTAAATAGAAAAAAATCGGATTACAAAATTTTTTAAAATTAAAAAAATTTTTTTTTTTTTTTTTTTTTAGAAAAATTGAGTAGCTATCAGAATGAATTATAACAAAATGTCTTCAGCAATAGAATGACCCAACAAGGGTTGACATGCTGTAAAATCCAAACCAACAGGTCCCAGGGATGTCATATTAGGTACTAATCATAAAAAAGCTAAATATAGTGACTATTTACATGGATTGTGTTTTTTTTTTTTTTTTTTTTTTTTTTTTTTTTTTTCTTTTTTTAAATGTCTGCAAACTGAAGTGAAATTTTAAATGTGTTTTTTAACTTAATTCTTTTTTGGTGAGTGAATGAGCATCACATCACCGTTAGCAAACTAGTCTCACAGTGTTGCATTGGGCCACATTCGAATTGTAGTTGTTAGTAGAAACAACATACGTAAGTCGTATAGTCACAAAGGGGCTGTTTATTCCTTTCTAGGCTCATGGGTTCTTTTTCAGAAAGGAGAAAGAGAGGGTAAGGTCAAATTATTCTATCGTAAATCATGTTCAGTACTACTACAGGAACCCGCAAAGCCCTGTCTGCCTCTCATGAAGGCCCAGCCAAAAAAGACTGATTTTTCTCATCCTGTGGTTCAAAACTCGGAACTTCCGTTTTTATTTTTAAATCTAGTTCTGGGGGTCATTCGTCGGTCAATTGCAGCCACCACCCCCCATTGAGTGTTTACCCTTCCAAACTTTAACCTTTGTTCTTTACTTTTCCTCTCATTCTCCAGAAACCCGACCACCACCCTCCCTCAATCCCCAAATCCCTGCAGACCCACTAATTACACTACAACAGATCAATTACCACTGAATAGAAAGTTTGATCCTCATTGGATGCTGCATACTTGTAACCTTGTATCACATCCTACCATGATGAACAGGTTGGGTAAATACCTCAAAGGTATCTGAGGATCAAGGAATTTATAACTTAAAGAGATAACATTGTATGAAGCCATTATACAATTTACATAGCTAACATAAATATTGAGAAGATTTTTTAAATAAGATTTGTAACAACTGAGTGATTATGTATCTGTTGCTGTAAAGTTTGGAAACATCTTACAACATTCAGTCCTGTCATTGAAAGCCACTCTTTCCTTTCCTTTGTGAGGATCTTGCCTTCCTCAATTGCTTGCCAGATCTTAGGGTTCCCAGTCATGCATTTTGGAGGGTCAACCACAGCTTAATAAACAAGTTTGTGCAGTGGTGGCTCTTCGTGCCTGGTAATTGTTTGACCCTATTACACAAAAATTCCTGGGATTTTTGTGATTGAATAAACTTTAAACATCTAAACTTCGTGAAGATGTGGGTAAAAAAAAAAAAAAAAAAGATACAAACGAGTGTTTCAAGTCTGTTCCTTTATTTTTTTCTTTTTTTTTTTTTTCTTAATTTTTTCCGGTCCATTTTCTCCAATTTAGATGATCAAATATTTGTTTCATAGATATAAATACTTTCTCTGTCTCAAAATTTCACTTAGCAATGGTTGCTGGTTTTTCTAATTCTTATCAGTTTGTTTAACTTGCAAACATAAATTACTGGATTGACCTGGGTAAATCTACAAACCTGCATATCATTATGTTTATTAGGCTGACTAATAGATCTTTTTCAATATATTAGAATTGAAAGAGTTATGTTGATCACATGTTTCAATCTATTAGGAAATCATTTTGTTTTTTGTGTTTTCTTATAATCTATTAGTTTTGCAAAGAAGGGAAAGTGATCTACAATTAACATTCAAGTTATACACATCCTTCCATTTTTTTAAAAATGGAAATAAGTGTGGTGTAATGGTTAGCAAGCTAAAATAGCAGACCATTGTTAGAGAATTCAATTATCACTGGGTGACCCATAGTTCTAGCTTTGTTGTGCAATAACAACTAAGCTTAGTAAATAACTAATAAGGCTACTGACAGATAAGTTATTGTTGATACCAGACCCATACATAAGAGGGTCTCCCCATTGAAAAAAGACCTTGTATTGAAAATTGCCTATAGTGGTTGGAAAAATAAATAATACTAAAGTAAATTCCAGCAGGGTTGCTGAAAGCACTGGTCTCTGCGAGATCACTGACGTTAAGCAGTGATAAGCATGTTTAATACTTAGTTAGGTGACCACTTAAGCAACAAGTACTGTAAGCAACCTGAGCCCTTTCATTATCAAAATGATTTGATTTGTCATTAAATGACCCAAAAAGGTTTGTATTGTCATAAAACAAAACCACCAACCTAACCAGCAGAGTTACTATCCATCATATTTAATTTCTGTGTTTTGGAGGTTTTTCTTTTTTATGATTCGTTTTGTTTTTCAAGCCATTAGCCAAGACAATTCATAGACCTCTTTATTTTTCAATAATCCAAGTAAATATTGGTTAATCATTCTTGTGTGGCAAATATTTACATAAATTACTCAGACCACTTTCTCCTGGTGGTGGTAGACATTTTGAACCTCCTACACACAAGAGGTTTAAATGAAATAAAAAAATTAAAAACCTCAACTGTATGTACATTCAATGACTCAACTTTGTTTTAATACCATTCACTTCTATTTTTGCTATATGATCCCATTGCCTATTTGTCACTGCAAATAAATAATTTTTTCTTTTACTTGAAATAGTTTAAGTTTTAGACAAATGTCTATTCTTATTCCAGTTTGTCTTTCTTTTTCATTGCTTAAAAAAATTAAAAGTAAATATAAAAACAATTTTAGAATACTGAAAGTTTTTTTAAATTGTGTATTAAAGTTTTTTATTTCTGATAATTTGTCTAGTCAGAATTTTGTACATTTTGCACTTTTTTTATTTTTCTACAATTATTATGCCTCCTTGGGAAATTTTTTTTTTTATCTTCTCACATTACCTTTTTTAAAAAGAATCTTTGCACAGAACAATGTTGATAAATATCTATATACAGATCAAATTTTGTTAAGTAATTCATCTGATAATTTCCCCCAAAATTCCTCACTTTCTTGCCATTATTTATGAAATTATCCAATTCAGTTTTAACTTTTAAAAATTTTTTTTTTTACACTATTACTGTTTTAGATCTGGTTAGGCAATTTATTCCAAAAATGTTACTCTATTTGCAAAAATCTGTTTATAGAAAAATAATTTTTGAAATCTGCCTTGACAATAATTTCCAGTTTGAGAAATATCTTTTTAAAATGTCCTGCTATCGTTAGAAATTCCTTTTTTAATTATTGTGAAAGTTTCAATTAGAAACAGTTCTCCTTTTCTAGTAAAGTAATAAAAAAAAAAAAAAAAAAAAAAAAAAAAGTAAAGTCGTCGCGTCAGTGAGGGAGTCTATCCGCTTTTCAATAGCGCTAGACAAGGAGATTGTTTTAGCATCTGAGGTGGAGTGCCACACCTACCATCAGCTCCTTACTTTACCGCACAGATCCCTGTGCTACTCATACGCTGAGTTGGTGAGGGCCGGTATCGAACTAGGAACCTTGTGGTTTCTAGCCGAACGCTCTACCAACTGAGCTAACTCGGCCCCTAATAAAGTAATTAATCCTAATTTGTCAAAACTCTTCCTGTAACTGTAATCTTTTACTCTTTTTATTAGTTTTATCACTTTTTGTATGCCCTCCAATCTGAATATTACACACCAATTTAGACACTGCAGCCTTAGCCTGCATACAATATTTTATGAGGTATTATTAGGCTTTTCTATATCTTTAAAACGTTTGCCTGTTAGCACTTTTCTAGTCAGAACTGATGAAAAAAATTATTGCAAATAATTGTAGTATAGATTTGATAAGGAAGTTGCTTGACATTGAGTGATTGCCAACAAATTAAAAAAAAAATTTTTTCACAATTTAAAGTCTTTAAAAAAAAGTAATTATAAAATGAATACTTTCCACACTAAAAATTAGAATTCTGATTTTATTTAAGAATAACTCTTTTAGAACAAGTAAAACAATTAGGTTAGTCTATAGAAGGTACTAACATACGTTAAGTGGAATGGAAGATAAATTTGATTGAAACTAGAAATCAAGAATTCCATTATGTGGGAGGGTAGATGGGCTTTTCTCATTGGCTCACACTGACTGAGGATTTTTCATTTAAACAGTCAAATTTTTGTAGTTTTTAATCGTTGTGTAATATTGAGACTAGTAGCATATGGCTTTCAGGGTGGCGACCTGAAAATTCTGAAATCGGGTCAGGGTTGCTATTGGAGCCAATATGATGCATAAGAACCTGTAATTAGTGAAGATAATAGATGATTACCACCCTGTATACTTTTAAAGAATTTATCTTCTGACTTTTTCTTCAAATCAAAGAACACTTACACCTTAAAATGTCACTGTAAACTTTCAAAGTTGAACTTTTTAAAACTTTACTGATGAAATTTTGTTTATCTTTTTTCGATAATTATAGAATAGTTATATAAGATCCTATAACCCCAAAAAATCCAGTGGTTGGATTTCTATATCTGCTGAAGAATTCAGAAGTTTTTTTAGTAAATCTTTGACCTTTTACGCTTTTTTTTTTTTTTTTTTTTTTTTTTTTTTAAGTCACTGTATAAATAATTAGCTTCCTTTTAAGATTAGAAATTGGTGTTATCATCTTTGCCCTAAATCATAAACTTCCTTAATATCAGGAATTCTTCAGAAATTTCTTTGAAAAGGTTAAAAGAATTGAAGCAAAATGATATTTTTGACATTAGTTCCCAATTTAATCAGTGAGAATGACTTTTTAAAAAATTTTTTTTACTTATCTGTGTCATTTCAATTATCTTTTCATGGAGTATCCTATAAAGAATGTGTGAAATAGAAAGACAAAACCGTGTATTTTCAAGATCAGAATTGGCTTTAAAAAGATACATGAAAAATGATCAACTTTTAAATTGGGTCTCTTTTTAAGAAAGTATTGTCCTCTCAAAGGTAATTCTATAGCAAAAAAATTTTTCTAATTTTTAAAAAATTAGAATCATTGCCAAGGTGTTTGGTACCTTCGAACAAAGGGGAAATAATCCAAGAGGGGTCATGAGAGAAATATGATCTAAAATTAGAATTAAAAACCTAAACATATCTGGGCAGGACACTTAGACCTGATAGCAGATATAACATAGTTACTGGTGTTAACCATATCTTCACATCTGCAAAAGCCAAAGATCTGTGTAACTATGACCAATATCAGTGGTAGATTAGTTGTTTTAAATTTGCAATGCTGGATTTAGATTTGAGGCCCTAACTTTTGTAGATCTTTTTAAAAAATTATACCAGAATCTTATCCCAACCATCCAATTTCTGAACATTTTACACCCCCCTGGCATAATGTAACCATAAACTTATTCAGGTAATGTCTACATTACATTCTGAACTATTCACATCTCCACAGAATTTTTTAGTCAGATTAACAACAATGCACACGAAATTAGGAACTTTTTATCACGACTGATAAACAAGAATCAAAATGTGTAATTTGGTGCAACAACCAAAAATGATTATCATGTCTCACTAGTAGCATAAATATCCATGACTCACCTACTGTACACTTGCAAATAAGGGAGATAATTCTATAATCAACACATTTAATAGTTATCTCCCTTGTGTGTTACAAATACCAAAAAGGGTATATATTAATATATTGTCATATTATAATAGATGATTCAGTATTATTGTTCTCGGTTGTAATTCTCAAACATCCTGGTTCCCTAAATGTTGTTTGGTAAAGGCATAGACCCAACTCTTAGATTAGAGTGAAAGTGTACAAGTCTCCATCAAAAATGTACTCGACTGTGTATTCAGCCTATCGTTTTCACAAAAATGCTGGAAACTTTGTGCCCATACTTAATATAAGATCCTACAATCTGAACTTTGTTAATTACTAAACTTTGCTTCATCTGACACACAGGCCTCCAGTTTCTTACAAGTACCAACTGGAACTGTTTTTGTTGTTACTAAGCTGAATCTTAAAGTGGTTGGTGGAGTAGCCTATTGTCTGTATCAGCCAGACAGTGAGGTAGTCTATCCCCTTTTCGCAAGCGCTAGACCAGGGGAAATTATGCGTTTTTGTTTTTTTAATTCTAAATCAAAGTTACCGAATATCTTTAATTTTTAGTGAAACCTTATACAATTGAAACAAATCATTAGGTATTATTTCTTACCAAAATCTACAGTACTGAAACATTGTAACCAAAAAATTAGTAAAAAGTAAAGTTTTCTAATAAAGCAAACTGCACCTTTTTACAGTCTAACAGAAAAAAATAGCTATACCGTATTTGACGGTGTATAGGACGCACTTTTTTTCCAAAATTTTGGCTAAAAAAATTGCCTTGTGCCTTATACATCGTAGGTGAAGTTTGAGACCTCCCGTAGGCCTAGGCTAATCTTCTCTATGATGCTCACTAACCCAGCTTACGCTCAGTACTTTTACCTACCCTAAACTCCATGCATCCTTATTTTATTGATTGTTTCTGCTTATGTAATGTACAGCTAGACCGTTTTCAACAATATATGCTTAAATATACTAAAAACTTTTTTTCCTGAATCTGACCTGCTGAAATGGGGGAAATGAAAAAGCTACAATTGTATTTCTGTTATGTGCATTTATTTTAAAATAAATTTATTAATGAAGAAAATTTCTTTAATGAAAAATGTCTATAATTATTTTCAAAACCAACTTTTAGCATCAGTTAAAAACACAGCAGCTCATTTTTGAGCTTGTAGTATTCTCATCCACTTTATTTCCTTTGGTATGGCAGGGGTTAAAGAGTAAAGAAAAAAACAAAAACAATAAGAAAAAAACCTCAGAAAACTCATCAATAATACAAATTCATTGTTTAGTCAATGACTTTGTTCTTTTCAAAGAAACAAATTACATTTTTTTTATTCTTCTAACACTTCCATTATTGTTATCATAATTATTACTCTCCTTTTTGTTATCAATTATTACTCTTTTTAATTATATTGCTTTTTGGCTTTTTTTTTTTTTTTTTGTCCTTTTTTTTATTGATGCTTTTTGGAAAGTTTTTTTCATCTTTCACTTGGAGAAATGCCAAATTTTTCTCTGGATATTAAAACAATCTAAAGAGTATTTTAGAAAAGCATTTTTATTTTGGTTAACACACACACATTAGACTGTTAGAGTGACTAATATTGGATAGTTTTATGGAAAATAATAAAAACTAGTTGGATTTGTTGATGTACTACAATGATAATTTATTACATTTGATATGTTTACTTAAGAGCTATTACAAAATAGTTCAAAATGTAAAAGTATTATAATCTTGATTAACTCAATTTTCTTTTTCTTCCCTTTCTTTATAATAAAAACGGAATGATCCATTATTCAGGTGAGGTGCCAACACTCATAAGAAATAATTCAGTGGATAAGCAACACTAGACAATCAGGAAATACACTTTTGCCTTTCATCTTAGATAATCTATATGGTCTAATTTTTAACCAGAGGATGTTGTAAGATGATTATGCTCGTACAATAAAGGAACATGAGTATTAATATATAGATTACAACTTTGATATATTTCAAATATTGGTTTCTCTAATGAAATGTTAATCCATTTTGTTCTAAAAAATTTGGATGATTAATAAAATAATTGTAAACTTTAAAAAAATTTTATCTTTCCTTTTTTGTCTGGTTTATGCTAATTGGAATTTCCTTCTTTAAATTTTTCAGGGCACTATATTTCCCAAGGAAAACTTTGATTGTGAGGAAGCATGCCGAACTCTAAAGGAGGCTATGGATGGTTTTGGTAAGTAGCCATTTGACTTTTTATTGGTTTAAAAGAAAATATTTCTTGGTCTTAAAATTATTCTTTAAATATTCTCTATTGTAATAAGAAATTTGTAACTAAACATGAATTGAATTGATAATTCATGGTTATTATCTTTTGTCTGTCTGTATAAAAATGGGGAAAAAACATTAAATCATAATTTGAACATAAAATATTAGTGAAATTCTAATACAAAGAAAATCGTCTGTTTGTAAACAAACAACCAGGAATTTACAGTGAAAAGCTAAAGGTGTTCCTTTCAAAACAGATCCCAGCTGGGGTGCTTATTGGTTACTTGGTCAAATTACTTTAACAAATCATACAAAAAATTATTTAACAATTTTCAGGCTTTCAAAAGTTGCATCAAAAACCAATGATTTTGGGTATTGATATTTCATCACACAATTTGAATAGGAACGCTAATATTATGTAGTGTTTTTATTTGTATCTATTCTTACATTTCAAGTATCAACAAAAACCATTACACTCCATAAAGAAAGACTTACAAGCTTATGTTTGTCAAGTTTACTTTTTTATATGATTTATTATTAACACCGTTTGAATAAAAACCAAAATGCATCTGCTCAAAAAATGTCAAATTTCGACTTTCAGATTTAAATCCATTTCTGTCTGTCTGTCTAATTTCTCTCTGTCATTTCACTTTGTAATTAATGAGAAATGGTCAAATTTTAATATTCTGAAGATTTTAGTTCTTGCAGCTCTAAAGGTTTCTTATTTTCAATAAATCTTAGAACTTCAGAAATGGTTACTCTTTGAGAGAAACACTGCCAAACATTTCCGTATGGAGTTTTCACTCCAATCGGAAAGAAATATTTCAAAGCAAATAATGAGGGATCTATTTATAAAAATATAGAGATTCTATTTCAAACTACTAAAATTAAAACGTTAATAAAAGAAATATCTAGATAAGTACATGGCATATAGTTGCCAATAGTTTATTTATCTTAACAATTTTTAGTAACCCATTTAACATTTAAATGTAAAATACATGTACTGTAACTATATAAACAAGGTTTGGTATTTAAATAACCCACAAGGGTTGATATGCCATTAAACCAAACAACCAACCAATCAAACTTTATCCAAATGAAATCTTTAAATACACGAATAGGAAGAGCATGGTCGGCTACAAACAATTTATCAGTAATATGGAAATCCGATCTCACTGACAAGCTGAAGCGACAATTCTTCCAAGCGGTGGTTATATCAGTACTGCTGTATGGCTGCACCACTTGGACCCTAACAAGGCGCCTTGAGAATAAGCTGGATGGGAGCTGCACAAGAATGCTGCGTGCAGTCTTGAACAAATCGTGGAAGCAGCACCCCACGAGAATACAGCTATATGGCCACCTGCCCCCCATCTCACAAACCATTCGAGTGAGACGGACAAGGCATGCTGGGCACTGCTGGAGAAGCAAGGACGAGCTCATAAGCGACGTTCTCCTGTGGAAGCCAACACGCGGACATGCTAGTGTGGGCCGCCCATCAAGGACCTACATTGACCAACTAAGCCAAGATGCAGGTTGCTGCGCAGAAGACCTCCCTGGGAAAATGAATGATAGGAAAGGTTTGCGAGAGATTGTCATGGTTATCCGTACTAATTGTGCGACATGATGATGATGATGGCTTAGTTTGTTGGAAAGTGTTTGTTAGTAATCCGAGTGAAACCCAATAAAATAACACTAAGTGGGCACCCAGGCCATCATATCCTAGTATGATTGTTAAAAAACTAGTCTCGCAGATCTATCAATACTAAAGAGTGAGTTCAATCCTCACGATCCTTTCATTAAATAGAATTATAAGATACTGTTATATACTCTTAAGTCTTCTAACATCTTTTACTATCAGGTTACTGCTCTTTTGAGTGTCTCTGTGTTCTTTGTATTGGGTTGAACATCTTCATCTAGAGTTTTGTTTTTCTGCTTGTCCCATCTCTGGGCCTTCTTTGCTGATAGTTCTTTTCATGGAAGAAACACGGAGGCATATTTTTGTGTACACATTTTTATTTTCTCATTTTTTAAAACTTTTATTTTTATTTTAGGCACCAATGAAAGTGATATCATTGCTGTGCTGACAACTCACTCAAACAGCCAAAGACAAGAGATTAAGGAGCAGTACAAACAATCCTTTGGAGAGGTAAACATTTCTTGACAAAATTTTTCTTCTTAAATTTCTGAGTCTAACATTTAAAAAAACTTTCAATTTTTAAGGATTATTAAAGAGTTAATGAAGCTGTTTGCATTTCAGTTTTTTTCTAGACTGGTTACCATACCAAGGTCAAAGACCCCTGTCTACCCTGCTATTTACTCATAGCTGAAGGGAGAATAGGATTCATATCTTTCACAAGGGTATTAGCACTGTGTGAAATGCAAACAGCCAAGACTTGAGCTCTGGTCACTGTGTCCTTCCTACAAGAGTAACCACAAAAACCTCCACCTACCATGGGTTATATTTATCACCCTGTGTGGCAAGGAGTTGGCTGGGATTGTCAAAAGCCAAGATGGAACTGTGGTGTTTCACAACATTTTAATCTTTGCCATTTTAATTACTACATTTTGGCCTATACATTCTCCAGCCATCTTCAGGTTCTTTTCATCTAGTAGTTGTGGAACAGATTATAAGATTATTAAATGTCTTGTACATTTAACAATGGTTGAAGAATACATGAAAATTTATTGATCAAAATGAAAATTTCTAATTGTTCTTGTGTTGTCTGAATTTTTTAGATAAGGCTTGATAATTTGTATTACTTGGATTTTTTTGGACTGTTGTCCTCATCTTTTTTTTATATACACAATGTATTTGGCCAATGTACCCTTCGACCTTCCTCAGGTGTTACTTGTCAAACTCGGGAAACCTACATGTTTTACCTGGTGGATTGAATAAAGAGTTCAGTTTGAAGTTCCATGAAGGCTCCCAATTATAACATTAATCTGCATTATTCGGACTATTGTCCTTATCTTCATTGTTATCTGTACAACGTTTTGGCCAATGTGCCCTCCAGCCTTCTTTAGGTATCTCTTTTCAAAATGGGGAACCATCATGGAACTTTGAACCTAACCTTTTATTCAGTCCACGGGGTATCCTGTTCTCGTTCCGCTAAGCATAGCCGGGGTAGAGGTGTTAGGCTGTGTTAATTATTCTGTTACTGCTGCCCCTTGTGAGGATTGAACCTGCAGTCCAGAGATAACTATCACTTATAACTGTCTTAACCTAACTCCTTTATCCACTAGCCCATGTGTCCAATAATGCTGATAATAATCATCAAGCCTCATCTCAAAAATTCAGAGAAATAGTAAGTTTACTGTGTTGATTGTTACTAAGTGAATTTTAACCTTTTTTTTCTCCTTTTTCTTTTAGGATCTTATTGAGGACTTGAAGTCTGAACTTGGAGGGGATTTTGAAGAGGTATGCCTGGCACTCCTTGATACTCCCGTGCCTATGATGCTCATGAACTTCACAGAGCAGTTGCTGTAAGTCCCATTTCAGATTTTTAACTTTTTTTTTTTTTTTTTTTTTTTTTTTTTTTTTCATCTAAAAAAATTTTTTCTTGGTTTTAGTTTTAATAAAATTTTAACTGAAATAAGTATGAAACCTGAGCATCAACATTTTTGTGGTTGGGATAAGGAATGTATTTTAATGGCATGTTAACCCATCTAGGGTTATTTTATGCCAAAGGTTTTTTATTTTTATTTATTTTTTTTTTATTTTTATATTTGATTGAAAGAGATTAGCATTGTTTTTATGAACTTACCTCCTCTCTCTATTTTTCCACTACTCTTATATTTTTTCTGTGTAGCAGGTCTCTTTTCTTCCTTTTCTTTATAATAAAAACAGAATGGTCCATTATTTATTTGAGGTGACGACACTCTTAGGAAATAAGAATTCAGTCCATAAGCAAGACCAAATAATCAGGATTTACATTTTTGTATTTTATCTTGGGCAATTTGGACAGTCTCATTTTTAACCAAAGGTTATTGCAAGATGATAATGGACATACAATTAAGGAACCTGAGTATTAGTATAAAGAATAGTTAGGAATAATTGATACCATATCTACATGCAAATTGTGTTGTGCGTTAGTATCCTTCCGTCTACTAAAGACAATGGCATAGTGTCCATTTTTAAAATATTTTTTAAATCTGCAACTGCAAGTGGCTGAATTGAACAATTTTTGAATGACAATCTCTGGTGCAGTGATTGCAAACAAATGGTGATGCTTGCTGGAGATGCTGTTGTCTCAGCGGTGGCTTCTTTCCTCTTTTTCAGTCCTTTTTGTTCCTTGTTTGATGAGGTGTCAGGTCATTTGGTCCTCTGTGTAAGCCTCCTATGTGTTGATGTCAATGTAGCATGGCCACGTAGTTTCCACATGCAAATTAATGATTATCAAATAGAAACAATTACTTGAAACCATGTAATTGTTTATAAGTTATTAGAATTAAGAATGGTTAATTGAAGCTATGATTGTCATTAGTTAGTTAAAACCACCCTAATTTCTCTGAAAAAAGGACTTGGTTCAGCATTAAATGACCCCCACAAGGCTTCACATAGGGGAGGAGGGGTTAACGTGCTGAACTGCAAAATTATAGCAAGTGAATTCAAACTCTAATCTATTACGTTCACTTTTGGACTAATACCCTTAGGACAGGCATGAATCTCTTCATAACCCCCCCCCAGATATGGGTTAAATAGTACAACTACTGTTCTTCTACAAGGATTAAATAACCCAGAACGACTGGTATGCCATTAAGAAAAAAAAAATCATATGCTATAAAATTAACCAACTAATTCTTGCAGGTTATACAAGATGTCGATAAAATTCTGCAGTAGATTTAGAATGTAACAACAAAGATGGCAGTCTTGTTGAAATGCAATAATTAAAACATACATAAAAAAATAAAATTACTAGATTTGAACATTCATTTAGTTTTTACTAAATGATTCTATCATTTGTACAAAGTGAGTTGTTAAGGTTTCAATTTTAAAACTGCTGCAAGAATTTATGAACACCCTGTGTTAATTGTTATTCTGTGTTACTCTCACCCTTAGCCTGGATTGAACCTGCAGTCTGGAAATGACTGTTACAGATTGTTAACTGTTGGACAGTGGAACAGTCAAATACCCCCTCAGCTTATTGGACTCTTCCTGGCAGTAGTGACAGTAATTATTTAAGCTGGTTATAGTGGGTTCATTGGAGGAACTAGTAACTGCATGGTTAGGCTGCAACATTTGAACTTATCAATGGTAGCAGAGCATTAAAACATGTCTACTTACAAACATCCACCCACATTTGAAAAAAAGGACTACTGCCAATGGAAGAAGGAGGTTGAATTGTGGCAGATGTTGACTGAAATGGACAAAACAAAGCAAGGTATAGCACTGGCACTCTCCTTGGAAGGAAAAGCAAGAGAAATTGCCATAGCTATAGATAAATCTCTCCTAACAGCTGATGATGGTGTTAAAAATGTTTTAACAGAACTGGACAAGTTATTTGAGAAAGAAAAGGCATACCAAATGTATGAGGCCTACACAAAGTTTGAAAATCTAAGAAAAACAGAGGCAATGTCAATGCTAGACTACATAGTAGAGTTTGAACAGTTAAATAAGAATGTACCAATTTAGAAATTGACACTGATGCATTATTAGCCCTGAAACTACTATATAATGCAAATCTTAGTGAGCAACAAAGACAGTTGGCTTTAACAGCATGCCCCCAAATGAAATATGAAACTATGAAAAATGTTCTCACCAGGATATTTACAAATAACAAAACTGAACTGCAGATGAATAGTGAAGTGGAGATAAAAGAGGAAGCATTAATAGCAGAAAATGTTGGTAGAAGAAGGGAACCGGTTGGAAGTTCTATGTATAGAGGAGCAAGATATAAAGGATATAATAGAAGGACAATTGGAAGAGGCTCCGGAAGAATGAATCCCGTATTTAATGGGGTTGTATCAAGATGCAACGTCTGTCAGTCGACACATCACTGGGCAAAAGACTGTCCACATGCCAACAAAATTGTTAATATGACAGAAAATGTAGAAAAACATTCAGAAGAGACAGTTCATATGACTTTAATGACAGAAGCTAAAGTATTGGACAAAATGTCAAATCAAGATGTTTTGGTAATGGAGGCGTGTAATACAGCAATTGTAGACACTGCATGTACCAAGACAGTTTGTGGTAATGAATGGTTGCAGTACATGCTTGATTCATTATCTTCTGAAGAGTTAAAGTCCGTCGAAATTAAAAAAAGTCATATGCCTTTTAAATTTGGAGATGGAAGGATAATGAACTCGTATCAAACTGTTACTTTCCCAGCAAAAATTGGCAGTCATCTATGTAACATAAAAACAGAAGTTGTAGAGTGTAAAATTCCATTGCTGTTAAGTAAGGAATCTCTAGCTAAGGCAAAAGCGGTGATTGACATTGGAAAAGATAATGTAATGATGTTTGGTGAGAAAATAAACATTCAAACTACATCAACGGGACACTATTGTGTGAATATCATGAGAAATGATAAGGAAAGGACCGATAATGAAAATATTGTTCTCGTAATTGATAACAACATGGAAAGAAGCGATAAAAGAAATACACTTTTAAAATTACATAAACAGTTTGGTCATGCTTCACAGGAGAAATTGTTGAATTTATTAAAAACAGCAGGCAAAATCGATCAGGACACTATAGATCTTCTCAAGGATATTTACAAGAAATGCCCTATTTGCCACAAATATACACGTCCTAAAAGGAAACCAATAGTTGGTTTTAATCCAGCAAATGATTTTAACCAAGTAATTGCCCTTGACCTTCATGAACTTGGTCCTGGCTTCTGGTATTTACATATGATTGACTTGTTTAGTAGACTAAGCATGGCTGTAATAATCCGTAGTAAAGAAGCAGGTGTCATCGTAGATAAGTTTATGCAGAATTGGGTCGCAATTTATGGCGCACCTGAAATTGGTCTTTTTACGGATAATGGTCTTGAGTTCAACAACAAGACTTTTCAAGAAATGGCTGAAAAGTTGAATTTATCACTCAAAACAACCGCAGCCTATTCCCCATGGTCAAATGGTATCGTTGAAAGGCATAATGCAATCCTGACAGAAATCATTAAGAAGATTAAAGAAGAAAATGTTATTTCATGGGAAACTGCTACAAGTTGGGCTGTAAATGCAAAGAACTGTTTGGTAAATGTACATGGATTTAGTCCATATCAGATAGTGTATGGCAGGAATCCAAACTTACCATCTAATATTATCAACAAACCCCCTGCTTTGGAAAATAAAACTATTGGTGAAGTGATGAAAAGGCATCTCACAGGTTTACAAGAAGCACGAAAAGCATATTTGGCAGCAGAATCGTCAGAAAGAATTCAAAGAGCACTAAGAAAACAAATAAGACCAAAGGGAGAAGACTTTAAACAAGGTGAAAAGGTATTCTTTTTAAGAGATGGTCAATGGAAAGGGCCAGGTTGGATTATAGGAAAAGACAATGTAGTTGTGATAGTAAGATATGGAGGTACTTATGTTCGTGTGCATGAAAGTAGACTCTTGAGAGCTTTAAAATCAAATGATATTGATAGTGATAAAACAACAGATAATATAGAAAGTGATGACAGTGAAGACGAGGACAAAGAAAATACGGATAATGCAGGTACTGAGAACAATGATGACTTTCCAAGAGATGTACATCAAGAAAGTGAAACAGAAGATGAAGATTTTGGAGTTACTGCAAACATAGAGAAGGATGGATCAGCATCTATTCAACAAGGGAATCCCAATGATATTAGAGTTCAGAAAGATAAAATAATTCAGTTCCAACTTGCAGAAAATGGGGAGGAACACGAAGCTAAAATTCTTGGACGAGCTGGAAAAGCATCTACCAAAACAAAGAACTGGTACAATATTGAATATATAAAACCTAATGACATAAAAGGAACAAGTATGTCTATTGATTTGTCAACTGTGAAGAATCTGAAGATCAAACAAATGGAAATACAAACAGAAGAGTTATACATATCAACAACTCTTGATTTTTCAGAAGCAAAAAGAGATGAACTTAGAAAATGGAAAGAACTGAAAGTTTATTCAGAAGTAGAGGATAAAGGACAAAAATGTGTGTCATCTAGGTGGGTAAATACAGTGAAAAATGAGGGTGACAAGATGAAGTTAAAATCTAGGTTGGTGGCAAAAGGATTTGAGGAAGACTGTCTCGAAGAAATACCAAAAAATTCACCAACAATCCACAAATCATCTCTAAGAACAGTATTATCAGTCATTGCACAACATAACTGGTCCGTCAACACGATTGACATAAAGACTGCATTTTTGCAAGGTGAAGAATTTGAACGGGATGTCTATATTAGACCACCATCAGAGGCATGTACTAAAAGGATTTGGAAATTAAGGAAATGTATCTATGGTTTAGCAGATGCATCATTGCAATGGTATCAGAAGGTAAAAACAACTATGTTAAGACTAAAAGGACAGGTATCTAAGGTTGATCCAGCAATATTTTATTGGTATGATGAGAAAGGCCTGTATGGAATATTTGCTGTGCACGTTGATGATTTCTTATGGGCAGGAAGCAATAAATTCCAAAAGGACATAGTATCAAAAATAAAAAGTATATTTGAAGTTGGAAAAGAAGCAACAAGTCCATTCAAATATATTGGATTGAATCTGAGTCAAGAAAATATGTGTATAATGTTAACACAGGAGGATTACATTAATAACATAACAGAAGTAAAACTAGACAAAAGGAAGAAAATTGTGCAATTATCCGAGGATGAGAAAACTGTGTTAAGAGCTAAACTTGGTCAGCTCTTGTGGATTTCCAAACAATCACGCCCTGATATTGCATTTGATGTGACAGATCTGGCTGGTAGAATCAACACAAGTACAGTTGAAGATTTGAAACGATTGAATAAGATTATCAAGAAAGTAAAATCTAACCACATTTCTTTGAAGTATCAAAATTTGGGCCAGGATCTAAAAATACATGTTTTTACGGATGCATCATTTGGAAATTTGCATGACGGTGGCAGCCAAGGAGGATATTTTATAATCACCAAAGGAGATAGTCAGAAGATGAATCCAATATCATGGCAATCCCGAAAATTGAAGAGAGTAGTAAAAAGTACATTAGCTAGTGAAACACTTGCTCTATCAGAAGGGATTGACAATGCATTCAATACCTCAATGCTCTTTGCTGAATTATTAAACAATAATCACCAAAAGACTTTTCCCATCCAATGTTTTGTAGATAACAAGGATTTGGTCGAAGCAATTAAATCGACTAAACTTGTGGCAGATAAAAGATTAAGGATTGAAATAGCAAGGATCAAAGAAATGTTAGATAAGGAAGAAATCACTTCAATAACATGGATAAAATCTAATGATCAAATTGCTAACTGTCTAACTAAAAGAGGCGCTTCACCTTACAACATGATAGACTGTTTAAATAATGGAGAGATGACATACTTTTGAATAGAAAAGGAATTAGATTGTTAATTGTTATTCTGTGTTACTCTCACCCTTAGCCTGGATTGAACCTGCAGTCTGGAAATGACTGTTACAGATTGTTAACTGTTGGACAGTGGAACAGTCAAATACCCCCTCAGCTTATTGGACTCTTCCTGGCAGTAGTGACAATAATTATTTAAGCTGGTTATAGTGGGTTCATTAGAGGACTAGTAACTGCATGGTTAGGCTGCAACATTTGAACTTATCACCCTGTATAACTGACTTTATCAGAGTTTTAAAATCCAAACATTATTCATGCATGTATGAGTATTAAAAAAAACTCATTTAAAAATATAATTTTTCAAGGTCATAAAGAAAAAAAACAAATGTTAAAGCCCTGAATTGATATAAAGGGTGTCTATAAAGTCCTGCAACAGATTTAAAATCTAACAACAAATATGGCAGTCTTGTTGAAATGCAATAATCGAAATGCACATAAAAATAAAACTACCCGAGTTGAACATTCATTTGGTTTTTACTAAATGATTCTATCATTTGTACAACATGAGTTATTAAGGTTTCCATTTTAAAACTACTGCAAGACTTAATGAACACACTGTATTTGGTAAATGCAATTTGTGTGTTAAAATTGTGTTGGGCTCTGATGGCTTGTCACATCTTCTTGAGAATGGATTCTATGGGATTGTTTAGATAAGCTGGACTTTTTTAATTTTTTTTAATTTTTTTTTTTTTTTTTTTTTTTTAGTCTCTTTATTTCTTGAAAAGCCAGTCAGGCTAAATTGAGAATTATATCTTGTTTGTCCACTTCAGTTGAAAACTATTGAACACACATTTTAGATGGTGAGAAAATCATTCATATGAGAATGTAGTTGTCAATAGGAAACTAGTTCAATGTATCGAAAATGAATTGTAAATTATTTGCTATACTGTTGTAAGTTGCATATCTAATTGTGTGTGTGTGTGCGTTGGTTAATAGAATGATAGCTATGTTAAAGTGCAAGGTGACTGGGTGCAAAGAAAGCAGCACATGTGTAGGCCCAGAGGGATGACTCTAAGAGGGCAAAGAAAAGGTCACACATCTGGACTGGAAATTCATTGTAGGTTTCTGATGATTAACTGATTTGTGGGTGTAGATCTAATGATAGGAGCTAGAAAGAAAATAATGGACAAGACATTCGGTCTTTGATAGTGAGAGTTAACTAAGTAATTCACTCGGAGTGGCTCAGGTGAGCATTAATTCCACTCAGGGCAGTATTAATGGTTAGTTTTTCTCCCTTTATGCTAATACCCTTGGGAAAGGTATGAATCCATCTCTCCTTATCTACTGGTAAATAGTAGAGCAGACTGTTCTTTAGCAATGCTAAGATAACAGGTCTAGAAGAAGGAAAACTAAATTCAAATCAGCTGTACTCTGCTTAAAAATTGACCTTGTGTCACACCCTACCCATGTTGGAGGGATTGGGTGAATACACATGATTATCAATGACTTCACCCATTATTCAGTATCCAAACTGGCAGAGGGAGAAATAGTTTCATGCCTTGCATTCAGTCAACCAATATCATTCTGCTTGGCTCACTGAAAAGGCTGACTTATTCTGAGAATTTGGTCAGTTTTGTTTTATGGCATATCAACCTCAGTGGGTCATTTAATTCTGAAAAGATTTTAAATAAAATTCATTCTTAATGGATAATCAAATTTAAAAAAAAAATTTTTTTTATAAACTCATGTTTTTCTATTTAACTAATAGATGACACCCTAACAGGTACTACCACTCAGGGTCAGAGTGGACCAGGGAGCAATGGTGATGAAGGGGTGCTCCACATTCCCCAAACCTCCAGAACTGGAATCTCACCAACAGATAGTTTAACATCATTCCCAGGACATGAAGACCCACCGCCATCTAGCACCCATATGATAAAAAGGGTTGTGGCTTGCCATAAGGGCAATAGGGTTGGGGCAATCATATAGGTGCTTGATGTGACCAGCTGATTGATCGGATGGGGCCTCTCCGATCGTCCGTCTAGCCCAAGAAAGGGCCAAAGTGGAGTATTGCAAGTCATGGACTGCTCAACCACCTGGGTTCTATCCTGGTTGCCACACACGGTCAACAGGTCACCCCATTGGGGGAGTCTTACCCTTCAGCAGAGGTGCAGTTGGTGCATTTTAATGCCCCAGCTGACGGTGTGGTGTTCTTCGAAGTGTATTTTATGGTGATACAAATCTAATAAATTCATCATGTGGTAAATTCTTTGGTGATAAATTTAGAATTTAATTATTACTTTTGAGAATTTAATAAAGAGCTTTGGATTTACCCAACCCCTCTACATGTGCAGAATGCAACTAAAGATCAATTTCTTAAACAGTTTAACAGATTTGAATTCAGTTTTCCTTCTGCTAGACCAGATGCTATACTAAGGTTAAAGAGCCCAATCTGCATTACTAATTACCTATAGGTGGACAGAAAATAGTTGGATGCATATTTTTTTTCCAAGGGTATTAGCACTGTGAAATGCAAACAGCCTTGTCAAGGATTTGAACTCGGTTCACCATGTCCATTTCCTACAATGATAACCAAATTTCATGACAAGCCCTTCCATAAAAGTAAAGAACTCTAGGGTTACAGAAACCCAATATAATAACCAGCCCCATCAACTGGGACTGTAGAACGTGTTGATTGCACCCCTGCAGATGGGGTAAGATCTCCACCCCAATGGGGCCACCTGTTGGCCGTGGCTGGCACCTTGTGATGCTTAAGGACAGAACCCTGGTGGCTGAGTAGTCCATGACATGCAACAGTGCAACACTCCACTTTAACCCTTACTTGGGCTAGACGGCTGGTCAGAGATGCTCCTTCTAATCAATCGGGTGGTCACATCAAACCCTAGTACCTATATGATTGTCCCAACCCTATTGCGCTTTTGGTAAACCCTCAGTCCTTTTTATTATGTGCTAGAAGGCAGTTGCTGAGGGTCTTAGTGTCTCAAGTATAATGTTAAACTGCATCTAGTGGTGGGGTTCCAATACTAGAGGTCTAGGGAGTGTATAGTACCCCTTCATTACCATTACTCCTTGGATTACTTATTTGGAGTGGTAGTACCTGTTAGGATACCATCTATGGGTTAAATACGTAAAAAAAAAATGAGGGTCCTGTCTATGGGTTAAATAGATAAAAAAAAGAGTTTAAAAAATTTGTGTGACTCACACCTATCTTCCTGTAGTGTCCGTTTTCTTAATAAATTCTGATCACTGAAATGCTGCAATACTTAATGAAGGGTGGTTTGGTGTCTTTAATTTCATGTCAACCCTTTTGGGTCATTTAATGGCAAAGCCACCCTAGTGGAAGAAATGTAGTGGTACTATTTAACCCATAGCAGGGGGGATGAGGGTTTCATACCTTCCTAAGGGCATTAGTTTAAAAGTGAATGCAATAGCGTGACTGTAATTTGAACTTGCTTACTATGTTGTCACAGTCCAGAATGTTAGTCCCTACATGATGGGGACTCCCCCTAATAAGGAGTGAGTGATTAATCTGGCAAACCACTCTCCCATAATTACCTTATCTTAGAGAAGCAGTAATATTATTGATACTTAAGCAATTAAATGATTTAATTTTGTTTTCTTCATTTTAGGGAGCTGGAACTTGTGAGGGTACACTTATTGAAATCATGGTGACCAGGACAAATGAGGAACTTGAAGAAATTAAAGAAATTTACAGAAATGGTAGGTTTAAAAAAAAAAAAAATTCTTTACTAACAAATATACAGTGTCCCCCCAAAAAAAACTGACTTATGCTAATAATATAACAAATTCTCACTCAAATGATCTCAAATTTTGGACCATATGACCTTAAGGCACCTCTTCCGTGATCTCAACTTGTGGGGACACTTTTCTCATAAAAATCCGGTTTTTTAGGGGTTAGATTTGTAATTTAAAAACTCTAAAAATAGTCTGTAAACAATTAACCGGATTTTGACGGTGTAAATGGAAAAAATGTCCCCACGAATCGAAATCGCAAAAGGGGTGCCTTAAGGTCATATGGTCCAAAATTTTAACAAAGTGTGTAAAAACTAAGTTTTAATGTTTTTTCCAGGGTAAACTCTGACATTCCCTAGCAATAAAAAGGCATTTTGTGTGTTCGAATATTCTCAAACACAAAGAGTTTGAGGCTTTGTGAAATTGATTATGAATTTCTATTTCCCTCTGAGTATCTTGTTTAAATTTTGATAAATAAATCTTTTATTTCTCTGAATTTTTGAGGTGAGGCTTCATGAATACTATTATCTGCATTATTCAGACTATTGTCCTCATCTTAATTGTTATCTGTACAACATTTTGGCCAATGTACAGATAACAATGAAGATGAGGACAATAGTCCGAATAATGCAGATAATACAAATCTTCTATTATTCAACATGATGCCTATTTAATTTTGTTTGCTTAGGACTTGTGAATTACTTTGATATTCAAACTTCAAATCATGTCATTTTTTTCTGGACACCCTGTATATTTATGTATTAATACTATTTAAGAGTTTTACAGCCTGTAAAACTGTTGAATAATGAATTAGAACATTTTTATAGGCAATAACGATGTAGAAATGGGTATTTGCCAACTGATATTCGATGCCACCTGGGCTAATGGCTGAAAATATAAGATGTTGTCATCTGCTATTTAACAGCTCTACAGCCTACAGTTAGAAATGCAATATAATAAATTACAACATTTTTATAGGCAATAGTGATGTAGAAATGGGGCTTTAGAATACACTAACTGCACCTCTGCAGAGGGATTAAATCCCCACAATGAGGCCACCTGTTGGCTGTGGGTGGTGACCTGTGATGCTTAAGGATGGGACCCTGGTGGCTAAGCAGTCCATAACATGCAACACTACTTTGGCGCTTACTTAGGCTAGACAGGCGGTCAGAGAGGCCCCCGATCAATCAGCTGGTCACATCAAGCCCAAATTGAGTTTTATAAAAAGGAAAAAAATTGAGTACCCATCAAGAATGAAACCAAAAACGTCTTCAGCATAAAATAACCCAACAGGGGTTGACATGCTGTAAAATCCAACCAACCAAGATCTTCAACCTAGGGGCCTATAAAATCTTAATCCAACCCTGTACAGAATTCCACTCCTTTCTCTTTTTATTTCATTTTTCTTTTAAGCTTAACTAAGTCTGGCACAAAGGGCGGAAAATAGGGAATGGAAGGTTGTATTTATATTTTTTTATTTTTAATATCACTGTAATTGGGGGCCTACAAAACTTTAATTCAACTCTGATGTTATCAACCAATAATAGATATCAAATGAGGGAAAACAAAAAAACGTATTTGTAAAATTACAAGCAGTAAATGTTATGAATTGTCTCCCTTGCTTTATTTTCTAAACGAAGGGAAATAATTTGTCTGAATTTTTTTTTACATGAGTGTTGATAATTTAGATTTTTCAGACTGCTGTCCTCATCTTTATTGTTATATATAGAACGTAAAGAATGACAGAGGGCACATTGGGTGAAACATTGTGTAAATAACAATAAAGGTGACAACAATAATGTGAGAATCCCGTTCTGCACCTTCGATGCACAATGTCTAGACTCCAATGTTGTGATGTTCTGTGCTGGCAGATTTGAAGGGCACAAGTCAGAGACAGGTTCACAAGGACCAAAAAACAAACACAAAGTCTGATAATAGGACGCTGATGGAAGAGAGAGAATGTATTACTTTAGAAATTTATCTCACCTGGCTGTCTACTGACTTCACTTGATGTGGATTTGGGGTTAATTCTACTGCTACCAACGTTAACAGGCCCGGGGTTGACTGCCTAAGACTTGGGGCTTAGCTGAATTTATGTAAAATTCTCCCCTACACCTCTCTACGGCTGGACCACCCAAATGGCTGACACTTAAATCCAACGCAGACTTTTAGTCGGCATTATCCCTTAAAATTAAAGCAATTAAATCTCTCTTCGGACTTAGCGTCCATTAATTTCTTCAAAAGAGATTTCCTCATAAAAATAGCCTTTTTGCTTTTAATACCTAGATGCCTAAAGATATTATCACTAAGTGGCCCTACTTCACAGTGGCCGTACAACTCTCTTAAACCTTACGGCCTAATCTTTTGTGTTCGTAAAAAGGACAACCAATCAACCACCCACCTATGCCTGGGCTTTAACACATTCTATTTTTATTTATTTATTTTTTCTGACCATGTTCTTCCTCAATCATAGTATCACAATAAATAAATAAATCCAAATAATGCAAAAGAGAAATAATTAGAGTAAATATGCTAAAAATTTATTTTAAATTTTTATTGTGCCTCTGTACACTGAACTATTTTTTTTCCATTACACCACATTGAGGATTTTTTTTCTTTCTATTGTAGAATATGAAGTCGAATTGGAAGAAGACTTGGCAGGTGACACCAGTGGTTACTTCCGTCGAATGATGATTTCCTTGGTCACTGCCTCTCGGGATGAAGGCTGGTGGGCTGATCAAGATCTGGCCATGCAAGATGCTCAGAGAATATATGATGTAATTTGACCATTTTTATTATTTATTATTCATTTATTTCTACTAGCAGGACCTGTAGATATACCACAGTATGATAATAACAACATATGTTTACTTAAGAGCTATTGCAAATACTTCAATACGTAAAAAGTATAATAATCTTGATTTAATTTTTCTTTCTTTCCTTTTCATCTTTTTAGATTGAAACAGATTAGCATTATTGCTTCCACATGATCACTCCCTCTTTCTTTCCCCTACTTTCTTTTTCTTATATTTTTCTGTGTAGCATGTCCTTTTTCTTCCCTTTCTTTATAATAAAAACAGAATGGTCCATTATTTAGCAGAGGTGACATAATAATTAAGAATTCGGCAATTGAGTGACACCAAATAATCAGGATTACATTTTTGCATTTCATCTTGGACAATTTGGATGTTCTCATTTTTAACCAGAAGGTGTTGCAAGATGATAAACGGTCAGAAGATTAAGGAACAAGAGTATTAATATATAGATTTAAAATTATTTTTTTTTTTTTTTTTTTTTTTTAAATCTAAAAATTAGGCATAAACTCCTGCTGACATGATTAGATAATCAGAATACGTGTTCTCTCTCCTGCCCCACCCCCAAATTTTAACAGATGCTCATTTTTATCTTTTTTTTCAGGCTGGTGAGGGTCAAGCTGGCACTGATGAGTGCGAAATCAATTCTGTTCTTTGTCAAAGAACATTGCCTCAATTACAGGCAACTCTTAGCGCCTACGCAGAACTTGCTGGTAAAGATCTTCGTGAAGCTATTGAAAGTGAGACCAGTGGTTCTGTACAAGAAGGATATCTTTCTATTCGTGAGTATTTCATTCTAACATAGTAAGCTTTGTGTGTGGAAAAAAAAAATTAAATGCCTCTGAACTGGGTTTGAACCCAAACATTTACTAGTCTGGTTAGATCAAGAGAATGGGGTTCCAGTGACAAGGTGTCTAACATGCTGGACTACAACATAGCAAGTTCATGTCATACTATTATATTAATATCCTTGTAGGAAGTGCGTGGTGCGATGGTTAAAGTCATGGGAAATGGACTCGTCACCCAGAGTTCAAATCCTGGATGTGATAATTGCATTTAACTTTGCGCTAATACCCTTGGGAAAGGTATGAATCCTACTCTCCCTCCAGCTATGGATAAATAGTAGGGCAGACTGGGCTCTTTAACCTTGGTTAGGCAACCAGTCTAGGAGAAGGAAAACTCTGAATTCAAACCTGTTGAACTCCGCTTAAGAAATTGACCTTGTATCACATCCTGCTCGTGCGGAGGGGTTGGTAAATATATATATTAATATCCTTGGGAAAGGTATGAACTCCTTCATCGACCCCCAGCTTATGGGTTAAATAGTACCATTAATGTTCTCCAACAAAGAATGGCTTTGGCATTTGAATACCCCATATCTTATTGTAATGGAGATTGTGTGTTTGTCTGTCTGTAACCGAAACTATATTACTACTCAAGTCACAATTCCTTTAGTTATTTACGTCATATTCTCCATGGTTTTATTTTTATTTAAACCTCAATTATTAATAAAATTGTTTTACATTTATACTGTTAACCATATCCACATACTAATAACATGCAATTATATTTATATATACAACAAAATAGCGGTTTACAGTGTGAATGGGAAGGCTAATTTGCATATTGATATTAAAAATGTAATTTTAATAAATATATGCTTACTGTTATTGGTTTCTAACTGTTTGATTTTATTTTAATGAATATAAGCAACAATCTCTTCAATGAATCTTAAATGAAATCCATTTACAAGAAAAAATAAATGTCATTTTATTCTTTACTTCCTCTTTTAACTAAATACTTAAATTAGAAAAATAAAAATGAAAGACGAGAGTGATGGAAGAGTAAGTTTCAGTTGTTCTATTTTTCGATTATACCCTCCTCCTGTTTCAAATATTTTTATCTGCATTTTTATTCATTTACATTAGCCTTTCTAATTTAATATAATATTATATTAAAACTTAGATACTTGCACCCGGAGGGTGCATATATTTGCTAGTGACATTAAACAAAGAAACCAAAACTTTTTTAGATAAAAAATTCACATGAAGGTTATACAAAAGTAATTCACTATTTATAATTTTTTATGCAAGATGATGCTCCTGCACATTCAGCTATTGTTTGAGAATAGCTGAATCACTATTCATCCTGAGAGATGGATGGGTAGATATGATCCGCATGAAAGGGAGAGGTTCAACATCTGGTCCCTTGATATCCTTCAATATTTTTTTAAGATTTATTTTTCATGTACATAATTTAATTTTGTGTTTAAATTTAATGTTGAAGCAACTTGAGGGTCCACTTAACCAGAAGTGCTCAATTTCTAAATCCAGATACAAATAAGCTGCGACTGAAATCCAGCTGGAATATATGAAGTATATTGATTTGAAGGAATACAGACCAAAATAGAAATTTCTAACCTTTCGTATAAAGAAAGACTTAGGAGGATTGACTTACCATGTTTGGTTTATCGACGCACAAGAGGGGATATGATTGAAGTCTACAAAATATACCCATGGATTTTATTCAACAAACTTTGATCTACTAAACATTGCTGAAAATCTCAATACCAGGGGTCATAAATTAAAACTCTTAAAAAAATTTGTAAAGTAAATGCAAGACAAAATTATTTTAGTAACAGAGTGGTGAATACATGGAATAAACTACCATCATCAATAGTGAATGCCCCCATCTCTAAACTCCTTTAAGGCAATGTTAGATAATCTGTGGAAAGAGTATAAATATTTTGTGGAATTAAGATGAATGTTTATAAGGAATATCTGACCTAATATACCAGCTAAAAAAAAGATCTATTAAAAAAGATATAGTTGGATTATATACTGACATTTTATGTCTAATGAATTCACGGATTGTCTTCCCCTGACCATTTTTTTTAAAAATTTATTTTTCCAGTTGATGCTGCAATTGATTTGAGAAGATATTTTGCCAAACGTATGTATGAGTCAATGGCTGGAATTGGAACCAGCGATTCTGATCTCATTCGGTTGATTGTTTCCAGAAGCGAGGTATAAAACTCTTTCTATATTTATTCAAATGTATATTAAATGTATATTCCATAATCCATGTTAAATTCTCTTTAGTCCTGCATTAGCAGATTTTTAATCTCTTCAAAACCAGGTTATACGTATATATAACTTTTACATTTATTTAACTCTGGTACAATAGTGGTTGTGGTTTATTTAGAATTAATCATTTTATTATTACTAATTATCATTTAAGCATAAGTCAGTTTTGCATAATCGTATCTATCCTATAAGTAAAAAAAACAAAAAACAGGCACAATTACATAGGATAGTTATTAGTACTTATTTTTATGTAAGATTTCTATAATTTTGATTTTTCACTGTTTCATCTTTATTGTGGTATGTAAAATGTATGTAAAGTTTTGGTCTCTGTATCCTCCAGCCTTCCTTGGGTGGTTTATATACCACAATAAAGACAAGGCCAACAGTACGAAAAATTAAAATTATACACAGTCTCATCTAAAGAAGAAAAAAAAAACTGGACAAATAAGATTTCAAATTGTGATAATTTTGAATAATCATATTCTAGAATTATTGATAAATATCTTCTATTTTTATCATGTAGATATAATTTTATAATATTATAGATATATTTTATCATGTGGATACAACCGTTTTTTTTTTTTTTTTTTTTTTTTTTTTTTTACATCAAAGAAAATCTGTTTATGGATTAGAGTTTTTCATTAAGTTTATGAACCATTTACTGTAAGCCCGCGATTTCTCCAACTAATAGGAATGGGCAGTGGCTTTCTTTTAATGTCACTAGTCCTTTCATTCCAAATGTAGTGTAGGGGTACTTATTTTTTCTTCCATTTATTTTATCTATCTATTTGTAATGGTAAAATAAAGAATCTTTACCATTTTGATAATTTTGAAATCCTTAAGGTTTGAAATATCTAATGAATAAAATAACAAATAAACCACAGAAACAACCAACATAAACAAATATTTGATATTTACACGAGTTTTGAATGGACCCCCAGAAGAAAAGGGAGTAATAAAATTGGGCTGTGATTGGGTTGGGTTGCACTTTTTATAACCTTAATAAAACTGCTGAGCACAATCCAAACATGGATATTTTTTTCAAAATTTCTGCCAGCTTAGGCCTAAATCCAGACTTGTATAAGGTCCATCAAACCCAGTGTTTATTATACAGGATGTTGATAGTCTTGCAGTTCTAGAATTGAAAACTCACATTGTACAAATGATAGAATCATTTAGTAAAAAAAACATAAAAGTTCAACTGTTGTAGTTGTATTTTTTATATACGTTTTGATCATTGCATTTCAACAAGATTACCATCATTATTGATATCTTAAATCTGTTGCAGGACTTTATAGACATTTTGTATGTATAAAAACTAGGAAATATTTTTCTGTGTTAAAATCATAATTCAATCTGATCAAATATTTGTCTTTTTGGAAGTCATCAGTTTTATTCATTTGATTTTTTTTTTTTTTTAAATTTAAAAAATTTTTTTTTTTTTTTTTTTTTAAAGAGTTTGAAGAGAAACAATTTCTACATTCTTCTGTGTTGCCTTTATTTTTTCCTTTTCAATCATTTTTCTTGATTTGGGTCAAAGCTTAAATGTTCACATTTCTTGGGACTGCTTATTTTTGCATCTTTTTTTTTTCTTTAAATTAAATTTTATTTTTATCACAAAGCTTCAATTTGCACAATTTTAAAATTCTTTTGCTTAATTATTTTGGACATCTTGAATATGGCTGAGCATACTTTCTTTAAATTCTTGTCTTTTATTATATTTTCAATTTCTTTTATTAATTAAATGTTTTTAGATTGTTTTATTTATTTCAACAATAGTATGAGTTTGACCAATATTAATTTTAATGACAACTGAATATAGAATTAAATCAAATGTTTCTTGCATATCCAATGTCACTACACTTTTTGTAAAAATGTTTTATAAACATTTTAGATATACAAAGTATCAGGGAATTTATTATTAAAATAATTGAAGAACATTTTGATTATTTCTTTCTAAATTCATGTCTTATATTTTCTTTTGAGATGTATATTTAGTTATTTATTTTATTTATTTATATTGTTTTTTGTGTTTTTTCCCTCCTTCATTCTTTACTTAAGAATTTATTACATTCATTCAGAAAATTTCAATCTTCATAAAATTAGTAAGTGGCTGGCATAAAATTAATTGTCCTTTTTATTTAAGTAATTATATTCTATTTGTAAATTAGATAAAACCAAGCCGAGAATAAATATGACATAATAGGAAAAGTTTTCTTCTATAAACTGTTAAGTTCTAGTTATTGTTGGTTTAGATCAATGTGTTCTTGGATATCAAACTGACAAAAAATGATCTAATTAAAAATAGATAAATAATTGCATAGTTAATGTTAAATAATAATACTTATGTATAACTGATATTGAGAATTTTTTTATTTATGAATATAGCAAACTCACTGTATTAAATAAAATACGAGACTAAACTTATGACTAAAAGTTTCATGCTGAGATATATATATATTATTTTCACTCCTTTTGGGTTTTTCACATCAGTGTTAGCTGATGGTATTTCACTGGAGGCTGAGTGACAACAGGTCTCCACGACTATTCTGAGTATTCTAGCCGATTGCAGTAGTCTGGATGGTCTTTATTATTAGTTTTATTAGTAGTGGTATTAATAATAGTATTATTAGTAGTATTAACAACACCGACAACACAAAAGAAAACATTTTAGCATTTTATTTTTTAGTCTAACACTTTCTTATCCATAACTATACTTTTAAATCCCTTAATCTACTAAACATTAATTAACAGCTTGATAACTGCAACTTTATATTCTTTATTTTACTTTTTACTTCAGCAAAGATAAAAAAAGAAAAAATGCTTTTATTAGAAAACTTAATAATTCAATATTAATATATTTATGCTATCTAAGGGACATAACTCCTATAAAGCTACGAAAAGTTATAAACGAAAGATGTGCTTTATATAACACATTAATGCTCTTGTAAAAATAAATATAAAATAAAGTTGAGATAATCTTATTCCAGCTTTGCCACTAAAACATTTCCATTTCTAAAAGAATTAGGCACCCCATCCATTTACCAATTCCGGAAGAAATCTTATTTGAGCTTCATACTCGTCTGATTCAGACTCTATAATTAGCAAACGTTTAGAACTTTATTTTTAAATAAAAGTTGGAGTGGCCTATTGTCTGTATCAGCCGGACAACGAGGGAGTCTATTCCCTTTTCCCTAGTGCTAGAGCAGGGAGATTGGTTTTGCTGAGGACGATCAGTTCCCCACTTTACCACACAGATCAGATTACCCAAACTGTGCTACTCATGTGCTGAGTTGGCAGGGACCGGTATTGAACCAGGAACCTTGATATTTTGAGATGGGTGCTCTACCGACTGAGCAAAACCAAAATATTTTTGGGAATTGATTTATTTCGAAATATATATATATATATACACACACACACACACACACACACACACACACACACACAATAAATATTGATTTTCAGTTGATTATAGCTCATGCACTCTTAACAATCACACACCAACTGCACTTCTGCAGAGGAGTATGATCCCTCCCCCCACAATGTGCTCACCTGTTGGCTGTGGGTGGCAAGCCTTGATGCTTAAGGATGGATCTTCAGTGGCTTAGCAGTCCATGAGATGCAACATTCCACTTTGGCCCTTACTTAGGCTAGATGGGCAGGTGGAGAGGCCCCTTCCTATCAATTGGCTGGTCTCGTCAAGCCCTATAACCTATATGATTGTCCCAACCCTATTTCTTTTATGGCAAGCCCCAACCCTTTTTATCATATGGGTGCTAGAAGGCTGTAGTTGAGGGTCTTAGTGTCCTGGGTATGACATTAAACTCTATCTGATGGTGAAACTCCAATTCTGGAGCTCTGGGGAATGTGGAGTACCTCTTCATCATTACTTCCAGGTCCATTCTGACCCGGAGAGGTAGTACCTGTTAGGGTCCCATATATGGGTTAAATAGAGGAATGTGAGTTTTTTAAAAATCTCCTTTAAAAAAAATTGATTATCCATCAAGAAAATAAAAGGAAGGTTGACATGCCATAAAATCCAACCAACCAACATCAAATGGCTATGGGGTTCTACCCGAGTAAAATAGGAGTCAAAGGGGTCCATAGTTGGAAAGAAAATTGAGAACTATTACATAGATGATCTGAACCTTTTCCTGGTGTAGTAAAAAGCTCAAATAAATTTCTTGCAATATCTTGGAATATCTTCCTTACCAAATTGCCATACATCAATTCCTTCTCACAATTCTTCAGGCTTCAAGCATTCTTCCTTCTCCACTTCTTCTCATTAATTCCTCAAGCTAAGATTTCAATTCTAAGCTAAAGCACCCGTACTTATTTCTTCCTTTTCAGGTCGACTTGGAGATTGTGAAGCAATTTTTTCAAGAAATGTATGAGAAGTCATTGGCAGAGTGGGTCTCTGATGAATGTAGTGGAGACTACAAACGCATGTTGTTGTCTATCATAGGTTAAAATCTTACATTTTTGTTTACAGTGTTTTTCATTGTAAAGGTCGGGGAGAGGATATCTAAATGAAAAAAAAAGAGAAAAAAAAAAAGAAATCCTTCCTCTTCCTTTTATGAAACTATTTACATTATATTCATGAAAAATACATTTTCCACCCAGAATTTAAATTTATCAAATTTACAAATTGTTTTGGAATTTTTAAGAATTCACAAGTTGCCTTTTTTTGTAGTTCAATTTGAATTTGTGACAATAAAACGAAACAACCTACTTTATACATTTTTTTTTTCTCGATATACAATGAAAATCTTATTTTCAAGACTTTATGAAAACTTTAATTCATAAATTGAAGTCTTTCCGATCAGTATGGTGGGGAGGGGGGGGGTTAAAATTTGATGAATTAATACTGAAAAATAGTTATTTAATTTTCTTTTTTTTTTTTTTTTTTTTCTTCTTCTAAAGGTGAAACTAAAATTCAAAATGGCCATTTTTCCTTTTGGTTTGGTCATTGTTTTTGTATTGTCACATTTTATGCTGGTACCCACCATCTTGGATCCAGTATTAGATGAAACTTTATTTCAAGCATTATTGTTGATATTTTGGAAAACTTTTTTGCTAATTTTTAATAAAATGAACAAGCTTTATCGAAAATTTCGATCGATTCAAAAATAAATTTCTATCTTGAAAAAAAATCGTGTTCATGTGGTCTATCACTTTTTATTAGTTAGAAATTTGCATGGACACATTTTTCAAAAAATAAAATTTTCTGCTTGAATTTTTTAACTTTGTGTTTTTATGTGTACATCATTTCAAAGAATCTAACCGATTTTGTCTGCACCTTTTTTTACTGACTTTTTAAAAGCGGCTATTTGAAGTTTTTGAGGATCTTTAGTTAAAACTTTAGTTGGTAGATGAATGCTAGGATAGACAAGAATGAAAAATCTTCAAGATCTTATGAAGATTGGTCATTGAATTATCTCCCCTTAATAAAGACATTCAGCTGATTTTTAGATTAAATGTAGAAAATAGGGAAAATTGAACATTAGCTACATAAATGAGTGTAACTTCCCCTTGTTTGTTTTACTTTGAGGAAGCCATTTGTTTTGTCTGCCATTTTCATTTCACCGTAAATCTACACTGAAAATACGAATTTGTTCGAATCCATACAACTGAATGTTTTAACACGAAAATATCATAAAATGTGTTCTTAATAACAATTAAGTTCATTTCAAATAATGTGCAAGCACAATTTTCTCTAAGTGAAACAAACAAGGGGAAGTTACTCTCATTTATGTAGCTAATGTTCAGATTACTGAAAATAGTTTCTTTTACTTCTCAAATTATTACAAATAAAGAAAAGTCTAACTTTTCAATGGGAAATAAGATTAATTAATTTTTCATGTGAAGAATGTAAACTGATGAGTAATTGCTTTCGCAATTTCAAAAGACTGACAACAAAATCTGTCTCTTGCAAGAATTGCGCAGCAGTCTTTAACCTCAACACCACATCAAAGTGTCTCACCTCTTTCCCTGCTGCACCTGGTGTTTCCCTGCACAAATTAATCTAGAATAATTATTCTCGTCAATTCTCCCGGCTCTGAGATAGTGTTTTCTTAAATTAAGTTAAGGCAGCCATATTTACTTTTCTTTCGAGCCCTTCTCTTATTTTGCACGCAAGACACATTCATACCTGCTTTGAGCTCTGAGGTATGTTATTTCTTTTGCTACACCAGGTTAATGAAAAATACTATATTTTAATTTGGTTTAGATAAATAAGATTGAAATTGCAAGATTGGTTATGATTTTTATTCCACCTTTTTTAGATTCTTTTTCCTTAAAATAAATTCTCTAGTTTTGTATCTTACCAATTTATAATCCCCCCCCCCCAAATATGTTTATTGTTCATCTATCATTACATAACTCAAAAACTGCTAGAGTTATAGCCACAACATTTTTGGGACTTACTCATTAGATTCTTTAGCATGTTTTTTCTATATCAGTTTTTGAAAATTCCAAAACTAATTTTTGCACAAAGGGTTTATTTACAATGTAAATTTAATGCTAAACTGAACCCTTTGTGTTCATCATGTTAACTAAACCAAATCTTTTTTATTTAACTGTATAAAGTAGACATTTAGCTGCAAATTTCCTAACAAAAAAGGTTTTTGTTTTGTTTTTTTTACCTAATTCATTTTTTTTTCTGGTCACTAGAAATGTGACTTTAAAATAAAATGTTGTCTAAGCAATGGGCACTGGGGGACATAAACATTTAACGTCTTAAATTTTGATTAATTTCACAAAAACCTACTTTAGTGTCATGCCTGTGTTTATTGCTACAACTGAAAATTCTGTCAGACATAGATATTCAAGGAGTCAAAATAGTTTACTCAATCATTTACACCAAAAATATATAATTTTCATTTAACAAATTTTAGATGGTAAATTCGATATAAAGAATTTTTTTTTTTAGATTTAAGGAATTTCTTTAGCTGTAAAGTAAAAGGTAAACTGTAAGATCTAGATTTTTATTTGATTTAGGGTTTTTACAGACCAAAAATAAATATATGGCATTTTATTAAAGTAGATTCCAAATTTTTTTAATATTTATAAAAAAAATGAATTTGGGTGAAATGAAACTTTCTTTAAAATAAGTTTGAATAAAGTTTTATTCACTTGTTTCACTTTAAAAAATTTTTTTTATAGTTTAGGGTATTTTAGAAAAAAGAAATGTACATAATGCTACCCAGAGGCCCATTTCTCTCTTTCTCCCAAGAATTTGGCATCTTTATTTCTTTGCTTGTTGCTGCCTATTTGTCTTTGTGTTTGGCATTTTTGCACATGAGCTTATCTTTCTTTCTGCATGAATAAGAAATCTTTTTTTACTGTTTCCTGTTAAATTTATTTGCCTACAAATCATTTTCATTTACTAACATTGTTTTTTTTTTTTTTTTTATCTATCCTTTTGAAAAAGAAAAAAAAATTAGATTCTGAATTTTTTTTTTTTTTTTTTTTTTTTTTTTAAATCTAAATCCATATTTTTTTCTCTTGGAAGTTTTCATTGTCCAAGTCTCTATCAGCAAAACATCTTTTAATAATGGTTTGGTGGTTGGTTTTGAAGTATAAAGAAAAGTGAGGTAACTATGATGGTGTTCATTTACGTTTGATTTACTTTTTTAATAAAAAAAAAATCCATTTATCAGAAGATTTATGAAAGCACAGAGCCATGAAAAGTGAGATGTTGATGGTTCGTAGAATTTGTCAACATTATTATTTTTTTTCATCCCGAAATATTAAGAGAATAAATCAAAGGTAAATGAACAAAATCATACTTCCTTTTTCTTTACTCTTGCATTGTGATTGCCACCAAAACCAACCACCAAACCAATATACACACAATGCTTCAAGCAAATTATAAAACTCATTTTTTTATTTTTTTTATTTCATAAAATGTATAAAATAAGCAAATCTTGAAGGGTTTTTGACAGAAAATAAATGTTGGTCTCAAATGGATGACTGTTGACATGTGGATCTACTAAAGACTAATATTATGAATACATACCTTATTTAATAATTTTTTTTTCTTACCATGTTTCCCTGAAAATAAGACCTCCCCTTAAAATAAGTCCTAGAGGATGATCTGATTATTTAAAAAAAATAATCATATCATCATCCATCATACCATTAACACGTTCTTTTACTTAAAAAAAAATCATAACAATTCATTCAAATAAATTGTTGGTAATGAGGGTTTTTTAATTTAATTTTTTTTATTAAAGTACATGTTAATGGTAAATAAATGTATATCGTTTTTCATAATTTCTGTTTTAGAAATTTTGTGATTTTCTACTTAATGTTTTTCGATATATGAAGAATAAGACATCCCCCGGAAATAAGCCCTAGTGTTATATTTCAGGGTGAAAATTATTATAAGCAATGTCTTTTTAAGGAAACATGGTAGTACAAGACACTGACGTTCAGGTTGTCAAATGAGAAAATTTAGTAAGGACTATTTTTACAAAATAGTTTTTTGCAAAAGAAAAGACTTAATTTTTGATAGCATATATTAAGATTCATGTCTGTACTTGTAAATTCATACAGAAACAATCCTACATTTTCTATCACTTCAAAGTCAAATTTAGTCGTTGGAAATGACTAATGTTGTTACATTGAGCATTCAATTTTTCTTTTTTGCTCTTATAATAATAATAATAATGAAATTTATTGCATACAGTGCTCAGGTGCACCACAACTCATCAAAGTCTCATGTCTAGTACATAGAATAATGTATTAGTGTCAGGAACATGAATAGCATACAGTGATAATATACATGTGTGTGTGGAGGGGGTATCGGGTATAGTGTTGGCAGATTACAGGAAGCATGGAGACTTTGAAAGATGCAGTGTTTCGGCAGCCTTACAACGGATACAGGCAGTTTATTTCATGCCTCGGCAACTCTGAGTATGAAAAAATGTTTCAGAAAGTCATGTGAGCTATGCTGTTTTCTGACTTTGTAGGCATGCCCACATGTGTTAGAAACATGGAGATCAAAAAGGTGCTCAAGGTTGCTGTTAAGATAGTTAATGACCTTATGAGCGTTTACCAGGTCAGTTGCCAGATGCTGGAGTTTCAAACATGGAGTGGTGTGGACAATTTCTTTAACTCGTTCACTGTTATTTTGGATATTTGAACATTAACATAACTTGCAAGAATATGAGCCCTGCTTTAAGTTTTAATGTAATGAAATATTAGATTTGAAAGATTAATGAAATTGAATAAGAATGCATATAAAAGGATTACACTTATTTTAATTGGTTTCTATATAAAATTCATAGGACTGATTTTAATACATTGGAGAATAAAACAATATTATTAGACATCAATAACACCAAGTGATTATATATTAAACCCGGTTTTGTTACTGCAAATTAACCACACCATACTATGTAAACCTTTATTTCTTAGTAATATATAAGACACATTGCAGGATTTTAAACACTAATAACATGGGTTGGTTTGAGGCAAATCTAAATAAGATTTATTCTATGCATTAAGGATTTTGACTATAAATTAAATACGTATTGATGAACTTGTGCAATTCCTGAGAGTATTGTTACATAAGCAGTGACATAGTTTCAGACACACACCAAATCTCTATTTTAATAAGATATTATCTAAATTTTTTTTTTAAATCATAAATTTCAAAATGGTGTCTTATTTTGATAAATACAATTTAATGCTAGTATACTGACATTCAAATATACTTAATTCTACCATCAATCTTGGATTAAACTTGTTCTATGAATTCCATTAATTTCTAACCAATTGTAGCAGAAAAAAAAAAATCTAGATGTATGAAACGGTTCATTTTGGGAATCCCAATTTCCCTACTTTTTATTTTCTACCTTCTCATAATTAGCACACAATGTTATTGAGGATATGTGCCCTCTGCCGGGCGTAAATATTAAAGTTTTAATGTAAAGAAATTCGAAAGACTAATGAAATTAAATAAGAATGCATATAAAAAGATCATACTTATTCTATTTATATTTTAATTGGTTTCAATATAAAATCATTCATAGGATTGATTTTAATATGTTAGAGAATAAAATATTAGAGATCAATAACACCAAGTAATTATTTATTAAACTCGTTTTAATTTTTTTAACCAGTATGCAAATTATCCACACCATTATATTATGTAAACCTTTATTTTTTAGTAATATATAAGACACATTGCAGAATTTTAAATGCACAAATAACATGGGCTGTTTTGAGGCAAATCTAACTTGGATTTTCAAAGACATTGTTAGTAAATAAGATTTATTCTATGTATTAATGATTTTTTGACTATAAATTAAATACTGAGGGTATTATGACGTAAGCAGTCACATAATTTTGGTTACAGCTAGACAGATCTGTTATAAGATATTTATCACAATTGCTCAAGAATCTAATAAACTAAACACAAGATTTCAGTCAGATATTAACTGCCAAGAAAGTCCTACCTTTTTTTTTTTTATTGACAAATAACAATGGCAGAATTGTTTTTTCTTATTTCTTTACACAATGATAGAACTGGTATTTCTAGTTTCTTAAAACACAAGAACCAAATTACAACAACATTAATATATTGTATTATTTAGATTTGTGGGTACCTTCTGTTATGGTAGCCCAGCACCAATAGTTGTAGGATTGGGGTAATGTTACGATTTTATGGGCCATCTTTTAGGCTTCAAGCAAGAGTGCTTGTCCAGCAGAAATCCTTGGTAAAGAATCCTTTTGTTCTCCTTAGTATAGCAAGTTCCTTCATCAATGATTGACTACTTTCCATAGTCCATTTGCAATCAGCCATGCATTATGGCTGTTGATTGGCAGAGAAATAGACCACGTGACCCTGCCTAGTCTTTAAATTTAGGTGGTGAATTTTAGCACACCTTATATACCCAAATATTCCAACACTTACTACTCGCATACATCTCTAAATGGGGTAGATGGGGCTCCTTAGCCTTGGACATCAATCCATCTAGATAAAAGTATAGTCTATTATAAAACCTCTGCTACTTAGTGGCTATACCTCATTCCAAGGAAAGCTTAGGGGGAATAAACACCCAAAATCAAATCCAGAGCTAGAGTCCCTAATGGGGGTGCATTCTTCTGGCATGTAAAGGATGTAGAGTATGTTTTTCAGCCTGGTTGTGTAAGCACTAGCAAGGATATGCACCCACCATTGGGTGTAAGTATTTAAGTTTTAATGGGAAATATATTTAATTAGAAAGACTAACGAAATTGAATAAATATAAAAAGATTATTTTATTTTGATTATATTCTAATTGATTTCTATATAAAATCATTTATAGGATTGATTTTAATGTTGGAGAATAAAACCATCAAGTAATTATTGAACCCGCTTTTATTAAGACCAGTATGCAAATTAACCACACTAATATATTATGTAAACCTATATTTCTTAGTGTATACTAATAACAAATCTAACTCAGAGAGATTAATAATATTTATTCTATATTAATATGACCTCATTGATAAACTTGTACAATTCCTGAGGGTATTGTGACGTAAGCAGTGATAGTTTCGGTTACACATACTGAATCTCCATTATAATTATATATAAATTTGTGTGTTTGATTGGTTTGAAAATCACATAGGTGAGAAACAAAGCGCTGTTGATGTAATTTCTTCGGTACCCTAACTAAGATATACTCTATGAATGATACTAAGCATTCTTTACTTATAGATATAGCAACCTATATGGATACTGCTAGAGAAGCAGGGACAAGTAAATAAGTCACATTCTCCTGTAGACACATGGGCATACTAATGTGGATCAGCTCTGCATGGATACTTGATGTTGTGCCTAGAACCCTCCAGGAGCGATGGCCAATAGGGACGGGAGGCAAGAAAGTCATGGAGATCCATGCTGTCAGCCCAACATGATGATGATATAATCATGGTATCTACACAAGAAATCTAGTTTAAAACAATTATATGATATATTGACACTTGTGGTAGATAACTTTGTAAAACTTAAAAGAGGAGTGTTTAGTGTAATGGTTATTGTTGTAGGAAATGGAATTGGTAACTCCTGGCTCTTGGAATTTCCCTTTGCACTAATGCCCTTGAGAAAGGCATGAATCCATCTATTCTTTCATGTTCATAAAATCAAAGTAAAGGGTTTTTTTTCCCCCACTCCTATTGATTGTAGGGAAATGAATACAATTACAAGTGGAAGCAGAGAGAAGATATGTGCAGTTTCTGAAAAAAGGAAAATGACAATCTTTGATACTACAAAAAGCATTTAATGAACAATAGTCACAAACAAGTATAAAAGTGAATGGTAGTATTCAGAGTTCAGTTTCCAAGATTTAGTTTAGTTAGGTCAGTAGGGGTAAAGTGATTGGTTGCAGAAAGATATGCCAACATGAAAACTTAGTTGTATGAATGAAGTTTCCTAGTAACTTGATTATACTGGCCGGGAATTCATAGTAGTTCTTGGACTGTGGAAGATGCTGCTGATCTCCCTTTGTGAATTTAAAGTGATGCAGAGCAGGTACCTGATCTTGTCGCCATTGTGTGGAATAGCCAAAAGGAGGGCAGAAAGGTTTTGCTTTTATAAGTGTCCTTACATGATCTCTAGAAGGGCTGTGATTGACTGATTTTAATATGCACGTGTGTCCTCTACTAAATTTCTAACATGTTATAGGTACACAGTAAAGCAGACCAGGTTCTTTAGGCTTGGTAAAGCAACCAGTCAAGGAGAAGGAAAACTCTGAATTCAAAGCAGCTTTACTCTGCATAAAAATGAACCTTGTGTTACATAATGCTTGTGTAGTGACTAGTTATATACATTACGTGTGTGTGTATATATATATGTATATATATATATATATATATAATAATACACACACACACCAGAAGTGGCTATCCAGTGTCACCTGGGTGGGGTGAAGTAAAAAAAAAAAAAAAAAAAACCCCTGATATATTGATTTGTTCAATTTTGAGATTTATAAATGCTGGACATTTTTAAGTATATAAAAGGAATGACATATTGGGTTGGTCTCAATATTTGGTTGTTACAAGTATAACAAATCTCAAGTGCTCAATATGTAAGTAGAGTGGATTTATTATTATAGACACACTATAAAATATATATATATAAAATTTCTTTTTAACTGTAAAATTATCAAATCTAGCACAGATCAAGACTGTTAATAAAAAATATTTGATTCCTATTCTTTTTTTCAATTTATTTACCTGCATATGTCAATCATTGAAAAGAAAATCCACATTTGGTAAAAAATGTCAGTTTTTGTTCACAATAAAATGTCAGCCTGAACTTTTGATTCAACTGTAAATGACAAATTTTCATGTCGAAAAAAAAAAAAAATTTTAGGTCAACTTAACAAAGCTGGTTTGTTACAAAGTACTAAATCAGTTGGTCTTTTTCTAGAATGAACACGTCTAATTTCGATTATGTGTCATCTATCAAGTTTAACCCAGTGTGGTACAAGTATTAAAGTTTTATTTAATCCTTTGAGAATAGATTGTTCTCATTCCATATTAACAATAAAGATAGGTCAACAATCCCAAAAATCTAAATAATACAAATCTAATAATTTTGATTATTCATACACATAGCATAGTGGATAAAGGAGTTAGGTTAAGACAATTGTAAGTGACAGTTATCTCTAGACTGCCGGTTCAATCCTGGTCAGGGGCAGTAGTAACCTGAAATAATAATTAACACAACTTAACACCTGTAACCCAGCTATGCTTTGCAGAATGAGAACAGGATACCCCGTGGACTGAATAAAGGGTTGGGTTCAAAGTTCCGTAATGGCTCCTGATTTTGAAAAGGTTCCCGAGCCTGATAAGAAATACCTGAAGAAGGCACATCCCTGTGTATGCCCAGATGGTTCTTCCTGTCTGAGGCCTCCTAGGAGATTGTTAATTTTTTAAATTTTTAATTTTATCTTTTTAATCCCCACAGACAACTAAAAAAACGTTCAAGTTTTAAAACTTCTTTTCTTTTCTTTTTATGATTCAACTTCAATCAACTCAAGTGTTTAACTGTTGAAACCAAAATGAGAAAAAAAACAATTTATTCATAAGAGAGAGTACAAATAAACTTGAAGTGTTTCACTACAAAACTCTTTATTGTAAGTGCCAATATCTTGAATACCTTTTTATGAGGTTGTCCGTTTTTGGTATGTACAAAGACCCACCACCCACTGGGGTTTGTCCACTTGATCATTTGCAGCATTAAATATGTCAGTCTATATCTTTAAAAAATAAATATTGAAGGATTATCAACGTTAGGCTTATTTTTTATCTATGTTAAAATTGTTTATTAAAAAAAGGATTATAATTCAATGCTAAAAGACCCATAACAACACTTATATATATATATATATATATATATATATATGTCATCCACAGACACCATATTTCGACATATTACGTCTCTTCAGTGTGGCTAGACATTTGTAAGCTACCCATATATATATATATATATATATGTAAGTTGAAAATGGAATTAAACCTGACAATGTTGAAAGGAAAAATAAATAAAGGAAAGAAAATATTGAATGGATAAAATAGATTTACTATCACGTGTTTTGGCCAGGAGTTTGTTCATGTACACATGTATTCTATTTATTATTTATTATTTTTTTATTTTATTTCATTTTATATTTAAAATAATAATAAATAGAATACATGTGTACATGAACAAACTCCTGGCCGAAACACGTGTTAGTAAATCTATTTTATCCATTCAATATTTTCTTTCCTTTATTTATTTTTCCTTTCATAAAAATATGAAGAAATAGATGCTCTTGAATGAGAATCAAACTCACTAACAATGGTATGCAAATCTAGCTTGCTAACCATTACCCCACATGAAGTGCCTATATATATATATATGAAGAAATAAATACTCTTGATTTCGACCTGTATCTTGTTTATTTTTAACATCAACATTTCTTTCGGCAGATATAATAAAACAATTACCATTTCTCTGTATGACAGCATTCAAATACTGACTTTTCTGTCTTGCTAATTTTTGCCTTTTTATAACTATTTTTTTTTTTTTTTTTTTTTCTTTTTCTTTTTTGTTTGCATGATATTTTTGTAAGAATGTTGTATGCATCTTCAGAATTTGAAATTCCACCATTTCTTTTTTCCTTCAAACTAATCTGTCAATAATTTCCAACCCAATTTCAAATTGTCACTGCCCTTAATTCTATTTTATCTGAACAAAAAACAAAGCTCATCTCGTAGGAATATTCCTGCTCTTGGTAAGTTGGCTCAACCCTTGAGGTGACCTTTCTTGTTTTTTTTTTAAATTTTTAAATTTTTTTTTTCTTAAACATAAAAACTTGACCCAACTTGACAACCAATGAAAATCCACCATTTAAAAAAAAATTCTTTCTCTTTCTACACATAAACACTCACAAACCTTTTTTTTATTTCTCCTGTTTCTTTCTATTTATTTCTTCTGCCTCTTCTTTTCTTCCTTTCTCCCTCCCTTCCTTCCTTTTTTTAGCTCTTTTTTCTCTTCTCTTCTTCCTTCTCTTTTTCTCTTTCTCTTTTTCTCTTTCTTTTAGCTCTTTTTTCTCTTCTCTTCTTTTCCTTCTCTTTTTCTCTTTCTCTTTTTCTCTTTCTTTTTTCTCTTTTTTCTTTTTTTCTCTTCCTTCTTTCTTTCTCCCTCCCTCCCTCCCTCTCTTCCTTTTCTTCCTTCCCTTTTCTCTTTCTTTTCCTACCTTAAAAATGAAAAACAACCTCTTTAATTATAGTCAAGATCTGTTTTGTTACAGCTTGTCTAATTTCTCTTCTAATGTTTTGACTTGATATTGTTTCAATCAGCTTCTGTGCCATTGTTGTTTTTTGTTTTTGTTGTTGATGCTGTAATTAGTTTTGCAAGTCAACAGACCTAATGAATATACACACCTTTGGTATGTAGGTGTTTTTCTATCATTCCTCTTTTGAGCATTTTCTTATTCCAAAAATGTTCCAATATTCTATCATGCCATTTCTATACAACTACTGACATTTCCTCTTTAGTTTTCTTTTCTTTCTCTTTATTGCATTTAGGCAGCAATTTTCTTTTAGACTCTTTTTTTCCCCCTCAAGATAACAAATAACTTAAGCTTGTTAACATTTTAAACATCTTCTCTTTTTGATCAAAATTATGTAAGAACTGTCTAATTGTTACAGAAGAATACAGGGGAGTGTCGAGTGCCCCCTTCATTGCTGTTATAGACAAGCATGCGCTTGCAAACAAAAAAAAAACAGACAAAAGGGTTGAATTTAATTTAATTTATTTTAAACTAGTAGTGGCTACCCAGCATCACCTGGGTAGAGGGGGATTTTTTTAAGTTAGTCCCGCAGATCCATTACTACTGAATCGTGAGTTGAATCCTCGTGGGATGCCCATGTAAAAAAAAAAAATAGACCTTGCATTGATCTAGCTACTCTGAAAAGAAATGTTAATGTCTACTATCTAAAATATCAAATGAAAAAAAAATCCATGCTGTTATCATTTAAATTTCATTTTTCAATCATCTTCACAAATATAAATCAAATCTCTATTATTTAAGCTCAAAAACCAAGCCCTGATGATATTTAATATGTATATATATTTACTTTGTTACTAATTGTTTTATTTTCAAAGTTTCCTCTGGACATAGATATACACACAACTGCTTTATGTATAGATAGATAGATGATATGGATAATGAAATACAGTGCTCAGGTGCACCACAACTCCTCAAAGGTTCATGTATAGTACATAGAATAATATTCTAATGTCAGGAATATGAATAGCGTACAGTAATAATATACATGTATGAGTGCGTGTGAATGCATATGTGTATGGAGGGGGATATCAGGTATAGTTTTGTTGAATTACAGGAAGCATGGAGGTTTTGAAAGATGCAGTGTTTTGGCAGCCTACAATGGATGCAGGCAGTTTATTCCATGCCTCAGAAACTCTGAACAGGAAAAAATGTTTCCAAAAGTCATGTGAGCTATGCTGTTTTCAGACTTTGTAGGTATGCCCACGTGCGTTAAAAACATGGAAATCAAAAAGGAGCTCAAGGTTGCTGTTGTTAAGATGGTTAATGACCTTATGAGCGTTTACCAGGTCAGTTGCCAGATGTCAGAGTTTCAATGAATCCATTCCGAGGGCAGCAAGATGTTCAGAATATGGCAGATGCCTGATTGGAGGGTATTCATTTGGTTGCACGTTTCTGTACAGTTTCCGGGAGGTTAGTGTTCTGAGTGAGATAGGGGTTCCAGACTGGTGATGCAAATACCAAAAACAGAAATTGGTAGATTTAGATTTCTTCTTTCACTCAGTATGGTGTCAGGAGGTGAGTGGGTTTAAATCTGTTCTTAACCGGGTGACTTGGTTGTGTGTGGGTTGGAAGGCTGTCAGCATTCTTTGATCTTGTCCGAAAAGTGACGCATTAAGCTCTTCTGGTTGACCATTTTATAGCCGTGTTTGGGAGTAAAATCAGCTTTGAATAACTTTGGGGGAAAGATTTATGATTGGTTTGCAAAAAAAAAAAAAAGGACAAAAGAAACAAAAGACAAAAAATTCTTTTAAGTTTCAACCTTTTATTTCAATGCACACAGTTATTTCTTGGAGAGGAAATTTCTTCCTGAACAAGCAAATAGCATGTGTACCCAGTCATGTTCTCTGTTGAAATGACCAAGGTTTCTTTTTGACACCAGGAATCCCTTTCCTCTGTGTGTATGCCCAGATGGTTCTTCCTGTCTGAGGCCTCCTAGGAGATTGTTAATTTTTAAATTTTTATCTTTTTAATCCCCACAGACAACTAAAGAAACGTTCAAATTTTAAAACTTCTTTTCTTTTTATGATTCAACTTCAATCAACTGAAGTGTTTTTTAATTGTCTGTTAATTTAGTTTTCAACTGGAAGCAGCATAGAGCCATCATGCGCTGTGTTTGTGTCTACTCCCGGATCGACATCCGGTTGATGTTACATTTCTTCAACTAAATATTTGTTGTTGGATTCTCTTGCCGAATGTCACTTTTGCGGGATTGCCTTTAAATATCCATTCTCAATGCCACCTAGCAGTAAACTGTAGAAGCAAGGGAAGATAATTCCATGTCAAACACAGCAAACAAGGGAAGATAATCCTACACTATTAATATTATGAACTTTGGACAATTCTTACATAATTTTGATCCTATATTGAGATATCAAATTCAAAAACAGGAGTTTTATATAAAAAAAAGCTTAGACTTAATTTGTTGACTATCTTTAATAATACATTCGTATATATATTCAATTATTTCCTCCTACTTTTAAGGTCTAAATTAAGTAATTTAAGCTGTTTGATTATAATACGGCCTAAATGCACATATTTTCTCAAGATTTAAATGAAAAAGAAACAAAAAAATGTTGATAAAATTGAATCTTTACTTTAAATGAACTTTCTATTATTCATTGTTTGTGGGTTTTTTTTTTTTTTTTTTTTTTTTTTTTCGGGGATGGGGGTTTAAGTGACTCTTGTTTTATTTCAATATGAATTAAAAGGGTAAAATTATTAAATGTATAATAATCACGTTTGTATTTTTGTACCTCACCGTAACAGCAAAATGTCAGAATTAGCATTAAAATGGCACAACTTAGAGAATAAGGCAATTTCCTGTCCAATCCTTATAATTTGATGATTGATTGGTTTTAATGACACATCAACTCATCTAGGGTTATATTATGCCAAAAGGTGAATTGTGAGGGATGGTCAGATTTATTGTTATATATTCTCCAAGGATTTTTCTTGATTTTGATACTGATACATGTGAAATAATTTTGTTAAGATTGAAATTCAAAGAAAATGAAAAAAGACTTAGAACAACCCTTGGCTTCCAAAAATCAATTCTTTAATTAATATATTTGTAATTTCTCTGTCTGGGCATGCAACTAAATAACAAAGCCCTGTACCATAATCAAACAAATTTTTTCAAGGAATCTAGTGGGGGTATTTATATTTACCCTTGAATTTATGGTAATCTGAACATTAGCTACATAAATGACTGTAACTTCCCCTTGTTTCTTTCACTTTGAGGAAGGCATATATTTTGGTCGGCCATTTCCATTTCACCATAAATATACACTGAAAATCTGAATTTGTTTGAATCAATACAACTGCATGTTTTAACACAAAAATATCATAAAATGTGTCCTTAATTGTGCTTGTGCATTATTTGAAATGAACTTAATTGTTATTAAGAACAAATTTTATGATATTTTCGTGTTAAAACATGCAGTTGTAATGATTCAAACAAATTCAGATTTTCAGTGTTGATTTATGGTGAAATGAAAATGGCCGACCAAAACATATGGCTTCCTCAAAGTGAAAGAAACAAGGGAGGTTACTCTGATTTATGTAGCTAATGTTCAGGTTACCAAATTTATTTGGGGTCACTAGGGATCAAATTGTTGGTTGTTATGAGAAAATAGAAAAAAAGAAAATAAGTAGGCTAAGTGTAATAACTTATTCTAGTTAATTTCGATTATTATCTACATGTATAACTAAAATCTTGAGTTTTTCCACATCTTATAATTTTACATTTTTACACATTAGACCAGTCAGAGGTAAACTTCAACCTGCGGTGCTTTCTGAATGGTCTACTTTTTAAGACTTCAATTTTTTTTATAGAAAAGATCTTTTTACTGAAGAAAAAAAAATCAACTTTTCCTGATTTCTAAAGTGGATGTTTCCACGTATCGTATTCTGTAGTGAAAATAGTCGAAAATGGAAATTGTACTGTCAACGAAAAATTACCTTGAATTTTTCTAGTAGCGCGAGTCATTTCTCGAAAAAGGTTGTCCATACCTGCATTAAACACTGTAACTTGAATTTTAGAAAGTTCATTTAAAGTAATATATATATATATATATATATATATATATATATATTCAAACAAATTTGATTAAAAATAATAGAATACTTATTTTATTTTTTTTATGTTATCATCTTGAAAGACATTAATTAGTTGTCCAAAAGAGTTATTATTGGTAAACCAAGTAATTTTGGTTCTTTTCTGAACCATTATCAAGGATGTTTATATTTGTCTACCAATAATAAACCTTACTTACACATGCTCTATCCGTGATATTGAGCACTTTTTAATTATAGATATAGCACCCATATTATCTATATATATATATATGTTGTAGAGGGATCCACGTATGCTTTTTAGTTGATATAGGTGTATTTATAGATATATATCTGTTTATAATATATATTGTTTGGGATTTAGTATGAAGCATTAGGTATGAAATATCAGAAACTCAGTTTTTTAATGTTAAGTTTCATTTTATTTCGTTGAATTTTTGGGGCCATTGCGCCTCTTCTAAGAGTTCCGAAGAAAAGGTGCAAACGGCCCCGAAAATTCAACAAAATAAAATGAAACTTAACATTAAAAAACAGTTTCTTATATTTCATACCTAATGCTTCATACTGAATCCAAACAATACATTATAAACATATATATAAGAAATTTGAAAAAAACAAGTGTTCCAAAAATAAGATGAACTTATTTATCGACACTTAAACGTTTTGGTTTCTTTAAACTTCATCAGGATGTATTATGGGGTGAAGAAATTGATGGATGTTTTATAAATGACAGGAGATAAAAAAAAATCTTTATAAAATTTTTTTTTTTTGTTGTTGTGTAACTGTATTTGTTCATCGTTATATTTTTGAAAGACGAGTCACAATCCGAAAATATAACGCTGAACAAATACAGTTACACAACAAAAAAATAAAATTTTATAAAGATTTTTTATCTCCTGTCATCTATAAAACATCCATCAATTTCTTCACCCCATAATACATCCTGATGAAGGTTTAAAGAAACTGAAACGTTTAAGCGTCGATAAATAAATTCATCTTATTTTTGGAACACTTTTTTCAAATTTCTTAATATTGTCGGGTTTATTTCCATATTTACTCCCATATATATATATATATATATATATATATATATATATATATATATATAATACTCACACACACACACGTTTAATTGTTTTGGCTGAATTCTTTGAAAAGTATTTTCTTTTTTTTATTTTCAGATTGATTTGGATCATATCAGGACCGTTTTTCAAGAAATGTACGAGGAGAGTCTTTCCGAGAAAATTGATGGAGAATGTGGTGGAAATTACAAGAAGATCCTGATATCAATCCTTTCTTATTGAAGAAATATTCAAAGCAATGAAACCTGTTTTTGCTTTGAACAAAAATTTTATTTTTTGGTTTTAAGTCCAACTTTTTTCATTACAGCATATTTCATTTAAAAAAAAAAAATCATTTTTATGACAATATAAAGTTACCTTAGAGGAAATCCTAATTTTCTTTATGATTTTTTCGTTTTTTTTTTTTTTTTTTTTTTTTTTTTTTTTTTTTTCATTTCATCTAAATTAAAATTTATAACCTGTTTGAAATATTGTTGATTATTTGTATTTAGCCCTTTGTTTGTGTCTCTCTCTCTCTCTCTCTCTCTCTCTCTCTCTCTCTCATATATGTCCATTTTTTATAATGATCTTTTGTCATTCCGGTCTCCTGCCCTAATTTATACTTTGCTGGCATCAGACAAATTTCTGGTCAAACTTAGATATTTTCTATATATATATTTTCTATTTATAAGTTGTGTTTTTGTCACTTTTTGTTGGCAAATTAATGTAGATATTTTACATGTCCCCTCCCCGGATTTTTATCAGCAAATCAATGTAGATATTTTATGACCCTCACCTTTTTTAAAAAAAAAAAATTTTTCAATTGAATTTGCACATATTTCAATTTTTACAAAATTAAAACTCTAATTTCAAAAGAATTTTCATACTGTAATATTTTTATTCCAAACAAATGTCACCACTTTTTAATACTTGAGTTTTGAAAATCAAAATAATCAAGACATCAAACAAGAAACAAAATTTTTACAAACAATAAGTCTTCTATTTTAATTTGCCGACAAAAGCACGACTCAGAAAATATCTAAGTTGGGTCAGAAATTCGCTTATTGCCAGCAAACTAAAACTTATGGTTGTAACACCTTCAGCGAGCCAGGCACTATTGCACTTCAACTCTGCATCTCTCTGCATATTGCTGCACTGCTTCTCTCTGGCCGTTAATCTTGTGTCGTCTAGCTAGGACCTGTTGTGCCCGGCAAATGCTCCCGCGGCCTCCCGCCGAAAGGTGAACAACAATTATTACAAGAGAGACAACACAAGACAATTTCAGGTGAACATCCAAATGGTCAGAGATGAGGCATATAACTCGCATTCATTCTCCTAGTATATAAGGCCGAGCGAGGGGGTGGGGAAAATCCCCACCCCGCTCCAATCACTGACTTCTGCTAAGCTGACTTCTACTGGACAAGGCTCTAAGAGGTCTGTTCCTTTCGCTGCCCAAATATTAACTGACTTGACTTTTTAATTTTCCCAGAATTCTCCAACTCTCACTACCAACTCTCGTCCCACGAGACTTGTGTCTATCCCCCGCATGATTTGAAAAGTTCTTTGTTTTAATCTAGGTCGAATTTTATTACTGGTTTGACCTCCTGTTAGCTTTCAAAGCAGTCAAAAGCCAGACTTCTGGTCTCCACCTAACTTTAATAGCTCCTTTGATTCAGCATTGACCCTACACCTATCTACCATATAATGCATGAATACACACACGCACACACACTTGTATGTATATATATACACATTCACATGATCCACACTGAATACACATATGCTAGCGGTCTTACTACTATCTACACCATACACATATTTATACATATATGTGGTTGACTTACTACTTATTCAATATAACCTATCTATGCAACCACATATACACACACACCTGCATTTGCACCAACTGCACCTATGCGTTGTGTTATATGGCCAGAACGACAAAAGATCAAAATTACCCATTTTTGTTTAAAAAATTACTCTACGCCCACCCCATTTTGTTAAGGTTTAGTTATATGTTGATGTTGTATAGCCGACTACTGGAATTCAATAAAACCACAGACACCTATATATAAAAATAGGACCCGTCTTTATTTTCTTCGGTGTGTGGGTGGTGAGGGGCGACAAGTGTTGGCTAATGATGGGTGGCTGATGACGGTGGGAGGTGATGAGGCTACCTTCTCGGCTGCTCACTGGGGACTGACTTGACACCCTTCATCCACTAGCCTTTTTATACAATAAATATGCTCACGCATTTTTATCTTTTGATCTGATAACGGACATTTGGTATATATTTCTTTATCTTTCTCTCCGCTTCTTCACCGGAAGAGGTGTCTTCCGTTTTCCTTTTTTTTTTTTTATCTATTTCTTCATCTTCTCCCTGCTTCTTGACCGGAAGACCTCTCTTCTATTTTCCCTTTTTTAAAATATATATTTTTATCTTTCTCTTTCTCTTTGTCTTTTCGACGGAAGCTTCCTCTTCCGTTGCACAATATGCAATATTGATATGTACATAATATTTTAGTTTTTCTCATTTTTTTAACTTTAATTTCTTTATTTTCTAAAAACATAACTAAATAAATAAAATATTACTACTTCTGTCCCATAATAACTGTTGTGTTTAGTGTATTGAATTTATATGCAAATGTAACAACTATTATGGGACAGAAGTAGTAGTTTATTTTAATAGTTTCTAAGTGATATGATATCGCTCACATGACTTTTGGAAACATTTTTTCACGCTCAGAGTTGCTGAGGCATGGAATAAACTGCCTGCATCTGTTGTAGGCTGCTGAAACACTGCAACTTTCAAAGCCTCCATGCTTCCAACATTATACCCGATACCCTCTCCACACACATATACACACACGCATACATGTATATCATTACTGTATGCTATTCATGTTTCTGACACTAATATATTATTCTGTGTACTAGACATGAGACTTTGATGAGTTGTGGTGCACCTGAGCACTGTACAGAATAACTTTCATTATTATTATATAAACTATGTCACTCTAATCAGTCTGGGGGAGGGGTATGTATCCAGGAGTGGGTTGAGGTCAAAATGGAAAAAATTATCATAGGCACAGCTGGTTATCAAAATCTTGTTTCTTAAGCTTCGGTTGTGATTACTTTTTTCTTTTTGTAAAAATATATATAAAAACCTCTTTATATAAGAGAGTTTTATAATTTGCTTGAAGCCTTGTGTTTATATTGGTTTGATGGTTGGTTTTGAAGGCTATCACAATGCAAGAGTAAAGAAAAACTAGTTAACTATCATCATCATCATCATGTCGCGCTTTCAGCGCGGATATCCATGACAATCTCTCTCCATCCATCCCTATCGCTCATCATTCTCGGGAGGTCCTCTATGCAGCATCCTGCATCCACATAGAGCTGATCAATGTACGTTTTTGCTGGTTGGCCCACACTGGCTTGTCCATGTGCTGGCTTCCACAGGAGGACGTCACTTATGAGTTCGTCCTTGCTTCTCCAGCAGTGTCCCGCATGTCTTGTCCGTCTTACTTTGATGGTTTGTGTGATATGTGGTAGGTGGCCGTATAGCTGTTTTCTCATAGGGTGTTGTTTCCATGTCTTGTTCAGGATCATCCGCAGCATTCTTGTGCAGCTCCCATCTAGTTTATTCTCTAGTCGCTTAGTTAGGGTAGGTGGTGCAGCCATACAGCAGCACTGACACAACAACGGCCTGGAAGTTAACAATAATGTTCTTCATTTACCTTTGATTTATTCTCTTAATATTTAGTCATTTTTTTTTTTCATCCCAAAATATCAAGAAAATTAATCAAAGGTAAATGAACAACATCATATTTACCTCAATTTTTCTTTACAAATTGTGATAGCCTTCAAAACCAACCGCCAAACCATTTCTTTATATATTAAAATCTGAGGAGTGAAGGACTTGAATAAATCTGACAAAATTGAGAATAGATGAAAATGTGGATATAACAACACAAACAGCTAAATTCAATTGATATTTCGCTCATTATTGGCTGAAGCTTTCTTAAACTTTATTGACTTAAGTGCTTGTACATTCTGCTTTTATAGTGAAAAGGTAAATGGGTGAGGTGGGAGAGAAAAAGTTGGGTGGGGTTGGTGTGTGGGGAATGGTACTTTTATTTTTATGGGGTCAGTCTGTTGACTTAGAAGAGAATTTGATATTTAGAGTGTGGGTCAAATGTGTGATGTCCAATGTGTGTCAGGGATATTTTTGTTTGAAAATGTTTTAGAGAAGTCCTTAAAGATTTTTCTCAACCACATATTAAAATCTTTAAAAATTCAGCTCTGCTCAAGCAAGTTCCATTCTCATTGGATCTAAACTTCTCTCATTAATTTTATAAAGTTTCAAGATATTTTATATCGACTAATATCTTCATCAAGTTTTGATAATTGTTACAATTAAAAAAATAAGTGACGTAAAAAAAAAATTCTAAGATTTTAAAACTTATAAATTTGTTTTAGAAAAGAAAAAATTTCTAAAACTGGGTTAAAGTAGCAATATCGACCGGCTTTTATTTTCACAAGTAATTGTGAGCATTAACATCTTGGGTTCATATACAGTTTATATTCTTGTATAGTCTTATAGGGATTATTTATTGAGGAATCTGCGCTTAGGATTATTTATTATAATATTATTATATAATAATATATTATTTATTACTAGCAGGACCTGTGGATATACCACAGTATGAAAATGTAATTATTATAACGTTTGATATGTTTACTTAAGAGCTATTGCAAATAGATCAATATTTAAAATCTATAACAATCTTGATTTAGCTCTCTTCTCTTTCTTACTCTTTTTTTTTTTATTTTTTTTTTTTTTTTTAATCATCAATTGAAACAGATTAGCATTATTGTTTTTGCATTCTCACCCCCTCCCTCTATCTTTCTCTTACTCTCTATCATTCTTATTATATTTTGTATGTGTAGCATGCCATTTCTATGTCTAAATAAAAAACAGAATAGTCCATTATTTAGCTGAGGTGACGATACTCATAAGAAATCAGAATTCAGAGGATAAGCGACACCAGATAATCAGTATTTACATTTTTGCATTTCATCTTGGACAATTTGGAAGTTCTCATTTTTAACCAGAAGGTGTTGCAAGATGATAATGGATGGAAGATTTAGGAACAAGCGTATTGATATATAGATTTATTATATTTAGGATCATCTATGTAATTTTTCTGCCTAGGATCAGGGTAGTATCTGTGCCCTCTGCCAAACTTGGTATGAGTTAATTTTACAAGGAATTGAAGAAGCAGCAACTTCCTTGTTTATCCCAAGTTTCAGATATTCAAACCAGAGTTCACTTATCAGTTTTATATATCCGTTTTCTTTAACTCTTAACATCCTGTTGAGAATTTTCTAAGTCCAGAGCCCCCATTCCTATAAGGATTTATAAAAAAAATGGCCTTTTCATTTAAAGTTAGCTGTTATTTCCCTTAAATCTAAGACTTCCAAATGTGTTTAATATTACATTTAAACAAAAAAATGAATGACTTCTGGCCGGGTGGAATGAGGGGGTAAGGCATCGAGTGGAATGGTTAGTCATAGGAAATGGACTTGGTGACCCAAGTTTTTTTCTTCATCCATCCATTAAAAAAATAAAAAATAAAAAAACATTAGAATAAATAGGAATAAAAATGTTATATACCCACTGTGACAGAGAAAGGAAAGGGAGCAAGACATTGTCTTGCCTGTCGGGATCGAACCCGCGTCCTTCTGCATGCGAAAACAGATGCGATGTAGGAACTGGAAGGACGCGAGGTTTGACTGACGTACCCGGATGTTTGGCTAATATGCCCATAAAATAACAAGTGAATCAAGCGCTGGGCAGTCAGCAGAAGCAGTCAATGACAAAGCGCTTTTCTGTAAGGAAATGTGATTTTGAACTGCTAAAGATTATTTCGACTACAACAACGGATTTTTTTAGCTGCTAGACGAAGAATGTGTTGACCAACAGAGGGTCTGACTTGTGAGAAGACTGAGAACTCGCTTGTTTTTGGTTCCCCCTTGGTGGGAGCTTGTTGATTCGAAGGTCTATTTCGCCCCATATATTTCCCCCCCTTCTATACCCACACATGTTGCGGGTATATAAACAATGTTCTTTTACTCAGAGAGAGAGATAGACAGATATATATATTTATACTCATGCATAGATGTATAACTTACTTTTACTTTCTTTTACTTCTTTGGCCATTCGTGATTTCCAAGTCTTCTATTATTTCTCGCCATGTTGGGCTCTATTTCTTTCTACTTCGGAGTGATGTCTACGTCTGGTTCTTCTTTCCGGCCATGTTGGATTCTACGTTTAGGTTCTTCATCTTCTTGCTTCTTTCTTGGCTGGTCTCTAACTAAGGCATGTGCAATCATTTCACAATGTCTGTTGTATTTTTTAAAACATTTATTTACTTAACTAACTTTTCTGACTAACATCGTGTGCGGAGCCAACAGCCAAAGCAAGAGACATCTGTCTCACCTGAAGTCTCGCTGTCAACTGACTAATTCAAAATCCCATGACATGTGGGATTTCTGGTCTTACTTGTATTATTCCATGGAAAACTGCCACCCATGATATGAAAAAGGACTCTCCTTGCGGAATTACAGGATGTTGCCAATAATCTATGCCACCACATAGATTATACAACAAAAAGTGTTATTTTTGTATGCAATCTATGTACTAAAATAATCTATAAAAATTGAATTTTATTTAAGTATGTGATCTGAATATATCATTTATTATATTTTTATACATTTATTTTATTTTATTTTTTTTTTTAAATTAAAATTTTACAAATTTAAAGATAATTTATTAAATTCATAGACAAAATGAATATACATCAACCAAGAAAAAATACAAAAGTAGATAATAAAGAATTAAATCCTTTATTATTAAAAGAAATTAAAATGAAGCAAATTAGGGTTGGGTAGATTGCATACCAAATTAATTTGTAGATTACATCTCTGTATCTGTGACAGCATTCACTCTGGGTCAGTTAAGCCGGCTCCATCCATTGAATTCACCATATCCCAAATTAAAGCAGACCGTGCACAGTGATCCAATACATTTGAAGTTATGAGTATTAGCCATTTGCAGTTACATCAACAAACTCCATAAAGGCCTGGGCCCATGATCAGCTTGGCATCTTGCTTGGCTGTTTTTTGAGCCAGGTTTTTAGTTGACCCCCCCGACATTTCTTCCATCCCTGACATGGTACTGGGTTGATGGATTCCTCCCCTTCATCATCTAAAACTGATTTTTCTATGATTGGTAATCCCAAATTCTATTCAGCTGTTATTCCTTCAAATAATAATTTCTCTATTGACTCACTGCACAATCCCTAAAATAGTGAATATTTTTTATCATTTTGAAGGTTTTTCTTTTATGAAAGTCTAATAAGAATGAAAGTAAACTCGTCAAGTCCGACGCGTTTGCTCTTCCAACTGACCAAGTCTTCAGTCTGGAACAATCTCTCCCAGCAGTGCTACACTTCTCACCAACACTATCCAAATATTTTTTCTCTTCCACTTGTCGCGACAGCCAAAATGCTACAGCAATCTTTTTTCCATCACCGGTTTGGGAGAACAGTTCCTTAAATGCACAATTACTCTGTTCATCCAGGCTCCTTACTCTGAATTGCCCGTGCAGCACGTTCAACATTCATCAGCATGCATCAATCCTCACGACGAGACTTCACATCCGGGTTACTCTGCACAGTCTAGTAATTCACATGCATCAGGCCATGACTCACGATCAGGAGGATGTGAGTTCAATCTCTCCACTCGCCCCTGATCTCATTCTGCATGCCAAACACAGTCATGCACGCTTCAAACCACTACGTGTGTGGTTTCTCTTGCCACAGAAAGTCATTTTTAAGTAATCATAACTCAGGACCTGGCACACTTCAGGAGTTTTGTTTATCAATCAAGAAAATAGAATCAATGGTTTACAAAATGTGAAGATCTGAATCTTTTTAGATTTTTCAGATCTTGAGAAATAAGGTCTCAAATTTAACCAGAATTTAAGACAAAAAACAAAGCACCATTTTTAAAGATAAAAACGAATATATAGAACAATGTGCACAATTTCTTAACTGTATCCCCCTTCTGTATCTGTATCGACATTCACACTAAGTCAGTTGAGCCGGCTCCACCCAACAAATTCACCATATCCTGAATAAAGGCAGACCAGATGTGGTGATTCAATGCAATTGAAGTTATGAGTATTAGCCATTTGCGGTTACATCAACAAACTCCATAAAGGCCTGGGCCCATGATCAGCTCGGCATCTTGCTTGACTGTTTTGAGCCAGGTTTTTAGTTGACCCCCTTGGTATTTCTTCCATCCCTTACATGGTACTAGGTTGATGCATTCACGTATGATGTCACTGGGTTTTTGATGAAGAGCATGACATACCAAAGTAGCACTGAATAAAAGGAATCAACTGACCCTATAAAATTTGAATCTGGACTTGGATTTGAATTCATCTAATCAGTGTGTTGGGTCAGTAAGATACGTTAATTTCTATGTGTGGAGTTAAGTGAAGGAGAGCCTTTCTTTGATTGGACATAGAAATCACGTGATGTGGCCAGTAGTTTTGGCACCAAGATCAGATAGACATTTTCAGCCCAGTTCCAAGAGCAGTCGACTAGAAGTTCTCTGAGAATTGGCTAAAAGATACCAGATATCCTCAAATTTCCTCTCCATCACACTGGTAAGTCAAACTTGACTCCATACATAGAAAGGATATTTATATTGTTAGTTATTGTTTTGTTGTTAAATAAACTGTTAGAATTGAACTAAGTTTTAATTCATTTATTTGTTGGAGGTAAGTGGTGTAATAGTTAGTCGTAGGAAATGGACTCGTCTTCATATGTCAGATAAATTCCAATAGAATAGATATTGTTTAATCAGGTAGTCGGTAGAGCATTCGGCTAGAAACCACAAGGTTCCTAGTTTGATACCACCTACTTAGCGTATGAGTAGCACAGGGATCTGTGCGGTAAAGTAAGGAGCTGATGGTAGGTGTAGCACTCCACCTCAGACACAAAAACAATCTCTTTGGTCTAGTGCTAGTGAAAAGGGGGATAGAATTCCACGTTGATTGGCTGATACCGACTTTAGGACACCCCAACGACTTTTTTAAAATTTATAACTTGTTAAGTTTTTAAGGGCCATCCGGGGCATTATAGCAGAAGCGCTTATCTGGTGGAATCCTTGATAAAAAGTCCATCCACAATATGAATCCTTTGGTTACTAAAGTATCCTCAGTTACTGGTAATCGTATAAGTCCTTCATGAGTATTGGTAAAGATCCCGGCAATCCTATGTGCGTCCATTGTCAGAGAGGGCAGTTTTAATTATGACCCATGTGGGGGGGTTTAAGTATCTTATTAGGCCAGTAGTACTGCCAATGATTGGTTAGAAGAATCAATCATGTGACCTTGGCCAGTCTATAAGTATCAGCGGGGAACTAGCACACATCTTATATCCATATATGTGCCAAATTTATGTATATATATATATATTTATATTCGTAATAAATATCTATATCCAAAAACTCCAACATAACTCTAGAAATCTTTTAACTGTTCTTGTTTCTTTTATCTGCAGGGTGTCTAACCACCCTCCTCACCAGATAAAAACTGTGGAGTTACCGGTTTAGTCACCAATGATCTGACTATGAAACATGTAGTACTGGGTTACATAGTACCGGCAAACAAGGGCATCTCCTTCCCCTGACTGGGATATGCATGCAGAGTTTGGGGACTGCTTGTGATTATCCTATTTCCTATTCCCTAGTTAGTCTTTCCATCAATTCACTACAGGGGAATTTATGGTGGCTGGTGATGAGTGGATATATATATATTGGTAATATAAGGTCACATATATTAAAAAAAAATAACTCATAAATTCAACAAGTAATATATGTATTAAAACAAATAGATTACAGTAGTCAAAAATACTGAACAAAGTCTTGCAGAATATGATTTTTTGGTGCTATTCACAGAATTGCATCCTGGCCTCCTAGCTGAAGCACCGAAAACCTATCGTTGTGGTATACAAATAAAATAAAAATACAAAAAAAAATGTTTTGATTTTTTATTTGTAATTGATTGTCGAAAAAAAAATGAAAATACCAAAAAAAAAAGAAAATATTTTTTTAGCAGATTGAAGGTGTTTTTATCGACAACAAATTATAATTTTTTTTTTTAGTGGTTTGAAGGCATTAAAAGTGAGCCATATTTTTATAAACAAGTAAATGTAAATATTTAGCCCCCCCACCTTAAAATATTTCAAATAGGGGGAGAGTTAAAATATTTACATTTACTTGTCGAAAAAAGACTGGAAAAAAATATCGCATTAACTTTTCGGGAAAAACACCTTAAGTGCTGGTTGTTTTTTTCAGATAGGGATTTCATTCATAGGTGGGGTTGTTTTTCAGCTATTACCGCCTAGTGTTTTTTAAGGCAGGAGGCCAGGACACAATTCTCTGAATAGCACCGCTTTTTTAAAAGTTCATGTAATTAGAAAAGGAAAGTGTTGAGTTACCCCCAATAGAGAAAAGAAAGGGTAATGTTCTATATATCAGCAGTGAAGTAACTTGTAGAGAGAGAAAGATATAGCTTGTAATACCTTCAGCGTAGGCAAATATTTCTGAGTCGAGTGACGATGAATATTCAGGCATAATTGATCTTCTCTACTGTTCTTCGAAAAAACCTTTGTTTTTATAGGATTCCTTAGGATCGAAATCGGTCTTTTTGAAAAACTTCTTTTTTTAGGTGCAAACGCATCTGATTGGTTGAAAATTATCATTTTTAATATTTCTATTTTTTCTTTCTACCTGCATTGATCCTATGTGCAGACTTCTTATTTTCATCATTTTATTTCTGCTTTCAAAGTGTTAACTTCCGGCTCACCACAAATTTGTTGGTTGGAGCTGGCTCAACTGATCCATGGTGAATACCATTATACGATTCAAAGTGATAATACTTGAAGATAAAACTCCAACAAAGGTTGATAGACAAAACATTTTATATACAGCACAGAATAAACAGGGTACATAATACATAGAGGTGTACATGAACATACATACATAAGTAATATAAATACATATACAAGAGTAGAGATTATGACACATTCATGAATGGTAAAATACAAGATATTTAGGTATCAAAGAGATACCTAAATGTACATAAAAACGTAGTTACAGATACATGACTAAAGGATAGTCATATATCGTATAAGAGACTTACTAGCAGTGAGTGGCCAGTGTTAAGGCCGAAGCCCCAACGAGAAGGGGTAGACCTAAGTCTAACCCATAGTGTCTCGTAGATCGAGCAAAAGGAAAAGAGAGAAGAAGTTCAAATTAGCCACTTAAATAGACCAGGCCCCTAGCAGGAACCAGCGAAACTAAACGGGCAGACAACTCCCCAGGCAAATATGAAAATAACTCCCACACCATCACAGAAAACAGAGAGAGAGAGAAATTTAGACTGATGGATGCTGAAAACCAATTCTGTGGTAATTTTTTTGTAGAACCTTGAAGTTTCCTTATAATCTAAATTGCTAAACATTTTTCATAGATAAGAGAAAAATTAATCTTTTATTTTTATTACTTTTTTTTTCTTTTTTTCTAAAAATAGCTTTAACATTGGGATGGTTGTTTTGCTTGGTTAATATTTTTGAAACTCTTCTAAAGTTTCTTTCATAAATATCAACAAAAAAATGTCTGTTCTTTGAAATTAAATAAATACCCATTTGTTATAAAATAAGGGTAAGTAGAAGTTTGATTATTGGCAAGAAATGAACACTTTCTGTTCTTATACCTTCTACCACCTCTATCCCATAATAGTTGGATTTATTGTATGAAATATAATAACAATAATAATAATAACAATAACTAATAATAATAATAATAATAAAATAGTAATGTAGACTTTGCGGTAATAGAGATGAGACTGTAAACCATATACTCTGCGAATGTAGCAAACTAGCACAACGAGAATACAAAACTAGACACGACTAGGTTGGGAAGGTGATCCACTGGAAGTTATGCAAAAAATTAAATTTTGACCATACAACAAAATGGTATATGCATAAACCAGAATCTGTTCTTGAGAACGAAACGCATAAAATTCTCTGGGACTTTGAAATAAAAACGGATCACCTTATCCCAGCAAGAAGACTAGACCTAGTGTTGATAAACAAAAAAGAAAGAACTTGTCAAGTGGTGGATTTTGCAGTTCCAGCAGATCACAGGGTGAAGCTAAAGGAAAATGAAATATCTGGACCTTGCCAGAGAACTGAAAAAGTTATGGAATATGAAAGTGAAAGTGATACCAATTGTAGTTGGTGCACTTGGAACAGTCCCAAAAGGATTAGAAAAGGTTTGGAAAGTTTGGAAATCAGAGGAAGGATTGAAACCATTCAGAACACTGCACTGCTGCAATCTGCCAGAATACTCAGAAGAGTCCTGGAGACCTGAGGAGACTTGCTGTCACTCAGACTCCAGTGAAAGACCATCAGCTAATGCTGATGTGAAAACTCAAAAGGAGTAAAATAAAGGAACTTAATACAAAATGAATAATTATTATTTGTTTTCTTTGAAATAATTTAAAAGAGTTCATGTAATTCTTTGAAGGAAAAATAATCCTGGTTGTTTTTCCTTTTATTAATTCTTAGTATTTTTGATATTGATATTTTGACTCGCACAGTAATGTGGCAATACTGTTGAAGTTTTGAACCATAAAGCTACTTGTCTGCATAGGTAGAACAGAGTTATCTGCCCCTTTTCCTCATTGCTTTTTTTTTCTTTTATTATTATTTACGATTCATAAACTGGTTGTTAGAAAAGGTTGGAGTAGGAGGAGCAAGTTCAATATTTTCAATTTGATATATTCTGTATAATTTAATTTCAATTTAATGTGATTAAATACTTATATTTTCAAGTTAAGCAGCAATGAGTCTGTTCAGTACTGAGATTAGTGATGTCACAATTATTTGGGAAGGCAACTGTAACAAATTAGACACAAGACTTCAATCAGATTGTAAGTTGCTGAGAGTGACTCCTACAACCTCTTTATTGACAAATAATGACAAAAATGGTACTTTCAATTTCCTTACACAATTGCCAAACTAGCACTTCTGTTTTTTGTTTTTTTTGTTTTTTAAGTTTTTTAATTCAAGAACCAAATTACAACATTGGGTTTTGGTACACTAGATAAAAGCTCTTTTGAATATCTTACTATTTATACTTACATGTGTATAGGTAAGGTTTACTATAGAATTTTACAAATGAGAAAAATTTGGATTATTCAGACTACTGTCCTCATCTTAATTTTCATATACACAATGTTTTGGTCGATATGTCCTCTGGCCTTCTTCAATTGTCTCCTGTTGAATTTGGGAGACTTCACAGAACTTTGAACTGAGAATTTCCCGAGTTCGATAAGAAACGCTCAGAAGAAGGCAACGGGGCACATCAACCAAAACATTGTGGTATAATGGTTAGTGTCGTTTGGAAATGGACTCATCGACCCGAGTTCAATTCCTGGATGAAGCTGTTTGCATTTCATATGGCGCTAATACCCTTGGGAAAGGTATGAATCCAGTTCTCCCTCCAGCTATGGGTAAATAGCAGACTCTTTATCCATGACTAGGTAACCAGTCTAGGAGAAGGAAAACTCTGAATTCAAACCTGTCAAACTCCACTTAAGAAATTGACCTTGTGTCGCATTCTAATACCCTTGGGAAAGGTATGAATCCAGTTCTCCCTCCAGCTATGGGTAAATAGCAGGGCAGACTGGACTCTTTATCCATGACTAGGTAACCAGTCTAGGAGAAGGAAAACTCTGAATTCAAACCTGTCAAACTCCGCTTAAGAAATTGACCTTGTGTTGCATTCTACTTGTGTGGAGGGTTGGTAAATATATATATATATAACAATAAAGATGAGGACAATACTCTGAATAATACAAATTATCAAGCCTCATCAAAAATTCAATGATAAAAATTTGTTGTTATCCTTTATTGATTATCAACAAACACTTAGAAAACAACAGTTGAGAAAAGAAAAAAAAACTGTCACAATTGCTTGAGAAGAACTTGAAGGACGAGATACGAGAATTTATTTCTGCCATTCCACAAGAGTTCCTGGAAAGATAAACTGATGTGATTTCCAAGCAGCATTTTTAACCAGAGGGTGTTGCAAGATGATAACGGTCGTGAAATTAAGGTAAGAGAGTGCCCATATAGACTTTTAAATAAAATTACACGTTATGTGTGTTCTTCTCATATTCAATTTTTGTAAAAAATAATGATTCAGAAATAAATAAGATTCTTAAAATAGGGAAGGGAGTTACTTTACAATCACCCATATACTATATATATATATATATATATATACAGGGTGGTAACCTGTATGTGTATATATATATATATATATATATATATATATATATATACATACATACAGGGTGATTGTAAAGTAACCATGTATATATATATATATATATATATATATATATATATATAAAGAAAATTTGAAAAAAACAAGTATTCCGAAATTGAGATGAATTTAATAATCGATTAAAACATTTCGGTTACATTGAACCTTCATCAGGATGTCTGTTGGGGTGAAGAAAATGATGGATGTTTTTATATGTAACAGGAGATGAAAATCTTTTTAGTTATGTAACTGTATTTGATCAGCGTTTTTAATTTGAAAGGCAAGTCGCGATCTACTCACGCGAAGGTGTCATGACGCGTGACGCCACTCGAAAAATGCAAAAGACGAGAAAAAGTATTAATGGACTGATTATTTTTAAGAGAACATAGGGAAACAAAGTGGGAATGATAACTAAATAAATAATTAAATGAAGCCTGGTATTTAGTAATTATTTAACACTATTTAACTAGAAACGGAGATATAATAAATAATACATGTCGGTTATTAAGGGAACAAAGTGGGAATGATAACTAAATAAATAATTAAATGAAGCCTGGTATTTTGTAATTTAACACTATTTTAGCTAAAAACGGAGATATATTGAAAAAACCATGTCGATTATTAAGAGAGGGCAAATGCGAAATTGCACAGGCTTCAAAAATCTGTCGTAGTCTTTGTTGTGAATATGGGCTAATATTGTGGCATCATTGAAATTGAAGTTATGATTAGTTTCAGACATATGGAGGAGGGTGTTCTGAAAATTGCCCAATTTAATATCGCGTTTGTGCTCATATAAACGCTTCTTGAGAGTTCTTGCTGTTTCCCCAATGTATTTTTTGTCGCAATCTTTACATGGAATTGCGTAAACACCAGCCTCGGATTTTATAGGATGGTGAGACCCCACATTGAGTAAGCTTCTAATTGATTTGGATGAAATAGTAACGATTTTGATACCAAGGTGGTGTAAATTGTTTTCTATAGAGTTAGTGGAAGGGTTATTAGGTAAAACTATGTATCTATGGGGAAGTTTTGTTATATTAGAAGATGTATTAGTGGGGGTTTGTGACTGTTTTCCTTTATGGATTTTGAGAGCTTTGGATTTAGCAGATTGTATATATATATACAGGGTGATTGTAAAGTAACCCTATATATATATATATATATACCCCAACTTGGATATAACACAAGGTCAATCTTTTTTAACCAGAGTTTAATCTGTGAGATTAGTTTGATAGCCATTAAACCATGATAGGAAAACCCTTTTAAGAAAGTAAGTAATAAATTCAACACAAGTCTCCTGACCGATTGTTAGCTCCCAAGAGAGATGGAGTCCTATTACCTTTTTATTGACAAATAAAAATGGTAGAATCAATATTTCTGTTTTGAAGAGAAGGCTCCTGAGTTCAAAAATGTTTCAGAATTCAAAAAGAATCACTTAAAGAAGGCCGGAGGGTACATCAGCCAAAATGTTGTGTATATAACAATAAAGATGAGGAAAAAAATTAAAATAATACAAATTTATCATTTATTTCTAAATCTGCCTTTTATCTTTGATATATTTACTTAAGAGCTATTACAAATAGTTCAATATGTAAAAAATATAATAATCTTGATTTAACTCTGTCTCACTCATTTTTTTTTCTTTCCTTCTTTTCATTATTTTCGATTGAAACATTAGTGTTAATGCTTCTGCGCACTCATCCCCTCTCTCTATCCTTTCCCTACTCTCTTTCTTTCTTTCTTTTCTGGGTAGCATGTCCTTTTTCTTCCCTTCTTTCATAATAAAAATAGAATGGTCCGTTATTTAGCTGACACTCTTTAAAATATAAGAATTTGGCAGATAAGCAACACCAGATAATCAGGATTTACATTTTTGCATTTCATCTTGGATGGTTTCATTTTTAACCAGAGGGTGTTGAAAGATGATAACAGTTGTACAATTAAGGTGAGAGAGAATTAAATCAAAATTATAATAATTTTTACATATTGAACTATTTCGTAATAGCTCTTAAGTAAACATATCAAATGTTGTAATAACTGCTAGTATATATATAATTTATTTGTTTGGAGCACTCAGTTGGTAGAGCATCCACCTTGGAACCACCAAGTTCCACATTCAATATTGGCCCTCGTCAACTTGCGGCATGAGTAGCACAGTTTAGATCTGTGCAGTGAAGTGGGGAGCTGATGGTAGGTATGGCATTCTACCCCAGATGCAAAACAATTTTCCCGGTCTAGTGTTAGTGAAAAGGGGATAGACTCTCTCGCTGACCAGCTGTTTCTGACAATAGACCACCTACATTACTTTACAGAAATTGATATTAAACTCATAAGATCCTATATCCCATAACACCAAGTGAAAATCAAACTCACTAACAATGGTCTCTCAGTCTAGCTTGTTAACCATTACATCAACGGCACCTCACGTGGTGTAATGGTTAGCATGCTAGATTAGCAGACCATACTTCCAGTTTTATGTCACATCTAAGCTAAGTTAAACTTGAGTGGTGTAATGATTAGCAGACCATTATTAGTAAATTACTCCCCCTTATACTTCCGGCCTTGTGCCACAACTAAGTAAAATGTTTACATTTCCGGAAGTAGTTATTAACGAACTGACTGGCACCATTTTAAAATGTGATTTGCTCTCATAACCACATCTGGAGTTTACCTCATTAAAAAGAAGTTTTAAAAGTAAGCTTATGTTTTATTTTTTATTTCTTCACTTTTGTCGACTGACTTGAGATTAAAAACAAATTTAATTTTGCACACTAGATTCTGTTTAATGACTTTATGGATCTTAGAAATTTTGATTTCTTTTTCTTCTATCCACACCTTCGATCTTTTGTCTTTTATTCATTCATTCTTACTGTAATTATTTTTAAAATATATAACCCACCGATATTTTGCGCCCCAAAAAGAAGAGGGGGTAAATATTCAATGAATTGAAAAAAATCAAAGTTTTTGAATAAAATACCTAATGCATCATAAGATTCATTCATTGATAAATCAACACTGAAAATGTCATTAAAACTGGATAATTCCCTGATTTTTGCTAATTTTTTTTTCAAAGGGGGTTACATTTATTTTGTAAAATTCATCTGTGAAAAACATTTTAAAGATTCCACCATAATTTCGTTGATTAATTTGAAACATGCACAAATTAGACCATTAATTTTTCTATAAAACTGTCTACCTCAAAACATTGTAACATTAAAAAAAAAAAATGTTAGAATCTAAATAAAAAAAAACCAAACCTGTTTGCCCCAAAATACAACACAGTATGTCATGAATATCCTGTTACATTAACACACTTCAGAAATAGCTAATGTCTGGCATAAGGCTTGCTTTGAGAAAAAAAAATTTTTTTAAAATTTGGATTTTTTAGATTTCTTTTTTACTCATTTCCATAATTATTTAATTGACTATTATATTAAAAAAAAATTATACATCGATATTTTTTCTGCTAAAATGGGGGGGTTAAAAAATTTAATAGAGTTTTTCTTCAAAACTTATTACTTTAGGAGTATAAAATAAGGTTTGCATTAAATAGATATTTATTTCTAGAAACTAAAAATATAACATTTTAAACCTAATATCAAGATTCACATATTTTAAAACAATTAAATTGATTTTCAATATAATTCCCATAATGTTAGAAGATTAATTGTATGGAAGACAATTAAGACCAAATACATAAAATATGAAATATCTTCCTCTATTCAAGAAGAGTTAATCTTTGTGTCAGTAATTTAACCGAAAGATTCAATATCTAATAAGTTAAGGTAAGTTCATTTCATTATTACTATTTTTAATTCAATTATTCCTTTTTAATTAAAAATATTCTAATTGATGTTTTCTCACTTTTTATCTTTAAATTAACAATTTAAAAAAAATTTTTTACTAAAATAAAAAAAGATTGCAATTGTCATGTCTGGCCAGAAAAGACTATCTGGAACCGCCACCATCTAAAATTTTTGTTTTTTTCCTTCAATGGATTAATTATCGTTTACACACCAATCTATCATATTTTTTTTTAAATTCTTAAAAGTTCTTTACTTTTTGAGTTTTTAGGGGTGCTCATTTTCCTGTACGTGGAAATTTTTTTATGAATTGAATTAAAATTAATTCTATCAAATTTTTGTCTAAGTCAAAAAGAAGTAACAATAAACATCGTTAAAAAACATTTATTTGTTGAATCAAATTTATAATTATCATTTTTTTAACTTTTAATATTAGATTTTCTTAATGTTTAAATTAAATTAAATGTCACTCTAGATATTTCTGTAAATATTCTCTAGTAATTCTGTTTTCTTGTTTATTTTCCAGATGTCTTTAATATTTTCAATGAATATGCCTCAGTTGACAGTGGTACACGAATATTAATTTCAAGATAATTATGGCTCAAAACAAAAAATTCTAACATGGGCAAATGAGCACAATAGATTTAATAACTTCCCATCCATATCATCATACATGATTGGGCAATGGTGGAAATTGTTTGAAAAGCGATATAAATTGCAAGATAGCATCAAGAAAACGTGCCCATTAGTTGCCAAATCACAGGCAAAACTGACTACCACTTCAACATCTTGGATTGGAACCTCCACCTCCACTGCCTCCTCCTCCTCCACTGGCGCATCCTCCTCCTCCGCCTTCACTGTCGACGCCTCCACCTCCACTGACGACACATCTACCGTAAATTACACTAACACTATACATTCCACTGACAAACCTCTCATGTCCACTATTTTTATTTGAAATCCATAATAAAAAAATTGAGAACAAAAAACATAAATAACAAAAAAAAGACAAAATGTGCAGAAAAAAATTAAAACATTAAAAAATCTTCTGCAACAAACAAATAAACAAATTGTAAAACAAAAAAAAAAAAATAGATGCCCTTGAAAAAGAAAAAAAATATATAGAACGAAAAAATTTTTATGACTGCATATTAACGGGCATGTCAGTTAAAAAAATACCCAATCTAATCGTAAATTTGTCAACAACTTTAGGATTTGATTACCAAAAAAATCACAGATCAATATATAGAATGGTTGGGGAGCTTGGTTTTTTTGCTGACTATGTAACCACTAAGGCAGTACTCCAGGAAGACAATGTCTCTTTAATATTTGACGCCACGACACAAGATGGAATACATGTTAACTGTATCCTGTTGACAACACCAAACTGTTGTTATCTTGTGTCACTGGAAGATCTACCTGGTGGAACTGCACCAGATTACAAGCAGCACATTTGTGACAGCATCAAAACTTTGGCCAAAGTTTATTCATCTGTTACCAGGCAAAATTTTGATGACTGTTACAATTGTTTAGTCAGCAAAATAAGCTGCACAGTGACTGACCGAGCTCCCGTCAACCATGCTACTATTTATTGGAGGAGGAATGGCACAAAGAATTGGTGGAGTTGAACTGCAATTTGCACCCCCTGGAGGCAGTTTCACGAATTTGTAGAAAGGCTCTTGCAGACAATGAAAATCAAAAAATTAAAAAAATACTTCCTGGAAGTGAGTGCCTACCCTGGAAAATTATGTGGGGTCTAAATACTTTGAAATTTAGCCCAAAGAACGGGGATATCAAGGGTTTTGGTAACTTTTGGGAAAGCAAAGGTGTAAAAAAAATTGATATTCCTCGACTTCACATAATTTTTCATCTAGGTGGTTTATATTTTACTCATTTTGGGGAAATAAAAATTTTTAAACAATATCAATGTTCCTTTGCGACAGTGGCTGGTTCAGTTAATGAGGTCATGTCATCAGCCAGGGAACATACGATGATGGCTGAAAGTATTATTGGTGAATTCTGTGACCGGAAGAATTTGCCCTAATGCTGTGGTCAACAGTATTACAACACCATAAAGGCAAAACGGAACCGAGTCAAAGAATTCATTGATAATATTGATGATGAAGAATTTCAAGCCATCTTATCCCTAGCAATTCCTTATGGTGAAAAGAAACAAAAATACATCAAGAATGTCAGAAATCGAATGAAGAAGAAGAAATTCAAAAAGAATATTGATGAAGAAATCTGTAGCTGCAGCTAAGAAGAAAACTGGATAACATCATAAAGTATCAGTCTGTAAGTATCTCAATTCTTTTAAATTAAACATGAAGTTTTTGCATTAATTTTTAAGGGTATGAATTTTTTTAATAAATTTAAGTTATTAGCAATAAATTAGTCATAAAGATGTATTTTTTGGTATATTAAATAAAATTCTTAATATTTTTCTCTTTTATTTTTACAGGATACATTGATTCCTGCATTGCAGAAGTCATTTCCCAACATATCTACTGACCAGTTATGTCTATTACAAGGGATACTTCTTGGTAAACCTAAATCAAGAAGTATTATTCATGAAATGAGAAAGTTTTGAAATAAAATAAATAATGCATTATAAAGTTCATTCATTGATTAATCAACACTGAAAATTTCATAAAAATCCGATAATTCCCTGATTTTTGGTAAATTATTTTCTGTATGGGGGGGGGGTGCTAAATTCATTTTGTCAAAAAACGGATTTTACGTCAATCAAACGACAAAAAAGTTAAAAATATTATGGCAATTATGGAATACCATACACGAAACAAAGTGAAACAAACAAGGGGAAATTACTCTCATTTATGTAGCTTATGTTAAGATTACCATTTATGCTACAGGGGTTAAATTTCTTTTGTAAAATATGTTTGACGTCACAATTGGTGATACCTAATGTGACACAAATTCGTAAGTATAGGAGATGGGGTAAACAAGGAGTATGTGCAGCAGTTTCAGGAGGCTCAAACCTGGAAAGATGGTGAAGGACGGGAATCTATGGAGAAAAACGACTGGTCGTTAGTGAAATTCCAAATGTGTTGGACATGACAGTGAGCAACCGACCATTATTCCGTTTTTAAATGAGGTAATTTATGAGGAAGTTCGTCCCGGTCCCCTGCCTCTGAAATTGCTGCCCGGTGAACTTTCAAATAACAACCCCAGCTAGTACCGCTACAGCGGTGTTACTTGAAATAAACAACCAACTCAAATAACAACCCCAACTATCGTATCGGCGCCTATTTGGGGGGGGGGCTCTCTTTTGTCTTAATTTTTGTTTTTATTTTTTCCATTCGAAAGAAAAAACATTAAACCTTTTTTTTTGTATAATTCTAATTTTTCTTTTTTTGTCGTAATTCTTATCGTAATTTGTCGTAATTCTTGTTTTGAACAGACTGAGATAGATATATATTTTCGACAGTAAATAATAGATAGATAAACACAACGAAAATGATTTTTATTCAAAAATTCTTATGCAACCCCAGACACTGTTGAGATTGATTTTAATGACATGTCAATTTGTCTAGGATTATTTTATGCCAAGAGGTTATGAAATCGTTTATTGTACATTGTTTCTAAAGAGCTTTTTTTGCACTCAGTTATATTCAGGGAGTTCAAAGGAGAGCTACTAAAGTAATGAATGATTTAAAAACCCTTTCGTATGAAAAAAGACTTAGGAGGATTGATTTATCAAGTTTGGTTTATCGACGTACAAGAGGGGAAATGATTGAAGTCTACAAATATACCAATAGATTTTATTCAACAAACTTTGATCTACTAAACATAGCTCGAAATATCAATACCAGGGGTCATAAATTAAAACACTTTAAAAAATTTTGTAAAGCAAATGCAAGACAAAATTATTTTAGTAACAGAGTGGTGAATACATGGAATAAACTACCATCATCAATAGTGAATGCCCCATCTCTAAACTCCTTTAAGGCAATGTTAGATAATCTGTGGAAAGAGTATAAATATTCTGTGGAATTAAAATGAATGTTTATAAGGAACAGCTGACAGGTCTCAGACCTAATATACTAGCTGAAAAAGATATTATTATTATATATCGAGTATTCCTATCTAATACATTGATGCCAATTCCAGGATTATTAACACTGAGATTTAGTCTTCTCTGATCCCTGAGCTTTGTCCCATCTAGCTTGGTTGAACCTGGCAGGAATCAGGACTCCCAGCAAGATAACTCTCTGGATTACTGGGATATTCAAGCCACTCTTTACTTAGGTAAGTTATTCTGACATGTTGGTAGAGGGTTTAAATTCAGCATTTTTTCCTTCTAAACCTTTTTAATATTATCTGTTATTCGGACTGTTGTCCCCATCTTACTCCTGAGGACTGAATAAAGGGTTAGGTTCAAAGTTCCGTGATGGCTCCTGATTACGACAAGAAGTTTCCCGAGTCTGAAAAGAAGGTTCCTGAGTCCGAGAAAGTTCCCAAATCCAACAAGAAATACCTGAAGAAGGCCGAGGGCATATCGGCTGAAACGTTGTACAAATTACAATAAAGATGGGAACAATAGTCCGAATAACGCAGATAATACTAATCATCAAGCCTCATCTCAAACATTCAGAGAAATAGTAAACCTTTTTACTACCAACTTTAGAAAGTCCAGTTTACACAATTTTTTTTTTTTAATCTCTAGCTAAGGAGATTAGTACAGAATGAAACACAACCAACCTTTTTCAGAATCTGAACTGTCCATTTTCTTCTTCAATAACCATGACACCACATGTATCTTCTGTAAATGCTACAGGTTGATTAAAAAAATGTCACCACTCTTATGGGACGTTAATATTTCTATGGAAGTTCCTTTAGGATTTAGTCCCGTTGTCTGAGACTTTAGAATACACCAACTGCACCTCTGCAGGTAAGACCCCCAAATGGGACCGTCTGTTGGCCGTGGGTGGCGACCCCTCATACTTAAGGTGGCTGAACAGTCCATGACATGCAACACTCCACTTTAGCCCTTCCTTAGGCTAGACAAGCAGTCAGAGAGGCCCTCTCTGATCAATTTGCTGGTCATGCCCTAACACCTATATGATTGTCTCAACCCTATTGCCCTTATACCTTATTTTCCCCAACTTTTATTATACATGTGCTAGAAGGCAGTGGCTGAGGTACTTTAGTGTCCTGGCCATGGTGTTAAACTTTAACTGATGGTGAAGTTCCAGTTCTGAAGCTCTGGGAATGTGAATACCCTTTCATAACCATTACTCCCAGGTCCACTCTGACCCAGAGTGGTGGTACCTGTTAGGGTCCCATCTATCGGTTGAATAGAAGAAAGTGAGTTTTTTAAAAATATATTTTTAAAAAAGGGTATAACAGCCACACTCTTTTGTAAAAAAATGTAAACAGTTCTTTGACATGCGAAATAGGGTAGGTTGATTTTTAACTTTTTGAAAAAATCAAATTCTCTCAAACAACAAAAATTGTGTGTTGGTATAATTAATACTGATACCAAAAACTAGATCTCTTACTTGCACCACTGTTTGAGGAAATAGCATCAAAGATCATCGGTTAAAATGCACCAAAAATCCTCATTTTCATAACATTTGGCCGAGAAATTGGTTAGAAAATTTAGCAATTCAATGTTTAAAACAAAAAAATATTGTCATTTTAAACAAAACAAATGAAATATTATAACTAGAATTAAAATTGAAAATATCCCCTCATCCACCAACGCCCCTGATTTTTACCTTATTAATTAAGGTTTAACAGTGATAACATTTTAAAAGATTGAAATCTATTTCTCAAACGAAGGCAAAGTTTTGAAAAAAATATTTTGTGTGGTAATTAGTTATGTTAATTTGCAGCTTTCACAACATGGGATATGTTACAGTTCCAAAATTGACCTACCCTAATGCGTAAACCTAAACTGTATAGAATTAAATACACAAAAATCTTCTAATTTAATGTAGAATGTATTATGTGACTATTTCTTGTTGTAAATAATTTTCTCGTGAAACTCTATATGTTAGATAACTTTAATACATATGAAATAAAACAAACTATATATAAATATATAATACCAGCCATGTATTTATTAAAACTTATTTAAAATTTATTAACAAACAATGTGGCTGTTTAATTTTGGATACTTAATTTATAACACAGGGTTCTTTATTCTATGTATTAATGATTTGACAATAGATTAAATACCCATTGATAAACTTACACAATTCTGAAGGTATTGTAACATAAGAAGTGACATAGTTTCAGTTACAGAGAGACAGACACCAAATATCTATTTTATATAGATTCAAAATGCAAACAACCTCATCCAAGATTTGAACTTGGTTCACTGAGTCAATTTCCTATGAGGATAACCATTACACCACAAACACCTCTTTTAAGTCAACCCTTGATTTATAGAATTATTTTTTAAACCAAAAGTTGCACCTAGTCTTTCCCATTAGGAAATTTGAATTTCCACCTTACAAAATGCTTACTAATTTATAATTTTAATATTAAGTCTTCAAAATTTTATCTATACACAATGTATGTATGTATATATATATATATACCAATCCCTCTGCATGAGCACCGCCCTGTCGGCTGAGGTGTTAGAATGCACTGACTGCTACTCTGCAGAGGGGTAAGACTCCCCCAATGGGGCCACACATTGGCCGTGGGTGGCGACCCGTGAGCAGTCCATGACTTGCAATATTCCACTTTGGCCCTATCTTGGGCTAGACGGGTGGTCGGTGAGGCCCCCTCCGATCAATCAGCTGGTCACATCAAGCCCTAGCACCTATATGATTGCCCCAACCCTATTGCCCTTAAGGCAAGCCCCAACACTTTTTTATCATATGGGTGCTAGAAGGTGGTGACTGAGGGTCTACATGTCCTGGGAATGATGTTAAACTCTATCTGATGGTGAGGTTCCAGTTTTGGAGGTTTGGGGAATGTGGAGCAGCCCTTCATCACCATTGCCCCCTGGTCCACTCTGACCCGGAGTGGTAGTACCTGTTAGGGTCCCATCTATAGGTTAAATAGAAAAACATGAGTTGATAAACAAAATTTATTATGCATTAAGAATTAATTTATTTCACAACTTTGTCGGCATTAAATGACCCACTGAAGTTAATATGCCGTAAAACAAAACAAAACCAAACCATCTGCATGAGCAGGATGCGACACAAGGTCAATTTAAGCAGAGTTTAACAGTTTTGAATTCAGAGTTATCCTTCTTCTAGACTGGTTACCTAGCCATGGTTAAAGAGCCCAGTCTGCCCTGCAATTTACCCATAACTGGAGGGAGAATTGGATTCATACCTTTCCCAAGAGTATTAGCACTATGTGAAATGCAAACAGCATTGTCCAGGAATTGAACTCTGGTCGTCGAGTCCATTTCCTATGACTCTAACCATTAGACCATGCACCTCCACACAATGTATATATGGTAAGTATTATTGGTAAGACTATGTTATGGATGAATGTTTTAAACCAAAATTTGCACCTAGTCTTTCCCATTAGGAAATTTGAATTTCTACCTTACAAAATGCTTACTAATTTATAGCTTTAATATTAAGTCTTCAAAATTTTATCTATACACAATGTGTATATGGTAAGTATTATTGGTAAGTATTATTGGTAAGACTAAGTATTACTGGTAAAGATTGTCATGGATGAATGTTTCAGTTTTATTTATAATCTATCGAAATGCAATGAAAAAAGAAAAGAGAAAATTCTGGTTTTGATCTACAAAGAATTGCACATGACACGGATTCTAAAAATGACTTTGGATATTTCGAATCAATAATTCTATTTCGGTGCCTCCGGATTTTTCAATGAAAAACTGATTAAAAGTGAATAAATAACTTGCACTTTTCTGCAAATGGAACGCAAACAAACTGTGCAGTTGCAAAAGGGGAGATTATTTTGGCTTATGACTACAGTTTGCAGAAGATCTACAACAAACACGATGTGGGGTGGGGGAAGGAGGAGGAGGGAAAGAATAAGAAATTCTCTTGAAGTTTGAATTCCCAGTGCATTGTTCAGGTTGCTCCCGTGTAATCAGCCAGGTCGAAAGGAACTAATTTCCCCTCAAAGGGCACTATGCCTGCGCAATGGGGGGGGGGATGTAGAATAATCATACTAAGTTCCAATTACCGTCAAATTGGTAAGACAAGGCAACAAGTAGCTGTAACTGAATACGGATCTAATCTTGTTGCAATCCTACTGCAGAATGCCAGGGTATTTATGAAGCCTCTTAACATCATAGAAACCAAGCTGCCGATCAGGACTCAAGGAATAGAATCACCCAAATACATGAATGGACTATTCTTGAGTTCCATAAGTACCAGCTGTCTTGGGAACTAGTTCAGTTGTGCTTAGCCAGTTGCTGTTGTTCAAACCAACAGTATATTGATTGACTGACTGACTTCAGTAGATTAATTTCAAACTGACACTTCAATTGGCACAAAAGGTTGAAAGAAAAATGAATAATTTAAAGATTTTCTCAAAGTCTGTTACAATAAAGGCATCAATGACCTGACTATTAATAGTGTTAGAGAATGAAAAAGGAAACTCAAGTTGGAACATTAACACCCCATTAATGCCCTTTGGAAAGGCATGAATCAACTTCTCCCTGCATGAGAAATGGTTTGAATTTCAGCGGAAGCTATTTATACTTGTCTAGAATTTCCTATTGGAGCAATGGTGATGAAAGGGTACTCACATTCCCAGAGCACCAGAATTGGAACTTTACCATCAGAGTTTAACATCATTACCAGGATATGAAGACCCTCACCCACTGCCTGGTATATGATAAAACGAGTTGGGAGGTTATAAAGGCAATAGAGTTGGACAATCATATAGGTGCTAGGGCTTAATGCAACCTGACAGTTTTTAACCAGAGGGTGATGCCAGATGATAACAGTTGTACACATGATGGGCACTTAGATTTTCAAATGGGCACCTCAGGTGGTGTAATGGTTAAATGCCCATAACATAGTGGCTAATGTTGTTAGGTACACCTAACAAAAATATAGAGTTGCTCCCTTTGATTTGCCAAAGCCGGAAGTGAGGTCTCCGACATCTTACGTGGGATGGCGTTTGTTTACATTTTGAATGCCAGTGTTCAGATCATGGTTAAGTCGATTGAGAAGCATTTTCTATTCTGTGTTTAAATAAATCCTTGTTAATTTTATAACAACCTGGTCTTGCATTATCATTCCTATCTTCCATATAATTTTATCTGTATGTTAAAAACATAACAAATCTTCTGGATGTCAACATAAGCAAATTCAAACTCCAGTCCCACTATTATATTCACTTTCAGACGATTTACCCATGGATAAAGTCCCTGTCAGCTGCGGCTTTAGAATGCACCGACTGCACCTCTGCAGAGGGGTAAGCTGTGGGGGGCAACCTGTGATGCTTAAGACAGAATCCTGGTAGGTGAACAGTCCATGATATACAAAACTGCACTTGATTGACAGGCAGTGAGAGAGGCCCCCTCTGATTAATCTGCTAGTCACAACAAGCCCTATCACCTATATGATTGTCCCAACCCTATTGTCCTTATGGCTAGCCCCCAACCCTTTTATAATATATGTGCTAAAAGGTAGTGGCTGAGGGTCTTGATGTCTGGGTATGACGTTTATCTGATGGTGAAGTTCCAATTCTAGAGGTCTGGGGAATGTGGAGTACCCCTTCATCACCATTACTGCCAGGTCCTCTTTGACACAAGTGGTAGTACCTGTTAGCGTCTCATCTATGGGTTAAATAGAAAAAAATGAGTTTGAAAAAATTGGGTTGGAAAAAAATGTTGAATACCCATCAAGAATTGTTACATATTATGTGGTAGCATGGATTGTTGACGGACCCTGTAGCGAGAATTCAAGGGGGCCCAAGTGAAAAAATATCAGGTTTGTTGGTAACTGACCCCAGTGGTGTGAATCTCGCACATCATGTAATTTAGTTAGTTTAGATTTCAGTTTGAAACTGACATCGGAGCAGAGAGCATCGGCCTCTCTCTGCTGAGGTTGTTAACTCCCCACATGGCGAATCAGAATAGGTTAAATAAATCTTGATCAAGAAATAAAATTCTTGTGAGTTGATTAATTGCATGACTAAAACTAGCCCTTAAAAGAAGCCCTTAGAAGGCGAGACAACATGGCGGCCAGAGAAGAAGAAAAGGAAACAGCCACACAAAATAGCAGGAAGAAATGTAGCAACAAGTAAGTCTCAACTCAATCTCTGTAATGTCTCTTTCTTTATCAACCGAGTTTCCTCTCTCAATTATATTAGCATTCCCAGTTGTTTTTTTTATTTGAGGTTATTGTTGTTTAATCACATTAGTTATATAGAGCTCTGTAGATGGAGTTCAGAACTGTTTGAATTATGCAAATATCCCCAGTGGTTCAAAAGTTATGAAAATTTGTATATCCCATTGTGGGTATATAATTTATATACCCATAATGGGGTATACAACAGAATGAATAAAATCAAATGTCTTTGGCATAAAATAAAAACAATTGTTTAAACAATAAACCATTGTTTTGCGCATTCCATTCTCTTTGGTCACCTTCAACTCTGTTCACAAATGGACAGATTATTATGGAGGGCTTTTCAATAAATTATCAATAATCTAATTTATTCTGTTTAAAATGGATGATCACAGTTGAGAAAATATTTACATTTCGAAAATGTGCAGAAAAATGTTTATAATTTACCTTTTAAGTTAAACCAATCAAATATGAAAGGTGAAAGTAATTTGTCTAAATTGTATCTGTGCAATTTACAGTTTAGCAAACAACAGGAAGTTGACAAAGTTTGAATTATCAGCAGCAGCCAAATAGAAATGTTTGAATAAATTTAGTCATTGAACTTTTATCTATGCTCTACAAATATAAACAAACTTCTTTTATATTCAATGATATTTAAACTAATCATTAAATATATTTACTTTGTGTAAATGTCTATGTAGCAAGAGAAGAGACTTATTTCGTGGAGTGAAGCGAGCAAGGACTTGTCTTGTTTGTAGCATTCTGATTTAGGTGAGAAAAAAATATGCATTGCTTTCCTTTCCTGTTTGCCCTTATGGCAAGCCCCAACCCCTTTTTATCATATGGGTGCTAGAACGTGGTGGCTGAGGGTCTCATATCCTGGGAATGACGTTAAACTTATTTGATGGTGAAGTTCCAGTTTTGGAGGTTTGGGGAATGTGGAGCACCCCTTCATCACCATTGCTCATTGCTCCCTGGTTCACTCTGCCCATAGTGGTAGTACCTGTTAGGGTCCCATCTATGGATTAAATAGAAAAATATGTTTATTAAAAAATTGAGTATCTATTAAGAATGAATTAATTTTAAAACTTTATCGGCATTAAATGACCCATTGAGGTTGATATGCCGTAAAACAAAACAAACCAAACCCTTTACTGTGTTGTATAGTCACTTTTAAATTGATGTTTAATCATCTAGTCTTGTATAGATGTATATCCATGGCTGTATACCATTCTTAATCTTGCAGCTTGTTTCTCTATCTTGGCTTGTTCTGTATTTCTTCTTCTTAAGATATTCTGTTTTGAACTGGTTCTGGGACTGTCATTAAGATTCTGGTTGGCTTCTTATTATTATTCAGGATCTGTCTGAGATGTCCTACATTGTTGTTGTTCTTAGTAACAACACAAGATGTTACTGTAGAATAAATATCATACTCCCCTTCACAGGAAGGCTGTAACTAGTGTCCAGTCACCATACTCAGCTTGCAACACAGCTGGATACTGATCACTCCACAAATTTCTACTTGGTACTGCAAACAGCATAGACAGGGCCTCTCCCATTGCTATGATTCACAACTTTTTTCTGATCACTCCACGAATTTCTACAATTACTTTAGTGACACATGTGTTACCAAAGTAACATATATGTTTATGAAATATTCATGCACATCATAATTGCAAGCTTGCAGAAGTATTAGTTTTTCAAGTCTGCAGGTCACATGTATCTTAATACAAATATTTTACAGTTGGGAATATCTAAGCATTCACATGGGTATAATTTTTCAATTCAGATATATTTACTTAGGTTTTAATTTTTTTATTCTTTCAAGGATAAAAGAAAACAAGTATTAACTTTCTTATACCCCCCCCCCCAACACTTAGAGATTCCGTGCTATTTTGTCTTGAGTTGATTGCTTGTAAAGTTTTTTTTGGGTAGGTGTTAGAAAAAGTCATCGGGGTGGCCTAAAGTCGGTATCAGCAAGACAGTGCTTTTCATTAGCGCTAGACCAAGGAGATTTTTTTGGCGTCTGAAGTGAAGCACCACTCCTACCATCAACTCCTCACTTTACCGCACATATCCATGATACTCATACGCTGAGTTGGCGAGGGCTGAAATCGAACCAGTAACCTCGAGGTTCCTAACGAGACACTTTACCAACTGAGCTAAGCCGGCCCTAAGTGGGTGTTATAGGAATGACTTATTTTGGGTTTTTCAGATGTACATTCTTTAGCGTGTAACGTAGGTATTCATATCTTATCAGCGTATTGTACATTAACATTATTTAAGGCTTTAAATTACCACTACTAGATTGTCCAATGAGACATGTGGCCTTGTTGATAAAAACAAACAACATTAAAGTATATCTAGTTACCTGGTGATCATGAGTTCAATCCCTGGGTTGGGTAATGAATAAAAGTAATATATTCTGGTTTAGTAGAAAAACAAAGACAAGCTACAGATTATTTATGAAACAGTTCTGTTGGCTGCGGCTTTAGAATACACTGACTGCACCTCTGCAGAGGGGTAAAATCTACCCCCCCACCCCAATGAGGCCACCTATTGGCGATGGGTGGTGACCCGCGGTGCTTAAGGATGTAACCCTGGTGGCTGAGCAGTCCATGACATGCAACACTCTACTTTGGCCAGACAGGTGGTCAGAGAGGCCCTCTTGGATCAATTGGCTGGTCACATCAAGCTCTAGCACCTATATGATTGTCCCAACCCTACTGGTCTTATGGAAAGCCCCCCCCCAACACTTTTTATCATATATGTGCTAGAAGGCAGTGGCTGAGGGTTTTAGTGTCCTGGGTATGATGTTTAACTCTGATGGTGAGGTTCCAGTTCTGGGGAATGTAGAGTACCCCTTCATCACCATTACTCCCAGGTCTACTCTGACCCGGAGTGGTAGTACCTGTTAGGGTTTCATCTATGGGTTAAATAAAAAAAATCAGTTAGAAAAAAATTGATTACCCATGAAGAATGAATAAAACAAAATGTCTTTGGCATAAAATAACTAAGAAGCAATTATATCGAGAATGTGTAAATATAGATTTATCATCATCATCATCATCATCATCATCATGTCGCACCGGCAGCAAGAATATCCATGACAATCTCTCGCCAACCTTCCCTATCATTCATTGCTCCTGGGATATCCTCTGTGCATCATCCAGTATCTTTGCAGAGTTGGTCAATGTAGGTCCTTGGTGGGCGGTCCATATTAGCATGTCCATGTGTTGGCTTTCACAGACAGATTTCTTTAGCATAGCTGTTGGAGTCCTACAAGAAGATACATTAGCACCATATATATTTATAATATGCCTAGACTATGTACTCCGAACATCATTAGATACCATAAAAGAAAAAGGTTTCACACTAAAAAAGGCAAGAAGCATAAATGTATAATGAATGAAATTCCCTAAACTCTTAGCATAAAATAACTCTAGACAGGTTGACATGCCATTAAAATCAATCAACAAACCAGAGAAATTGTGAATAAGACTGAAGGTTAAATCCTACTTGAGAGACCTAAATTCCACCATCAAATGTCACCCCAGGTTAAAGAAAAAAATACCAAAAATCAGGGAATTAACCAAATTTAATAAAATTTTCAGTGTTAATACATTAATGAATAAAAGATATAATGCACCAGTTATTTTATTTAAAAACTTTTACATTTTTTCAGGTCAGTTAACTTTGAACCACGTATGTTTGTGAATCTGTTTTATGCCTCAAAGATACATGGTTCAAAGTTAACTGACCTAAAGAAATGTAAGAGTTTTCAAATAAGATAACTAGTGCATTATATTGCTTATTCATTAACTCTTAACATCCTGTTGAGAATTTTCTAAGTCCAGAGCATTCCTATAAGGATATTAAAAAAAAATGGCTAAAAATGACCTTTGCATCTGAAGTTACCTGTTATTTCCCTGAAATAAAAGACTTGTAAACATGTTTAATATTACATTTAAACAAATGATATTTTTTGGGGTGGATTAGGAAAATAAATGAGACTTCTGGCCGGGTGGAATGAGGTGGTATAAGACTTTAAGAGTTAATATATCAACACTGAAAATTTCATTAAATTCAGTTAATTCCCTGATTTTAAGTATTTTCTTTCTTTTGGCGGGTGACATGGAATTTAGGTCCGTTAAGTAGGATTTAACCAGACTGAAAATGAAACAAAAAAAAAAAAATGAGTAGATTTTCAAAGGAAACGAGCAGAATGAAAAAAAATGAGTTTAAAAAAATTTGAGTCCCCATCAAGAATGAATAAAACAAAACATGTTTGGCATAAAATAACCCAACAAGGGTTGACATGCTGTTAAATCCAACCAAATAACTAAGCAGAACGAAAGAGGCCAATGCAAGAACTGATGCATCTATTAGAATATCTGAAACCTTTTCAACTTCCATGTCCAGAGGCAGGAGCGATCCAATTTCAGCGTATGCAACCAGAGAGTAGAATATTGCAAAGAAACTGTGGAAAAAGAAATGATCAAGCGTGGGAATTATCAATAATTTAACATTTGTGGAAATTGATTTTTATCCGACGTTGCTGTGTTGATATTCATCTGCTTTCTGCTTTATTTACTGAAAAGAAGTGCAGATTAAAACAAAAACAAAAACAAAAACAAAAAAATCAACATAACAACTGTTGTTATAAAAGGAATGCGATACTTCAAACACAATGAAGAGTTCCACTCAATTTACAATATACAAGTAACAATGATAATAGACCTTAACACAGCTGGAAAGAAAACTATTAGAGTATTTGTTGAAGTACTGATCTATGGAAGGTCAAGAGGGTAACAACTGTTTCTTTTGACAGGAAAATGATTTCTTAGTCAAATTCTAATCAATTAATCAAACAGAAACAGATGTCAGAAATTCTTTCATTTTTCTAAACAATCTTTCTTATCAATATTTACATCATTCAAACTAGCAGGACCTGTGGATATACCACAGTAGGATAATTTAATTGTTATGTTTTATATGTTTTCTTAAGAGCTATTGCCAAATAGTTTAATATGTAAAAACTATAATAATCTTGATATAACTCTCTCACACTTTTTTTTCTTTATTTCCTTCTTTTCATCTTTTCATTATGTTCGATTGAAATAGATTAGCATTATCGCTTCTACAAGCTCACCCCCTCTCTATATATTTCCCCTACTCTTTCTTATATTTTTTCTGTGTAGCATGTCCCTTTTCTTTCCTTTCTTCCTTTATAAGAAGAATGGAATGGTCCATTTTTTTTAGCTGAGGGGACGACACTCATAAAAAAATTAAAATTCGGCAGTGTAAGAAGTAATATCAATGTAAAATCTTTTTTTAAATTTATAAAAATAATTTTTTTAAAAAACTTTAAAATTCAAAGTAGCTTCACTCCACTTAAAAATTGACCTTGTGTCACATCCTATCCATGATGAGGGGTTGTGTAAATACATGGGTGTGTGTACACATGCCTTACACTGCAATGTAAATTGAAAGAACCATGATAACTGTAGAATCAACATATGTCAGTAATCTGAACATTAGCTACATAAATGAGAGTAACCTCCCCTTGTTTATTTCACTTTGAGGAAGCCATATGTTTTGGTCATCCATTTTCATTTCACCGTAAATCTACACTGAAAATACAAATTTGTTCGAATCAATACACCTGCATGTTTTAACACAAAAATATCATAAAATGTGTTCTTAATTGTGCTTGCGCATTATTTGAAATGAACTTAATTGTTATTAAGAACACATTTTATGATATTTTTGTGTTAAAACATGCAGTTGTATTGATTTACAGTGAAATGAAAATGTGAGTAAACTTAGTCACAATGTATGAAAACACATTTGTTTATTTGATACACTAGAAGTGGCTACCCAGCGTCACCTGGGTAGAGGGGGAATTTTCGAAAAGTTAGTCTTGTAGATCTATTATTACTTATCGCGAGTGAGATACTCGCTGGTTGCCCCATAAAAATCCCTACTGAAATATATAACAATATAGTAAGAAATTTTCATTCAATTATTTACAATAAAAAAAAAGATATGAATGAGGATTAATTCAATCAATCAATATTATATTTCAAAGCAAAAAAAAACAAAAGAACATACAAAAAAAAAAGATAAACAAAATAACACACTAATGACTTTCCCTTCTGTTACTTTTCAAAATTGAATTTTTAAATATCTTTCCATATATAAATCAAGTCTTCATTATTTTTGTTCAAAAACCAAGCCCTGGTGATATTTAATGTGTATATATATTTACTTTGTCGTTAATTGTTTTATTTTCGAAGTTTCCTTTGGACATACAGATACACACAACTGCCCTTTATATATATACTAGAAGTGGCTACCAAGCGTCACCTGGATAGAGGGGGATTTTTCAAGTTAGTCCTGCAGATCCAGTATTACTGAATTGTGAGTTGGATTCTCGTAGAATGCCCAGTTAAAATCCCTATGAAAAAAAAAAAAAAAAAAATAGACCTTACATCTCTGAAAATAAATTTTAATGTCTACTATATAAAATATCAAATGAAAAAAAAATCCATGCTGTTATCATTTAAGTTTTATTTTTTTAATTATCCTCACAAATATATATCAAATCTCTATTATTTTTGCTCAAATACCAAACCAAGCCCTGGTGATATTTAATATGTATATATATTTACTTTATCATTAATTGTTTTATTTTCAAAGTTTCCACTGGACATAGATATACACATAACTGTCCTTTATATATGTATAAATAGATTATGCACCAGAAATAACCAGTGACCTTTGACCCACATTAAAATCCCCTAACACCCCACATGTGTCATAAACAGCTATACATACTGATGGGTACATCCGGATATCAGTTGTGCCCTTTTTGTTGTTGTATTGTCTCTTTTGCTGGGTCCCATATTTTTCCCGCATTAACAGAAAGTCATTCAAATTCAGATGAAGAAGACTCAACAAACAATATGAAAGTACAAACATATGTTAAAAAAATACAAGAGTTACAAACTTAATGGTGTTGTGGCCAGACTTATCTACAGAAGTCCATCTTGGTTCTTGGAGTGACTGGATAAAATGTCTTGATGCAGCACTCTAAGGGAATTGGACCAAGTAACCAATAAGCACCCCAAATCATCGACTTAATGAAAGATTCATATTTTAACTCCTCACCGGTAACTTCCACTTCCAAATTTTTGTAAACAAATGATTTTAATCAGAAGTTTATGGAGATGTTGAACTCACAATACATTGAATATATAGATGGTTGGTACACATAATCAAATTAAAATTCAATAGCAAAATCTTTTTTTAAATAAATACTTTTTAATCAGAAATTTATGAATATTTTTCAACACTTACGATGATTTAAAAAAAGACAAAAGATGTTTTTATACTAAAATAGTTTTTTACTTAATCAGAAAAGAAATGCAATTATGTTTATTGAAATAAAAATACAGTTTTATTTACAAAATATTTTTATGCTTATTTAAATAAAAGGATGTCATTCAGAAGTAGTATCACACAATTTGTAAAATTTGTTTTTGTCAGATACAATATAATTGCAAAAATCGTCTGTTCAATTATTTTCAAATATTTGAAAGCAAAACTTACCGGTGATGAGTTAAAATATGAACCTTTCATTAAGTTGATGATTTGGGGTGCTTATTGGTTACTTGGTGCAGGGATTCTTAAAGGAGTCAAATTGGGCACCAATCTACAGTAGTGCATTGATTAACCCCTTACTGCTAAGGGCAGATTATTAATCCCTATTTTTCCCAATACCAGTCTAAGAGAAGTAAAACTCTAAATTCAAACCTGTTAGACTTGCTTAAGAAATGGACCTTGTGTCACATTATTTTCATTTTATTTTCAGATTTTCAGTACTTATTTTTTACCAGGATAGGTGCTATCATTAAAAAATATTTTTCTTCTATTCACACCTTCGGTCTTTTGTCTTTGTATTTATACTGTAATTAGTTTCAAATTTATATAACCCCACCGATATTTTGCACCCAAAAAATAAGGTGGGGGAATCAAAGTTAAGTGACTTGAAAAAAAAATCAGAAAGTTTTGAAATAAAATAATTAATGCATTATAAAATTCATTCACTGATAAATCAACACTAAAAATTTGTGTCACATCCCGCTCAAGTTAAATTGGACACCAATCTATGATAGTGTGATGATTGGCCCCTTACTATCAAGGGCAGATAATTAATCCCTATTTTTCCCCAAGTTGTATATAACTTTGCATTTGACGTAGAGTTTAATAAACCTTTTAGCATGACACACACCTTCCCTGTCAGCTGGGGCTCAAGAATACACCCACTGCATCTCTACAGTGGGGTATAATCCCCCCAATGGGTCACCTGTTGGCCGTGGGTGGCAACCCATGATGTTTAATGACGGAATCCTGGTGGCTGAGAAATCCATGACGGGCAACACTCCCTTACTTGAGCATAGACAGATGGTCAATCGGCTGTCACATCAAGTCCTAGCACCTATATAATTGCCCACACCCTATTGCCCTTATGTCAAGCCCCAACCCTTTTTATCATATGGGTGCTAGAAGGTGGTGGCTGAGGATCTTCATGTCCTGGGAATGACGTTAAACTCTGATGGTGAGGTTCCAGTTCTGGAGGTCTGGGGAATGTGGAGCACCCCTTCATCACCATTGCTCCCTGGTCCACTCTATGGGTTAAATAGAAAAATGTGTTGATAAAAAAAATTGAGTATCCATTTAAGAATGAATTCATTTCAAAACATTGTCAGCATTAAATGACCCATTGAGGTTGATATGCCATAAAACAAAACAAAACAAACCAAACCAAAAGACACGTTGTAAAATCCAACCAACCAACATGGTACACGTGTAGCTAATATTAACCCACACAAGTTGTTATAAAACACTAAACAGCTGTTTTACTATCCTGAAATTATTTTCAAGTACCGTGATTAGTAAACAAAAACTTAGTAACTCGATTCCTCAATAGTGAAATTGGAATTTCCTACAACAACTTCTTTAATATCTCTGATTTGAAATGCTAATAACTACAAATGTTGTAAAATATAACCAGTTTAGTGGATAGATAACACAAACTGCAACAATTGCTGACCTTATGAATTATAATCATGGCACAGGCCAAACAGGGAATCCACAGCTGCTGCTTATTCATTTCCTAAGTGTAGAATCAAAATTGGAAGGCTGTAACTAGCATCCAGTCACCAGACAAACAAAGGAGGACTGTAACCAAATACAGGCTCTGTACCAACTACCAGAACACAGTCATATGGATCAAAGTATCCACACTAAAACCAGCAGCCCATTGTTATATACCCCTTCTTGAATCGGGTATATAAATGGTGAGAGAGAAAGTTCTTATGAGACGATGAGAAAGGTGGGAGGCATTTGTATAATCTCTCCCACATTTTTAAAGTCTTTATCTCTTACTTACTTGTTTGAGTAGTTTGAGTAGCTGGCTGGTACCTTAGTCTGTCTCTTGCGTACCAGGGGCATTTCTAAAGATGCTGGTCTGACTTTATTTCTTCTTCTTAGTTCTGGTTCTGTAGATGCTTGTTCACCATCATTTCACAAAGACAACATAAGACTTATATTTTGAGTGATCACATCTTTTTATTGAAGAGAGGAAGGTCTGCCTAGAAGATCAGCATTGGAAAATCTTGACTTTTAACTTAGCTTGAAAACCCTTGTAAGAGATATGCAACTATCTCAGCCATAAGGTTAGCCACAAATATTTACGAAATTTAGATTGGCACAAGATCATGAGAGGGAATCACTTGTTAAAGATTGAACTCATTACAATAGTAATGGTCTCTGAGGTTATAACTCAATCTGGCACAAGGCTACAAGAGGGCACCCAGTGAGGATTGAACTCATTACAATAGTAATGGTCTCTGAGACTATAACTCAATCTGGCACAAGGCTACAAGAGGGCGCCCAGTGAGAATTGAACTCATTACCATAATAATGGTCTCATAAACTAGTGTGCTAACCTCTGCCCCACAGTGAGATCTATTTTGATAAATAAATCTTAATTGCCTTCAATAAAGTTGTCCCAATCTTTTTTCACACCTGAAAGATTTTTTGCTAAATCATAAAATTACTCTACAGCTGTTGTACATAACACATTGTTAAAAGAAATCCAATTGACTCGGGATTTCTATTGTGTTGAAAATAATCCATAAAGAATAATACCATCTGGTTTGATAAAGAAGTATTTAAAAAAACAAAATTCCTTTTGCAAACTTGTGATTTTATTTGATTCAAATTTTACATGGTTGAAATCACAATTGGAATTTAAAAAGAAAAAAATGTTCACATTTTTCTGTTATCGGATTAATTACTATAAATTCCCTATTGAAAATTATTGTAATCTGATTATTTTATTTATGTATTTTTTCTTTTCTTTTCTGCGAGACATAGGATTGTGCGAGTGCAACTTTTTCCCTGTTTAATAAACTCAAAATTCATCCTAACGTTAATATTTGAATACACAGAAGATGTTAAAATAAAAAGACTGTGTAAATTCACGCAGTATCAAAAAGTTTCAAAGATACTTTGACTAATAAAAAACTTGGAATAAATTTGTCAAATTCCAATGGAATTAATTTAAAGAAAATGAAAGTTCAATTCATTTTTCATTTCTTTCTTGGTATATACAACTTTGTCTAAATATTTTTTCTTTCTTTTTTAAACATACTTCATACCCAGAAGAATACTGAGAAAGGTCCTGGAGAAGAGGGTAGATAGTGGTTTTGCAACTTTATCTATTATCATTAGGTACCACCAATTTCCTTGTGAAATTTACCCCCCCTATATTTAGCACAATGAAACTTGCATAAAGGTTAATATTATCTTAAAATTTTTTTGTCCATTTGAAAGAAGAAACATTAAAAAATCAAGATGATTTAAAAAAAAAAATTTCAGCTTACGGAAATAATGAAAATTATGAACGAAAAACAATGTTTACATTTTTGCACCATTAAATCAATTGAAATTTAATGTAGCCAAAAACAAGTCATGACTACTGGCTTTTTAGAAAAATTCTATGAAAAATCAATTAATGGTCCGATTTTCACAAAAATTTCCATCATTACTTACCTTTTGATGTAAAAAGAGTAAAAAAAGATCTCCAAAAATTATTTTTTTAGTTTTTATTTTCATTTTATTTTCAGATTTTCAGTACTTAATTTTTACCAGGATAGGTGCTATCATTAAAAAAATCTTTTTCTTCTATTCACACCTTCGGTCTTTTGTCTTTGTATTTATACTGTAATTAGTTTCGAATTTATATAACCCCACCGATATTTTGCACCCAAAAAATAAGGTGGGGGAGTCAAAGTTAAGTGACCTGAAAAAAAATCAGAAAGTTTTGAAATAAAATGACTGATGCATTATAAAATTCATTCATTGATAAATCAACACTAAAAATTTCATTAAAATTGGATAATTCCCTGAAACGGGGGTGGGGGGCAAATTTGTTTTGTAAAACACAGATTTTTCGACAAATAGGGCATACCTAGTATAAATGTTTACTAAGTTTTGCCTGAAGTGTGAGACATGCAATAAATAACTGAACAATCAGGAAACTAACTTGACATTCTTCTTCCATGTTAAACAATTTGATTAAATGTCACATAATTCTAAAAACACCAATTCTTGTTTAACCCTGATTATCATAGACATAAACAGCTGTTTACATAAGCTGATAAAACTTTTAGATTATCAGAACAGAATTTTAGACAGGCAACATTAGTTTATACAATAATAAAATTCTCTTTATGTTCATATGTAACGTTAACCCAAACGAAAAACACAGTATATCATATCTCAGTAAATATTTATGACTAACCTTTATATGCTAAGTTGAACTTAGTATGACAAAAAGACATAAGTTAAATAAAAACCTAGAAAACTTTCACCTTCACCGAAACTGATATACTAACTGGTTTAGCTCAGTTGTTAGAGCATTTACTTTGGAACCACAAGGTTCTGGTTTCAATACCGGTCCTCACCAACTCTGTAAATGAGTAGCAACAGCTTGGATCAGTGCAGTAAATTGGGGAGCTGTGGGGATTGAAAAAAAAACAAAAAAAAAACGAAAATAAAAATAAAATAAAAAGCTCCGATGGGGCCTTGACCGGAAGAACCCCTTTGTGCATATCTGACAAAAAGGACTGACTCCCTACCCCAAAATGGATACCTCGGTCATTTGAATCTAGGCCGCAACTGAGTGTGGTTGCTGCTGCTAGCCAGGAGGTATATTCCCTCGCTACAGCCGACTACGCCCCATTCAATAAAGCCTAAGTCGAAAAACTACCTCTTTCCTTTGTCTCTTTTCTTTTCGTTCTTTAAATTCCATTTCAGCTTACTAGCCCACAAGAAGAATTAAGAACCAGTTTTATTGGGGACAAGATACCAGTACAAACGAATTTAACTTAGCCCCATATGGCACTCCACCTCAGACGCAAAAAACAATCACAATAATCTAGTGCTAGTGAAAAGGGGATAGACTTCCTCACTGTCCAGCTGATACCGATAATAGACCACTCCGCCTACTTTACTTACTTTTATGTATTAACTAAATGAATTACTAAATTTTACTTTTTCCTCCCCAGTGTTTATTAAGGTAAGGGGCACCCAGTGAGGATTGAACTCCTTACAGTATGTATTTACCCAACTTCTCTAGATGTGACACAAGGTCAATTTTTTAGCAGAGTTACAGATGGTTTGAATTTAGAGTTTCCCTTCCTTTAGACTGGTTGCCTTACCAAGGCAAAAGAAGTCAGTCTGTCCTACTATTTACCCATTGCTGGGGGGAGAACTGTTGGTATCATGTCCTTAACCAAGGGCATTAGTACAAAGTGAAACAAAGCCTTGTCCAGGATTTGAACTCTGGATGCTGATTTCATTTCCTATAAAGATAACCATTACGCTAAGTGTGCCTAGTAATCATGATTTACAAGATTAGTTTGATAATACTGCGATACCGTGAGGAATTATTTGCCCCACCATTCCTCACCCTGAAGTCAAGCTTAATACAAAAAGCACCTCTTATAACAGAAAATGAGTAACAAAGATGATCCAGTCGTCTCTGCATTCTCTCGCCCTGCCAGTGGGACTTGAAATACGGATGGCAACCAGTCTTAGAGAAGGAAAACTCTTAATTCAAACCTATTAAACTCCACTTAAGAAATTGACCTTGTGTCACATCCTGCTCATGTGGAGGGGTTGGTAAATATATATATATATATATATATATATATATATTAAAAGAAAGGAAATGAATCCGACAATATGAGTAAGAAAAGGTGGAATGAAAACATCACACAATGCTGTTAAAGAAGAAAACAATTTATAATATGATCATAGCTGATACTGATCAATATTTCGATTTTACAAAAATCATCATCGGAGCTCATTCACTCCCGTAGTTGTTTGGGTCGGGAGTGAATGAGCTCTGATGATGATTTTTGTAAAATCGAAATATTGATCAGTATCAGCTATGATTATATTATAAATTGTTTTCTTCTTTAACAGCATTGTGTGATGTTTTCATTCCACCTTTTCTTACTCATATATATATATATATGTTTTGTTAAACTGTAATGATGATTCCTGTCGGACAAGTTTTTCTTCGATCCTTTCCAATTTTCTGGCCATCTTTTTAATGTCAGGGTGGAACTGGTGTAGCAATCCACCAAAGGTTTCATTACGACCACTTTCAGCATGTCCATCTGCCATCTTCAGGTATGAAACTGATGGGATGTTCCAGGTGTCTCGTTTATATATATATATATATATATATATATATATATATATATATATATATATGGAGGTGTGTGTTCGTAATGGTTAGAGTCATGGAAATGGACTTGTTGACCAGAGTTCAAATCCTGGACAAGGCTTTTTGCATTTCACATAGTGCTAATACCCGTGGGAAAGGCATCTGACTACTCTCTTTCCAGCTATAGGTAAATAGTAGGGTAAGACTGGGCTCCTTAAACTTGACTTGGTAACCAGTCTAGGAGAAGGAAAACTTAGAATTCAAACCTGTTAAACTCCACTTAACAAATTGATCTTGCTTGTGTGTTGGTGTTGGTAAGTTTATATATATAGATCAATATGTGTACAAGTTCCAAAATAAGGGGTGTGTGTACAGTATTTAAACTCCAAGGACAAAACTGTCCATATATATCTCCTGAAGAACTCCACTATTAATAAACTAATAGATATGTACTTATTATAGCTTAGTCTCACATAAGATTAAAATAGATAATAACCAATAAAAATCAAATGGTACTCACAGATGCCTGCAAGACCAGTTTATTGACCAATACTATATGATAGGCTATATATATATATATATATATATGTGTGTGTGTGTGTGTGTGTGTGTGTGTGTGTGTGTGTGTGTAAAAAATGAAAATGGAAGTGAATCTGATGGTATGTTGAAAAAATAAATTAACCATCTTTCTAGACTGCGTTTGGACATGATTTTTAAAAAAAGTTATTTTTTTGAACATTTCAAAAATTCTCCGCTTTTCCAACGAATTTCATTTTTTAAAAAAATTAGGATTTACTCTGAGGAAGGTTGAATTTTCTTTGTGTGCAGAACATTTCTACATTTTTTCTATTAATATTATTTCATTTCATTTGGTTATTTAAAAATAATAAGTTTGAATAATGTACACATGGATAAACTCCTGACCGAAACACGTGTAAGTAAAATTGATTAAAATATCCTATTTTATCCATTTTATACTTTCTTTCCTTTATTTATTTTTTCAACACACACATATATATATATATATATATATATATATATATATATATTCACAGATACACACACTGTGAGATCAGAACAGATCCAGCCATTTTGAAATTCTTGAGAAGCAGTTGTGTGGACTTGATGTAACTTCATACCCAATGTGTAGGGACCTTACTGCACATGCATGAACAGATACTCTTCCATGGGCTAACTCAGTTTCTCCAATCTCTCTAGATCTCCATAACTTGAGCCTCACCATCTCATAAGCAATGTTCTATGGACTCCTACACATGGACACACCAGTGTTGGCTGACTAACAAAAGCATACATTCAACAGCTATTTGCAGACACTGGATGTTGTCTTTCAAGAATGATGGCTGATAGGGACAGACGGTGAGAGAATCAAGGGAATCCATGCTGCCAGCATGACATGATGCTGATGCTGATGTTATTTTAAGCTTTGTGTATTTTATAATAAATCATTATTTAGATAGATTTATATAATAAACCATTTTAAAGTGCAAATTTTACTTAACTGGTTTATGCTAATAATTTTGTTTTCACTGCTTATTCTTGTTATGCTGTCAAAATTAAAAATGAAGAAAAATGAAAAAAACAATTATTATTTGGTGAGTTAAAAATGGAAGATGGAAATGCAGTGTAAATTGTTTGTAATATTAAGCATGCATTTCGCAAGGGATTGTCAATTAACATAAAACTCAATATTAGTTCTCCCCCCAAAAAAACAAAATGGAGATGAGAAATTTGAAGATGAGGAAGAGGGTTGCAGATGTTCTTATGCAATTGGTAACAACCAATTGAGGGTTGTTATTGAATTGTGGATTCATGCAAAACAATTCAAGTGGTTGATGATGATGATGATAGAAGAAGAAGAAGAAGAATGAAAGAAGAAGAAAAGAAGAATGAAAGAAGAAGAATGGAAGAAGATAAAGAAGAAGGAAAAAAGAAGAAGAAGAAATAAAATCTTAACCATTCAGTGGTTGGTTGACATTTGAACCAAATTGGAAAATCAGATAGTTTCAAAGATCAATGCAGCACAAAATGGATTTAAACATTTTCTTTTTTTAAATTCATCATTATACAAAGGCTCATTATACTTTGTATAATGATAGATAAAAAAAAAAAAAAATTTTTAATGGAAAATGGACTAGAGGTGTATCCAAGAAGCATTTTAAGAATGTCTAGACAGCAAATCTCAAGAAATGTGAAATTGATAACAAAACCTGTAAAACAGCAGTGAAAAACAGAATGCACTGGAGAACCACTATCAGGAATGGCACCGGTATGTTTGGTTTGTTTTACGGCATATCAACCTCAGTGGCTCATTTAATGCCAACAATGTTTTGAAATGAATTTGTTCTTAAATGGATACTCAATTTTTTTTATCAACACATTTTTCTATTTAACCCATAAATGGGACCTCAACAGGTACTACTACTGTGGGCCAGAGTGGACCAGGGAGCAATGGTGATGAGGGGGGTGCTCCCCATTACCCAAACCTCCAGTACTGGAACCTTACCATCAGATAGAGTTTAATGTCATTCCCAGGACACTCGGCCACTGCCTTCTAGCACCCATATGATAAAAAGGGTTGTTGGCTTGACATAAGGGCAATAGGGTTGGGACAATCATGAATGCAAATGAACTGCAGAGATGGAGGTGAGGTGATAAATATTGAAGGAGTGAAGACAGCAATCTTGACCAGCACTGCCCTGAGGACCAACATGTCTGCAGTGTAGCTGAGTTAAAATCAGCTTCATTAGCCATTTAAGAATCCATGGACAAGATGGACACTAGAAGACCATCATCAACCTCAAGGGATTACCAATTAATAATCTGATACAAAGTCTGCTTTAAATTTTTTTTGTGCAATAAAAATGATTTTGTGACATGTGACCAAAAATGGATTCTATAAAATAACTGAAAGTTATTTTTCACAATGTCTGGAAGCACCAAAAGGAAACACCAAGACAATTCCTTGAAGCAGATCTCTAGAAAAAGGAAAGAGTTCTAGTCATTGTTTAGTAGTCAGCAAGTAGAATTATCCAATACAATTTCCTGAATCCTGGTAAAAACCATTTCCGTAGAGAAGTATTGCCAGGAAACCAAGAAAATATGACATTTTATACCCAAGCTGGAATCATTGAAAATCAAAAAAATAAATTTAAGTCAAACAGTGAATTCAATCCTTACAGAGGGCCTCACACTTATAGCCTTGTACCAGCTTTTGTGACTGAAAAGATTGTATATTTCCTAACAATACCATGGATCCATACAAAATTCCAGACAGTATATATTCAAAACTATGTGTGTGTGTGTGTGTGTGTGTGTGTGTGTGTGTATGTGTATGTATCTTGTGGTCAAGTCAGGACAAAACAGGTCTTCTTTCTTACCTGCTACTAGTACCATATAAACTAGTACTAACTGTTCCATAGTCAGGTTGTTGGCGACTAAACAGGCACCCCTATCAAGCACGCTTCGGCTTGTCTGGTGAGGTGGGTGTGTGAACACCCAACATCACTAAAAACAAGAGCTATTAAAAGAGGAGCCAACGGTCATCCACACCAATAGTAGTAGGATTGGGGTACTTACTACTCATATAAATCCCCAATAAAACCTGGTACCAGGATGCAAGTATTGGGGTTTCCAAGGAGGCTTGCTTCTCATGAAGTAACTACCTGAGACAGCAGCCTGCAGCAGCTTGGGATTCCAGTCATCTCGGACTTTCCCCTAACACAAGACCAACTGCCGGACTGCTAAGATAGTGGACTGAGGTATGTGCACCCTCTTTCCACTTAAAATATCACATGCATAAATTTCGCTCCATGGCCAGACATGGTATCTATACATATATAAAGGGCAGTTAGTGTGTATGTATGTCCAGAGGAAACTATGAAAATAAAACAATTAATGACAAAGTAAATATACACACGCACTATCACCAGATCTTGGTTTTTGAGCAAAAATAATGGAGATTTAATTTATATTCGTGAAAATAATAAAAATAATAAGAAAAAATATAAAAAAGACAAGTTGTAACAGCATGGATTTTTTTTGTATTTAATATTTTAAATAGGAGACACTGATTTTTCTTTTTTGGGTCTCTGTGCACTTTTCTTTTTCTGAGGTTTAACCAGGCTGAATCAACACAAGGTCTTTTTATGTAGAGATTTTGATGAGGCATTTAGCAATGACCCAACTAGCAATTCAGTAATAGTGGATCTGCAAGACTAACTTTCCCCCTCTATCCAGGCAATGCTGGGTAGTCGCTTCTAGTATCTAATAAGTTCTTCTCCACACACATAAGAGTTTCAATCTTGGGGAAATAAAAACATCAAAAACAACAAAGTTTTCATGTTCATTGATAAGAACTGACCAAATGGATGCAGAGATATACGACTCGAGATAAAGACACAGAGGAACAGAGAGAGCTCAACCCACCCAGCAGGTTAGAAAGAAGATAAGAAGATACTAATGAAGAGGCAGTAACAGTTGTATAGAATTCTGGAGTACTGAAACCTTTGAGCCCTGCTTGGTTGTTGAAACAATAGTAACTGATAGTTTTGGTGAGTAAGTTGGAGTTGACAGAGTTTTGTAGTTTAGTTAGTCCAGTTTTTAAAGAGACTTGTGAGACATGTGATTGGGCATTGTCCTTTTTTATGTTGGGCATAAAATGTGGCATTTTCTTAGTTTCCTGGCAATACTTTTTTACGGAAATGGTTTTACCATGATTCAGGAAATAGTAGTGGATAATTCTACTTGCTGACGCCCTGTCGGCTGGGGCATTAGAATGCATGGACTGCACCTCTGCAGAGGGGTAAGACTCCCCCAATGGGGCCACCTGTTGGCCGTGGGTGGTGATCTGTGATACTTAAGGATAGAACCCAGGTGGCTGAGCAGTACATGACTTGCAATATTCCACTTTAGGCTTTTCTTGGGCTAGACGGTCGGTCGGAGGCCTCCTCCAATCAATCGGCTGGCCATGTCAAACCCTAGCACATATGATTGCCCCAACCCTATTGCCCTTATGGCAACCCCCAATCCTTCTTATCATATGGGTACTAGAAGGCGGTGGCTGAGGGTCTACATGTCCGGGGAATGACGTTAAACTCCATCTGATGGTGAGGTTTCAGTTCTGGAGGTTTGGGTAATGTAGATCACCCCTTCATCACCATTGCTCCCTGGTCCACTCTGGTCCACAGTGGTAGTACCTGTTGAGGTCCCATCTATGGGTTAAATAGAAAAATGTGTTGATAAAAAAAAATGAATATCCATTTAAAAATGAATTTATTTCAAAACATTGTCGGCACTAAATGACCCACTGAGGTTTGATATGCCGTAAAACAACCAAACCAAACCAATTATTTGCATTAAAAAATACCGTGCCATTCCTGATAGTGGTTCTCCAGTGCATTCTGTCTTTCATTGCTGTTTCACAGGTTTTGTTATCAATTTCACATTTCTTGAGATTTGCTGTCTAGACATTCTTAAAATGCTACTTGGATACACCTCTAGTCCATTTTCCGTTTAAAATTTTTTTTTTTTTTATCTATCATTATACAAAGTATAATGAGCTTTGTATAATGATGAACTTAAATAAAGAAAATGTTGAAATCCATTTTGTGCTGCATTGATCTTTGAAACTATCTGATTTTCCAATTTGGTTCAAATGTCAACCAACCACTGAATGGTTAAGATTTTATTTCTTCTTCTTTTCCTTCTTCTTTATCTTCTTCATTCTTCTTCTTTCATTCTTCTTCTTTCATTCTTCTTTTTCTTCTTCTTTCATTCTTCTTCTTCTATCATAATCATCATCAACCACTTGAATTGTTTTGCATGAATCCACAATTCAATAACAACCCTCAATTGGTTGTTACCAATTGCATAAGAACATCTGCAACCCTCTTCCTCATCTTCAAATTTCTCATCTCCATTTTGGTTTTTTTTTTGGGGGGGGAGAACTAATATTGAGTTTTATGTTAATTGACAATCCCTTGCGAAATGCATGCTTAATATTACAAACAATTTACACTGCATTTCCATCTTCCATTTTTAACTCACAAAATAATAATTGTTTTTTCATTTTTCTTCATTTTTAATTTTGACAGCATAACAAGAATAAGCAGAAATTATTAGCATAAACCAGTTAAGTGAAGTTTGCACTTTAAAATGGTTTATTATATAAATCTATCTAAATAATGATTTATTATAAAATACACAAAGCTTAAAATAACATCAGCATCATGTCATGCTGGCAGCATGGATTCCCTTGATTCTCTCACCATCTGTCCCTATCAGCCATCTCTCTTTGTAAATCCTCTAGATAACATCTAGTGTCTACACAGAAATGTTGAATGTATGTTTTTGCTGGTCGGCCAACAATAGTGTGTCCATGTGTAGTAGTCCATAGAAAGTCAGCAGAGTGAAATTTTAACTTTAAAAAGGTGTATTATATATCATTAGGTTGCACTGACAGCATGGGTACCCATGATTCTCTCTTACCACCTGTCCCTATTAGTTATCAACCCTAGCAGCATGGATACCCTGTCCCTATTAGTTATCAACCATAGCAGCATCCAGAATCCATACAGAACTAATTAATGTCAGCAGTGATTTACGTTGGATGAAGCACATCTCTAAAATTGTCAAGAAGGGTGAGGGTGCCTGGCGTCGCTCAGCAAGACCTTTGTCAGCCGCTCACCGGCTATCTATTTAAAACTGTACAAAGCTATGGTGCAGCCACACTTGGAATTTGCATCACCAGTCTGGAACCCCTATCTTGCTCAGAACATTAACCTCCTAGAATCTGTACAGAAACGTGCAACCAAACAAATACCCTCCATCAGACATCTGCCATATTCTGAACGTCTTGCTGCCCTGGGAATGGATTTGTTGAAACTCCGGCGTCTGGCAACTGACCTGGTAAAATCTCATAAGGTCATTAATCATCTTAACAACAGCAACCTTGCGCACCTTTTTGATCTCCGTGTTTCTAACACACATGGGCATGCCTACAAAGTCAGAAAACAGCATAGCTCACATGACTTTCAGAAACATTTTTTCATACTCAGAGTTGCCGAGGCATGAAATAAACTGCTTGTATCCGTTGTAAGGCTGCCGAAACACCGCATCTTTCAAAGCCTCCATGTTTCCTGTAATCCGCCAACACTATACCTAATACCCCCATCCACACACATATGCACGCACGCACGCTTACATGTATATTATTACTGTATGCTATTCATGTTCCTGACACTAATACATTATTCTATGTACTAGACATGAGCCTTTGATGAGTTGTGGTGCACCTGAGCACAGTACACAATAAATTTAGTTATCTTAATGTAGGTTTTTGCTGGTTGCCCTAAACTGGTGTGTAGGTATCCACAGGACAATATCACTTATGAGTTCATCTTTGCTTCTCCAGCAATGTCCAGTTGTCTGGTTCATCTTAATTGGATGGTTTGTCTGATAGGAGGCAGGTGGCCATACAGCTGTTTTTTGTGAGTTACTGCTTCCAAAATTTGTTCAAGACAGCATGCAGCATCCTTATGTAGTTCTAGCTTTTTCTCTAAGCGTTTCATTAAAGTCCGAGTGGTACATCTATACAGTAGCACTGACATGGCTACACCTTGGAAGAATTTTCACTTTATCTTATCAGATTTCCATCTGATCGATAATCTATAGAGGTCCTGTCTTTTCTATGCGTACATTGATCGCTTTCTGTTGATGATATATTGTTACCTAGGTATGTTAAATGGTCTTCTAATTTGAGAGACTTATCAACTACTGTGGAAATGTCTCCTTCTTGTGTGTGTGTGTGTGTGTATATGTATATGTATATATATATATATATACGTGTATTTGGGCAGCATTTTTTCATTTATGCATGTTGAATTAAACAACAGACACATCTGTTTAACAATTTTATTTGCGATCTTTTCAAGTTTTCTGGCCAACTTTTTAATATTTGGGTGGAATTTGTGGATTAATCCACCAAAGTTCATGTCCCGAGTACTTTCGGCACTTCAAAGCGCCATCATCAGGGGTGATATATATATATATATATATATATATATATGAGGAAAAATGAGTAAAGAAAAGAAAAGTAAATGGATAAAATGAATTTAATCGATATCACATTAATCGAATATCACTTACACATGTGTTTCGGTCAGTTTATGTGGTGAAATATTTCGCACACATACAAGATCGACCTTCATCAGAGTGAACATTTATTTTTTATGAAAAAAAAAAAAATGTTCACTCTGATGAAGGTCGATTCTTGTATGTGTGCGAAATATTTTCACACACATAAACTGACTTGTATGTGTGCGAAATATTTCACACACATAAACTGACCGAAACACATGTGTAAGTGATATTCGATTAATGTGATATCGATTAAATTCATTTTATCCATTTACTTTTCTTTTCTTTACTCATTTTTCCTCATATTGTCGGATTCAATTCCTTTTCCATTTTTACATATATATATTATATATATATATATATATATATATATGATCTATTAACTAGACTTTTTAACAGCTAGGGTTCATAGAATTTTATCAACAGGAAATTGGATGACACAATAGATACATTTTAAGTTTATGGTCTTGTCATTTCATATTCCAAATCTGATGAGGGCGGTTGGGGTAAGTAAATGTTGTTTACAATGGCACATTTCAAAAAGTCTATTTATTTTAGAATATGTAATTTTTCTTCTATGCTTCGATAAACCCATTTTAATTTATATATATATATATATATATATGGTAACAGGTATCTGCAAAAGTTTTCTGTGAAGCTGTCTAGTTTTCAAAGAGAGGGTGCTGGAAACTTTTGCACACACTGTTTAATTTTTTCACACGTTGTGGGAACAGCCTTTCTTATTTTACCGACATATTCCTAATGATGGCACAATTGAATAGAATTAAAAATTTAAATGTAAATTTTCAACATACATCATTTTAGTTAGAATTTTCCAAAATTAACTTCCATTTTTTATACAAATTTTTTTTTTAATGATAATTATTTAAATTTTGAATGGTAATTTTTTTCTCCATGGAATTTCTGTTCAGATAAATAAACTTTCTTAAGTAAAAAAAACAAAAAAAAAAAAAACAAAAAAAAACCAAACAGACAGGTAACTTTTTATTTATTCATTATTTTTTTTATTTTTTTAAATAATTGTGTAAATTTTAAATGGTAATAATTTTTTTTTCTATTCCAAATTTCAGTTCAGATAAATCAATTTGAATTAAACAAGCTTTCTAAATTAAAAAAAAAAAAAAAACAGAAACAAAACAGGTAACTTTTAATGTATTTATTTATTTTTACAATAATTGTGTAAATTCTAAATATTAATACATTTTTCTTTACAGATGTCAGTTCAGATAAATACATTTGAATCAAATAAGCTTTCTAAATGAAAAATACAAAAAAAAAAAAAAAAAGAAAAAACAATTATTTATTTTATTTTGTATTTTTTTAACAATAATTGTGTAAATTCTAAATGTTAATAGATTTTCTTCTCCCCAGAGAATTTTCAGATAAATGAATTTTAATTAAATAAGCTTTCTAAATTAAAAAAAATACAACAGATAACTATTTATTTTTTAAATTTTTTTTATAGAATAATTGTGTGAATTTTAAATGGTTATACATTTTTTCTCACCACAGAATTTCAATTCAGATAGATAAATTTGAATTAAATAAACTTTTTAAATTAAATAAAAAAACAGGTAATAACTTTTATTTATTTATTTATTTATTTATTTATTTAATTTCATCACCTTTGCTTGGAGGAGTAGCTTCCCTCTACCTTTGCTTGGAACGGCCCCGATGGCGGCGTATCATGGCGCAAAGTTGTAAACGAGATGACGTCCGTGTATGTCGAGTTTTGATAAGGCCTGACGATGATAAGCTCTCTCCAGGAAGATATTGGACGAGGTTCGTTTCAAGATCAAGATTTTTATTTGTTTTCATTTTTGGACATATCTATTTGTTTAAATGGTCGTTTTTTGGTAAATCCAGAAAGGAACGTGTATTTCTCTCTGTAGGTTGGCAGCACCCATATCATTTTTCTTTTGCTTCTTCTTTCACGATAAAATGCTAACATCATCAGCTGAGTTTTTTTGAAAAATATCTTTCAGATTTCCTATTTATTTTCTAAGATACAAATGATTATTGAACACGAAGGATGTTTTAATTATTATTATTATTATTATTTATTCGTGGCCATTACTTAACATTTAAATATATTCATCTTGTTTAGCTTTTTATTGTAGAAATGTATTTAAAATAAATAGGATTTTTTTTTTTTTGGTTTAGTAGTTTGAAGTTTTGCGTGTTGCAGTTTATCGTTTGTTTATCATTTTTATTTTGTGTTTCTTTCTGTTTTTTAATTTTATCTTAGAAACTAAAAGATGAATTTAAAACATCGTTGTTTATTTTTTTTTCTTTGAGTGTTCACGCCTTTTCTATTTATTATGTGTCAACAAAGATATTCGTTTCTTAGAAAAGAAAATAGATTACTTGCCTTTTTTTTCACATTTCATTCAAGAAAAAAACATATTAAATAAAAATTTTGATCTTTTTCGGACTATTGTCCTCATCTTTATTGTGATAGTTATTAATTAACACAACGTTGTTAATAACTACCACAAATAAAGATGAGAACAACATTCCGAAAAATCAAAATTATTCACATCAACCATCATCTCAAAAATACAAACAAATAAAATTAAATAACTTTAGTAAGAAATGCGAATAAATAAGATAAATTAGCGACATTCTAAAACGCTTGTTTTATTTATTTATTTATTTTTATTTATTTTTTTCGTGAAGGAAACGTGTTTGATCACGTGACCATTTTATCGTAAGTCGTACTAAAGCCAAAACAAAAGATAATGTTCAATATTGTCTTTTTTTTTTTTTTTCATGTAGAACTGTTCTTATAATTTTAGAAATTTCTGTTTATTGTTTACTACAGCGAAAAATGTTTATCGTTAGAATAAAAACAAATAAATCAAAATCACATGTATTCGCGATATGAGGCTGGTTAAAAAACGAAAACCCCAGTGAAATGAACAATTCATTCTGTTAAAAAGAAAATGTGTGGAGACTGCTATGAAATATTTAGAATTGATTCTTTTTCGTTTAATTTTCCCCCCATCATAAAAGAAAGACATTTTACTTCATTAACAAATAAATAATTTATTCTATTCCCTTCTTATCGAAATATTTTTTCTTCTTTATTTTTCATCTATTTTCTTTCCTGGGTCCCCACATCCCCCCCCAAATATCTCGTCTCTCTCAATTGACGTAGACTCTTGTGATGTTGTTTTTAAGTAATTATTTCATTACTTCTTAAACGTTCTCTTCGTCAGACTTTTAGATATTTTAATTTAAGTTAGGAGATAAAAACATAAAGATAAAAAGAGAGATTGATCATTTTTTACGTTACGGATGGCCAGTCAGTAACAATTACACTTTTATGGTTCAAAATGCCATACCCACTTTTTTCCCTTTCCCTCGAGGTGTGTGTGTGTAAATATTTAAAAATCTTTATCTACGTCATCTTTTATTAAGTTCTTTTTTTCTTTCTACACAGATTTAATTTTTTTAATATCCAACCTTTCAATGATTTATTTTTCTTCTCCAGGCTTCCTAAATTTGAAAGATTTTCCCCAAAATAATGAAATTAAAATAATAATACAAAAACAAAACATGATATTACACACCCCTTCCCCTGTCCAAAATAATTGAATTAATTTTTTTTTTCATCAAAAATAAAATTAGTTACAAAGATTTTGAACCAAATTATGTGAACGACAGAAATCAAAGTTGTTTTTAAAGTGTCTCTAGTCTCTAGTTTTTATTTTTTTTTATTTTAATTTAAATTTTTCTTAAATGACAAAAATATTGTTGGGTTTATGAAATTAATAGTAAATTACGACTTAAATTATGAACTGATCTTTTTTGAGAAATGTTTTTTTAAAGTCTTTTTAGTCTTCAATTTGGACCACTTAGAAATTATAATTTTAAATGAATTGGAAAACCCCAAACCTTTTCCTTTTACATTTTAAAACGAGCACCTGTTTTTTTTTTTTTTTTTTTAATTTAAAATTTTTTTTTTTTTAAATTATAAAAAAAAATCAGAAAATCTCAAGTTCACAATTTTCACATGAAAAAGTCTTCCATACAGTAGAACACCTTTCTATTTTATTCTGATTTTAAATATAAAATATTTTTGTGGTGGATGATATTTTTATTCAGATTTCTGTTTTTGTTTTCAATATGAATATTTTTGAAAGGTTATTCATTTTTCTTTATCTTCCGTATTTTTCATTTGCGCAAATTAGTCAATTTTTATCTATTTATTTATTTTTAAAGATAAGAATAGAAAAAAGTCTTTTTGTGCTGATTGTTGCATATAGTAAAAAATAGGAAGTTTGTTTGTTCAAATTTTTTCGGTCATTCACATTTTAAGATCATTTTCCATCAATGTTTTTGAAGTCTTTTTATAAAAAAATATTTTATCTTTTAATATTTTCAAGATGTTTTCTGAACACGTATTGTTAACAATTAAATACTTAATTCTGTATTTAACTGGAAGAGGAAGTTTTTTGTTAATAATAATTGTTTATCTTTTGTTTCTCTCCTAATGATTTTTAGTGTTTATCTCCCCCCCCCCTCCGCCTCTACTTCTACGACTTTAGAAATATTGTGACTGAAGAAATATTTAATTCCATTCCCATAAAAAACGGCTTTGAACAACTAAAAAAAATGCAAAAACCTTAGCAAAGTCGGCCAAGCGAAAAAAAAAAAAATCACCCTTTGAAATTCAGTAATTTATTGTGTGTGTGTGTGTGTGTGTAACTGTATATATTTTGTTAATTGAAAGTGTGAATGAGTGTTTTTATTTCCTTCACTCCAATTTTTTTATGCTTAGATAAGCAAGTTTAGGATTTTATGCTGTTTGTTTGTAACATCACAACTTTACAAGTGTTAAAAACTATTTTTTATTTTTATTTTTTCAGTAAGACACGGAAGAACATTAATTTTGTCTTAAATATTTCATTCAACTAATTAAAAAAAATAAATATTGGATGCTACAACACCATGTTGCAGCATTTTATTTTTTGATTACAAATAATTTTGTTTTGTACGAATAATGTTTAAACTTGCAAATCGGTCGGAAAATTAAAACATATTACAGGGTGACCCAGAAAAAAAAACAGAACCCAATTTATTTATTTATTTTCCCATTAAACTAACCCTAACCCTAGTTAAAATTAACAGTTTTTATTACAAAATTTGTGGGTTCTGTTTTTCTGGGTCACCCTAATTTTCCGACCGATTTGCAAGTATAGCCCGAATCGACTTTTCCATAAGAAGAAATATTAATTTATTTAAAAAAAATCCTCATTTTGTTTCAACATTTTTCGGATGGTATTAAAAAAAAAAGCTGATAAAATGTGAAGGATGAGGCTTTGAAAATCTATTAATGCAAGTTAATTTTAGTAAATGAACGACATATTTTTGTTTTTCTCCAAGTTAGTAACATCAAAACTCGAACCTTACTTTTTGGAGGCCAAGTCACGTGATCGTCAATGTCACGTTTTGTTGAATTGTTTTAAACTTTGAAGATTTAAGGAATTTAGTGTCTGTCGTATTTTTTTAGTTTTGCAATGAGCATTGAGTATATTGTTTTATTTATTAATTTTAAACTCTAGTTTCAACCGCCCTGGGCTTAGAATACCCCAAATGTATCACATACAAAGGGGTGAGACCCACCACACCCAAAGGGTGTCCTAGATATGACACTAAATTGCACCTGATGATGAGGCTCCAGATCTTCTTAATTGCAATTACTCTCAGGTTCACTCTATTAGGGTCCCTTCTATGGGTCAAATACTTAATATAACTGTATGTTATTTGTATTAAGAATAACTACTTGAAGTTATAATTGTTTATATTTCCTAAGGATTATTATTATTAGTTACCTGAACCATATAATTATGTGCAAACAAGTAGCTATAATTAAATAGAAATAATTACTTAAAACTGTATAACTGTGTGCAAACAAATGACTATTATTATATAAAAATAATTACTTGAATCCATATAATTTTGTATAAATTATTAATGAGATAAGCATACTTGAAACCATACAACTGTGTGCAAATTTTATTAGATCGGAGTAAAGTCGTCGGGTTGGCCTAAAGTTGGTATCAGCCAATCAGCAAGGAAGTCTATCTCCTTTTTACTAACGCTAGACCAAGGAAATTGTTTTTAGCATCTGAGGTGGAGCGCCACACCTACCATCAGCTCCTTACTTTGCCGAACAGATCCCTGTGCTGAATACTTATACAAAAAACTCTTAAGAAACAGCTACACAAATGTTAATATAAACATATACAATGAATGCAATTCCCTAACCTGTAGGCACAAAATAACCCTAGAAGGGTTGATATGCTCTGTTTCAAAGTATTTTTAATTCAGACATTTTTTACTTAAATTTAAAATTTTTGTCAGTGTGTTGAGATAAGGATCATGCTGTTTTAGAAATTCCATAAAAGTAGTAAACCACCATGAAATATCTCAAGTCTTTAAAACTCCATTCTAAAGATAATAATCAACTCTTTATGATTTATTATTATGTAGGAAGTCATGGGAAATGGACTCGTCGCCCCAAATTCAAATCCTGGATGTGGTAATTGCATTTCCCTTAGCGCTAATACCCTTGGGAAAGGTATGAATCCTACTCTCCCTCCAGCTATGGATAAATAGTAGGGCAGACTGGGCTCTTTAACCTTGGTTAGGCAACCGGTCTAGGAGAAGGAAAACTCTGAATTCAAACCTGTTAAACTCTGCTTAAGAAATTGACCTTGTGTCACATCCTGCTCGTGCAGAGGGGTTGGTAAATATATATATATTGTATTTGAATAGTTGCTCTAGTTTGACATTTCTTGTTTTGTGGAGGTAATGACAAGTTTGACATATTTTTATTATTGTGTTCACCTCCACCGATTATCACCACAACCTCCCCCCATCCAAATTCCACTTCTTTCTTCTCCCCCTTTATAAAATGACGTCTTTCTTATCTCTCTTTATCAAGTTTATGATATCAATTCAACACATCTTGCTTCTATTCAGTCAATTGTGAAAAGATTAATTTTTTGAACTACCACAATATTGAAATGAGAAAATATTTTAACTAAAAGTCGTCGGGGTGGCCTAAAGTTGGTATCAGCCAATCAGCGAGGGAGTCTATCCCCTTTTCACTAGAGCCTGACCAAGGTGATTGTTTTTTAGCATCTGAGGTGGAGCATCACACCTACCATCAGCTCCTCACTTTACCGCACAGATCCATGTGCTACTCATACGCTGAGTTGGCGAGGGCTGGTATTGAACCTTGTGGTTTCTATCCGAACGCTCTACCGACTGAGCTAACCCGGCCCACTATTTTAACTAAAAAGTATTAATAATAATAATAATGATAATAATAACTAGTAGGATAGGTGGATATACAACAGTATGATAATCTAATATTACAACGTTTCATGTGTTTATTTAAGAGCTATTGCAAAATACTTCAATATGTAAAAAGGAAAATAATCTTGATTTAACTCTTTCACTCTTTTTTTTTTTTCTTCTTTCCTTTTCATTATGTTCGATTGGAGCAGATTAGCGTTATTGCTTCCACGTGCTCACCTCTTCTCTCTATCTTTTCCCTACTATCGTTCTTATATTTTTCTGTGTAGCATGTCTTTTTCCTCCCATTTCTTTATAATAAAAACTAAATTGTCCATTATTTAGCCGAGGTGACGACATTCATAAGAAACAAGAATTTGGTGGATAAGCAACATCTGATAATCAGGATTTGTATTTTTGCATTTCATCTTGTATGATTTGGACAGTCTCATTTTTAACCAGATGGTGTTGCAAGATTATAACAGTTGTGTACAGTTAAGGAACACGTGTATTTATAATGATAATAATAATGAAAAAATTTGGTTAATGTATTTTTGTTCTGTTTAGTTTACATGTATAAGTTTTGAAATAAATAAATCTTGTTTGTATTAATTTGGTTGTCCATCAATCTAGATGAGTCCTGGGTAAGCTTTTTAAGAAACGGGTCACATGTGGAGATATGGCTCATCATCAGACGAGCCACACTACAAAAAAAACAAAAAAACTTCAAGGTAATTTTATGTCAAATGTAAAACAAAGGGTAATCTGAACATTAGCTACATAAATTAGAGTAACCTCCCCTTGTTTGTTTCACTTTGAGGAAGCCCTTATGTTTTGCTCGGCCATTTTCATTTCACCATAAATCTACACTGAAAATACGATTTTTGTCCGAATCAATACAACTGCATGATCCAACATGAAAATATCAGAAAATGTATTCTTAATTGTTCTTGCGCATTATTTGATATGAACTTAATTGTTAACAACATTTTATGATATTTTCATGTTGGATCATGCAGTTGTATTGATTCGGACAAAAATCGTATTTTCAGTGTAGATTTATGGTGAAATGAAAATGGCCGAGCAAAACATAACAGCTTCCTCAAAGTGAAATAAACAAGGGGAGATTACTCTCATTTGTGTAGCTAATGTTCAGATTACCAAAATGAAGTCTTAGTTTGGCCATTCAGAAAGCAGTGTAGATCACAGATTGATCTAGATGTTAGAAAAACAACTTGGACTAAACAGGTTTGTTAGTTTGCAATAAGCTACAATGCATTTTTAATTTTAAAGGAAAAAGGAAAACTTGAAAATTGCTGAATAATTATGATATTTCAGACTGTTGTCTTCATCTTTATTGTGTATAAACACAACACTCAGGCCACTGTAACCTTGGGCTTTGATTTAGGTGTTTACCTCATCTCATAAATACAAATACAAGTTTGAAAATTGCTATTAAATGCCAATTTTGTTGCAAGGAATAATATTTCAATAGAAAAGAATAGGTCATCTAAAAACTTAAATGTTATGTATAAAAACTTCAAATTTTCTGAATAGTCCAGGTTAAGTCTGGTAAGAGTAACCCAAAGCCAAACGTTTTTTTTCTTTCTTTTTTTTTCTTTTTTTTAGACCTCATTAAATAATACTGATGAGCTAAAACTGCAGAGTTTGACGGCTAGGGAAACTATATATTAAAGTCTTCAGGCTCTTAAAAAAAACTATTTGCATACAAAACAAAATGGACGGTTGCTAGCAACAGCTTTAGTTTCAGAAATCTTCTGTGGAACAGATTTTTATCTCAAAATATTAAGAATAAATCACAGGTTAACAAACAACACCATAGTTACCTTATTTTTTCTTTACACTTGCATTGTGATAGCCTTCAAAACCAACCACCAAACCAATATAAACACAATGTTTCAAGCAAATTATAAAACACTTTTATTTGCATACAATTTGTGCAATGTGTTTTGATGAAAGATGTAACTGATTAATTTTAAACAAATTTTCAAATTTTTCAAACTCTTTCATATTCATTTGTTTACATATAAACCCGACCACACAAGTAAGATGTACTTTAAGGTCCATTTCTTAAGTGGAGTTTCACCAGTTTGAATTAAGAATTTTTTTATAGACTGGTTGTCTAACCAAGATTAAAGAAGTCAGTCTCCTCTACTATTATCCCATAGCTGGAGGGAGAATAGTTGGATGCATACCATTCCCAAGAGTATTAGTGATATGTGAACATGCAGACAACTTTGTCCAGGATTTGAACTTGAGTTGATGTGTCCATTTCCTATGACAATCACCATTACACCACCAACGCCTCCACATTTAAACAGAAAGGATGTGGGTTCATGCCTGATTATTTTAGAGTTTAAAAAATTTTTTTTTTTTTTTATTAACTGAACATGAATTTTTTATCAACTGATTTGAAATATTTTATTCTTTAATAATTTTCTGGATTTATTAACATTATCAACTACTTTCATTTTGAAAACTCTCTCAAATTTTTATATATATATATTATATATATATATATACACACACACACATATAGCTCGGTTGGTAGAGTATCCGCCTTAGAATTGCAAGGTTCTGCGTTTGATACCAGCCAACTCAGTGTATGAGTAGCGCAGTGGGGAGCTGGGGGTTGGTGTGGCTCTCCACCACAGCAAAAAAACAAAAACAATCTCCTTGGTCTTGCGCTAGCAAAAAAGGGATAGACTCCCTTGCTGTTCGGCTGATACTGACAATAGGCCACTCCGACAACTTTACTTTAACTTTTTATTAGACTCATCAGATATATATAATATATATATATATATATATATATATATTAGCGCATGAGTAGCACAGATTGGGTAATCTGATCTGTTGGTTAAGTGGGGAGTTGATGGTAGGTGTGGCACTCCACCTCAGCAAAAACAATCTCCCTGGTCTGGCGAAAAAGTGATAGACTCCCTCACTGATACCGACAAAAGGCCACTCTGCCAACTTTACATTTTATACTATATCTACTCTGTCATAATAGCAGTGGCTATGCAAAAAAAATTTTTATTGGCATTCCTTCTATCATTTACTCCAAACAAATATATGTGTGACCTAAGAAAGATATATAAATAAGTAATCTTTTTATATACATAAAAAGATTACTTATTTTAATTTTATTTTAATTGATTTGTTTATAAAATTATACATAGTATTGCTTTGATATCAATATTGGACAAAGAAAAAAAACAATTAAAATAAGATATAGCATTTAATATTATTTAAAATTGAATTATGTTAAACTTATTTGAAACAGGGAGTATAATTAAAGATTAGAAAAGCTTGGACGCTAACTCTTCCTATCACTCCTGGCTTTTAGTCAGTAAAGAATAAAATTGCAGTTATTTCTTTTGTTAATGGATTTCTTTTAAAGATTTATCATCATATTTATTAAAATAAAACCAAATAATTGGAAATCAATAATACCTAATAAATATTTATTAAATCAATATGCAAATTAGCCTTCCTGTTCACATTGTTAACTGCTATTTGGTTGTGTATATATATAAATACAATTGCATGTTATTAGAATGTAGCTAAGTCTAATTTGATATTCAAATTTAATAATTTAGCACTGCACATTGGTGTCCCCATTTAAACCGTGTCTAAAGGGGGTTAGATTAAATTAAACTGGTTTAAATGAGGATGCCATGTTAAGTGGATTGTTAAATTGTCTTTTTCTCATAATTGACCGCCCTGTTGTTAGAATGCCCCGACTGCACCTCTGCAGAGGGGTAAAGACTCCCGCAAATGGGGGCACTTGTTGGCCGTGGGTGGCGACCCGTGATGCTTAAGAGCGGAGTCTTGGTGGATGAGAAATCCATGACCTGCAACACTCCACTTAGACTGTTACTTAGGCTAGACAGGCGGTCGGAGAGGCCTCCTCCGATCAATCGGCTGGTCATGTCAAGCCCTAGCACCTATATGACAGCCCCAACCCTATTGCGCTTATGTCAAGCCCCAACCCTTTTTATCATATGGGTGCGAGAAGGTGGTGGCTGAGGGTCTACATGTCCTGGGAATGACGTTAAACTCTATCTGATGGTGAGGTTCCGGTTCTGGAGGTTTGGGGAATGTGGAGCACTCCTTCATCACCATTGCTTCCTGGTCTACTCTGACCCGGTGTGGTAGTACCTGTTAGAGTCCCATCTATGGATTAGATAGAAAAACATGAGTTCATTAAAAAAATGAGTATCAAGAATGAATTTATTTCACAACTTTGTCGGCATTAAATGACCCACTCTGAGGTTGATATGCCGTAAAACAAACCATCATATTTGAATATCAACAAAAGTCTCCACATACTAAAAGCAGAGGTTCACAGATCTTTGTTTACTAATAATTTATTTTTCAGATGAAGGCCCCAACAAAGGTTTGTTAAACAAACTGAAACACTGTAGTGTCAGCTTAATGAACATTACCCGTCAATGAAACTTGTGTTTTTTTAATTTTTATAAAATTACATACTATTGGATTCATTTCCATTTTTTCCTGATATATAAAGGAGTTGCGTCTGTTTTGGTATGTATGTAACTCAGAAAAGAGATGCCATTGGGCATTAAAATCGCACATATACTTTAATATATTTATAAGGAAAAGTACAAAATTTAATTTTTTTTTTTTTTTTTTTGATGAGATGATATAATTCATTAATTAAAATCACTAAATTTGTGGAACATTTCACTGTTCTTCATAAGAAAGTACAAAAATTAACTTTTAGACAATAAAATTATGTATCAAAGCACTAACAAGTTTAGCATTAGATTAAAAAAAAAAAAAATGATATTTTATATGTAAACAAAGCAATAAAAAAAATTCCTCCCCTCCCCCAAATATTATAGTATGCAAATTCTTAGCTTCTTTTATTGTTAGAATTAATTGCTCTTATTCCTCTCTTCATCCTTCTCTCTCTCTCTTCATCTCTCTCTCTCTCTCTCTCTCTGTGTTTCTAGTGTAGATAATTGAGATTAGAGAAATTGGAGTTACCAAAGCGAATAAAATTTAAAAAAATATATATACATCCGGACAAAACTTTGAAATCATTTTGTTAGCTTTCTAAGGAAATGTTTGACCTCATTTAAGCTACAGGTTGCTGGTTGTGAAATTTAACATAGAAATACATTTCAAATTCTCCCGGCTCTTTCTCTCTCTCTCTCTCTCTCTCTCCTCTCCAGAGAAACTAACATTATATAATGAGGAGGTAGTCAAGAGATACATAGAGGGGAAGAAGAGATAGACACAGAGTAAAGTAAGAGCTTGGTAGGTTTTTGACTTAATTGCAAATTATGACTAATTAGAACCAATTAAAACAATTTTTTCAAACATAATTCAATCCTAAAAGTAAGGAATAATTTAGTATAATATTCATGTCATTAAACTAAACAGTAAAAAAGCCTTTGGGAAGCAAAAGTTGATTAACTCGGCTTTAGTATAATATATATATATATATTTATTGTTAAATAATGCAGCCATTTTTTGTCTGCAAGTTTTGTCCTTTGTTTTTTCATATTGCTGGATTATTTTTGTAATATCTGGCGAGAATTGGCTGATGTATTTGCCATATGTCATAGACCAAGTACTTTCCGCCCTAACGTGGGCCATCTTCAGGGTATTTTGAAACCGTACAACAATGGGCTTTTCCATTTTCTATTTATATAGGTTGTCTTTATTATTATTGTTGTTATTATTATTAGTGTTTTATCATTTTTACTATTATTATAATTTTATAATTTGTTAATGTAATTATAGGCATTTTAGAACATTGGTGCTATTATCAAAGTTTATTTTGCTTAGTTTTGGATTTTTGTGTCTAATATGCTGCCTAAACACACACACATATATATATATATATATATATATATGAGAAGTAAATATACAAACGATGTGTTTTTGATATGGCTTTTTTTTTTTTTTTAGCCGACAATTTTTGGTAGAATATGTGCTTAATTGAAGTCGTACCTAATTTTGGAAGTTAATTAATTAATAATAATTAATTTGCCCGCCTAATTAATTATTAATTAATTAACTTCCAAAATTAGGTACGACTTCAATTAAGCACATATTCCCCCCCCCCAAAAATATATATGTATATATGCCAAGATTTTTTTTTTTACACTATCAGAGTTTAAAAATAAATGTGTGTTTGAATAGCTAGTCATTTAAGTTGGCTCATTAAATATGTAAAATGTAATAACCACACCAGCATCTAAACATTTGTGAGATAAGTAATATATTTGAAAATCTGTTAAAGGAAATGAAATTGTTGATGTGAGGGGGAGGTGTGTGTGCCCCCCCCCCCCCGGATTTAGTTGCAGAGGAAATTTATCCTGTCAGTTATGTCTTTTCTCTCTTTCTGTTGCTGCTTCCTAGAATTTTGACCTACTGCCATAGTTGGCTCTTTTCAACCAAAATTTGCGGCTCTTCCATTTGTATTCCTTGTCAAAATGAACAGGACATGGAATAATTGAAAAGTGTTTGACTGTAAATTACTAACCAATGTTATTTTGTGGTTTCTACTTCTCAATTTATGTTGACTTGAAAATTATTCGTTGGTGGGGTGAAGTGGGGGGATAATTTGACTCGATCATGAACACGGTAAAAAACTAGAAAATTATTGTCGGTACACAAATGGGTAATCTGAACATTAGCTACATAAATGAGAGTAATCTACCCTTGTTTGTTTCACTTTGAAGAAGCCATCTGTTTTGATCGGCCATTTTCATTTCACCGTAAATCTACACTGAAAATACAAATTTGTTTGAATCAATACAACTGCATGTTTTAACATGAAAATATCATAAAATGTGTTCTTAATAGCAATTAAGTTTGTTTCAAATAATGTGCAAGCACAATTAAGAACACATTTTATGATATTTTTGTGTTAAAATATGCAGGTGTATTGATTCGAACAAATTTGTATTTTCAGTGTAGGTTTACGGTGAAATGAAAATGGCCGACCAAAACATATGGCTTCCTCAAAGTGAAATAACAAGGGGAGGTTACTCTCATTTATGTAGCAAATGTCCAGATTACCCAATCTCCCTGGTCTAGCACTAGTGAAAAGGGGAGAGACTCCCTTGCTGTCTGGTTCATACTGACAATAGGCCACTCCAACAACAACTTTTATTTATTTGCAATCTCTCTCTCTCTCTCTCTCTCTCTTTCTCTCTCTCTCTCTCTCTCTCTTTATGTCGTCACTAAATTTGTTTGTTTATTCACCTGAATGTGTCATGTTGAAACCATCTGGATTATGTAAAATTAATGGCTTGGAACTGTCATGATTTGAAACCACAGAGTGTGAGAGAGTTTAACAATGTAACAATTATTAGGTCACTTAAATGTTATGTGATAAAATATTCTCATTTCTATACATTGATTTTTATCCACTTGAGTTAAAATGTTGGTTGGTATTTACCCAACCTATTTATCATGAGTAGAATGTGACACATGGTCGCAATTATGGGGCATCCAGTGTGAATCAAACTCTCTATTCAGTAGTAAGGGATCTACTAGACTAACTTACTGACCATTACACTATGAGGGAACACACTAAGTTAAATGTTGGTATGTAACAGCAGGTCAGATTCAGGAAAAAAAGTTTTTAGTGTATTTAAGCATATATTGTTGAAAACAATCTAGCTGTGCATTACACAAGCAGAAACAGCAATGAAATAAGGATGCATGGAGTTTAGGGTAGGTAAAAGTACTGAACGTAAGCTGGGTTAGTGAGAATCATAGAGAAGATTAGCCTAGGCCTATGGGAGATCTCAAACTTCACCTAAGATGTATAAGACGCAGGGCAATTTTTTGAGACAAAATTTTGGAAAAAGAGAGCGCCCTATATTCGTCAAATACGGTAATTGAAGGACTCACATTATTTTTTTTCAATTAAATTCTGAAATTGTTCTGAACAGGTAGTATGTGAACAACCCATCACTAGTAGTCATCATACCCAATGAGGCATTCTAGATAAGTGTATGATTTTTGGTTCTCAATTTACTATGGGATTTATTAATGCAAACTAGTAAATTTACCCCACTGTGGCCCCCTTTGCCTTTATTCACTCTGCCAAAATTTTGACTCGCCTTCACATAGGCCACACCTACATCACCCCAATATGCACTACATGCCAAGAGATTTACTGAGAGTTACTGCTAGAGTGTGTAGACTTTGATCTAGTGCGAATAAAATACTACCAAGCAAATAATTTGAAAAAACTTTTCACGAAAATAAGACCATCCAGGATTTTACATTTCTTAAAAGAAGTGGGATTGTACTAAAAAATATGAACAATAGTTAAAATCTATACATTTGTTTTCTACCAAACTACCGCTATGAACCCCAAACTTTAAACATTAAATGACCCACCGCGGTTGATATGCCATAAAACAAACCAAGCCAAACCAATCACCCGTAGGGGTCTTTATTGACCACTTTGAGAAGTTCTGCTCTAGAGTTATGGCCACCAAATTTTCTGATAACTAATGATACCTCAAAGCATATTAGTAAGGGGCTTGATTTACAATGTAAAAATCTTGTTATAATGGAGATTCGGTGTCTCTCAGTATCTGAAACTGTCACAATACCTCATACAACGGATGCAGGCAGTTTATTCCATGCCTTGGCAACACTGAGCGTGAAAAAATGTTTCCAAAAGTCATGTGAGCTATGCTGTTTTCTGACTTTGTAGGCATGCCCCTGTGTGTTTAGAAACATGGATATCAAAAAGGTGCTCAAGGTTGCTGTTATTAAGATGATTAATGACTTTATGAGCATTTACCAGGTTCAGAATCATTAATACATAGAATAAATTTTATTTACTAATGATGTCTCTATGGAAATCTGAGTTAGATTTGCCCCAAAACAGCTCATGTTATTAGTGCATTTAAAATCCTGCAATGTGTCTTATATATCACTAAAAAATAAAGGTTTACATAATATATGGTGTGGTTAATTTGCATACCAGTTTTAACAAAACCGAATTTAATAAATAATTACTTGTTGATCTCTAATATAATATATAATTCTCCAATGTATTAAGATCAATCCTATGAATGATTTTATAAATTAATTAAAATAAGTGTAATCTTTTTATGTGATCTTATTTAATTTTCTTAGTCTTTCTAATTAAATATATTTCATTACATTAGAATTTAAATACTTACACCTGGAAGGCGCATATTCTTGCTAGTAATATTAAACTCTACCCATATCTTATGTCTGTCAGGTTAGCTAAACTGAATCTTTAACTTTTTCTTTAAAAACATATGAAGTAGACCTCAAGCTGAATTTTTTTTTTAAATTAAAAAAAGAAAAACTCAAAGATAAGCCCTCCCTCTTTTGTATAAATTTTTCAAGTTACTGGAAAATAGAGACTTGTAAAAGAAAGAAAAAATTCTTGTGTTTATATTTATACTATGGGAACCAGTGAGTCAAACATTAACCACTTATTGGTATTTATCAACTTATAAGTCATCAAGTTCAGTGATACTAGATTAAAATACATGAAAGGCAGTTTTTTTTTTTAGCTTGTTTTCATGATGTATTTTATCTCTAGATTAAATATAATTGTTTTAACCAAGCTCAATTTCTTTTCATATGACTTTAATAAATGTATTTTAAGATAATAGTTGAAAGCTAATATTAAATAATGATTATTGTAAAATTGATTTATCCAACATCACAAGAAATACTTTAGTGATTAATAAAATTTCTGTTATTGATTTAATAATCAGTCAGTGATTATATTTCAACTTCCTTATAACTAAAGAGATCATTACAGATTTTAAATCACCCTGGTGGCTGAGCAGTCCATGACATGCAACACTCCACTTTGGCCCTTACTTAGGCTAGACACGTGGTCAGGGACCATTTCAATTAATCGGCTGGTCACATCAAGCCTTAGAACCTATATGATTGTCCCAACCCTATTGCCCTTATGGCAAGCTCCAACCCTTTTTATCATATGTGCTAGAAGACGGTGGCTGAGGGTCTTAGTGTCCTGGGTATGAGGTTAAACTCTATCTTATGGTGAAGTTTCAATTCTGGGGCTCTGGGAAATGTAGAGCACTTTTTATCACCCTTACTCCCAGGTCCACTTTGACCCGGACTATTAGGGTCCCATCTATGGGTTAAATAGAAAAAAAAATGAGTTTAAAAAGATTTGAGTACCCATCAAGAATGAATAAAACAAAAAGATCTTTGGCATAAAATAACCCAACAACATGCCATAAAACCCAACCAACCAACAGAATTAAAAAAAAAAAATCCTAACAAGAATTGGTAAGATCTTAGTAAAATGTAAAGCTATAATTTTGTTTTGAAATGAGGGTATCGGTACTGTCAATAGGCAGTTGTATGGCAGTCCCTCTAATGGCGGATGATAGTCATATATGTAGTCTGTTGCCATCTAACTTTTTAACTCTTTTGCTAAAGAGTTCCTGAAACAG
>CM042142.1:15818177-15895677 GCA_023376005.1 Doryteuthis pealeii
AATTTGTATAGTAACGGAAGGTAATTGAAATATGATGTTGATTGATTGAATTAATTGCCTCATTTATATTATTTTTTAATTTTTTATTGTAAATTATTGAATTAAAATGTCTGACTATATTATTATATATTTATGTGGGGATTTTATGGGGCATCCAGTGAGGATCTAACTTGTGATAAGTAATAATGGATCAGCGAGACTAACTTTTAACCCCCCCCCTATCCAGGCGACGCTGGGTAGCCACTTCTAGTCCATATGTAAAGGGCAGTTGTGTGTATCTGTATGTCCAGAGGAAACTTTGAAAAAAAAAAAAAAACAATTAACAACAAAGTAAATATATATACACATTAAATATCACCAGGGCTTGGTTTTTGAGCAAACATAATGAAGATTTGATTTATATTTAGGAAGTTATTTAAAAATTCAATTTTGAAAAGTAACAGAAGGGAAAGTCATTTGCATGTTATTTTGTTTATCTTTTTTTTTTTTTTGTATGTTTTTTGAAATATAATATTGATTGATTGAATTAATTGCATCATCTATATCTTATTTTTTTTTTTTTTTTTTTTTTAATTTTTTTTTTTTAAATTGTAAATCATTGAATGGAAATTTCTTACTATATTGTTATATATTTCTGTGGGGATTTTTATGGGGCAACCAGCGAATAAGTAATAATAGATCTGCAAGACTAACTTCTAAAAAAAAAAATACCCAGGCGATGCCGGGTAGCCACTTCTAGTTCTATATAGCTCTTGAGTAAACATATCAAACATTTTAATAATTCCATTATCATACTGTGGTATATCCACAGGCCCTGCTAGTTGTATATAATTGTACATACTACAAAGTAGATTTCAAAGAAAAGATAAACCTTATATTATTATTGCATACATTTATTTTCTATTAATTTGTCTTTTTTGTTTTTATTTCTTTAGACAAGAAAAGCGCCAATGGGGGTGCGGGTTATTTTGTGGAGGTGCCATGTTGTATGCATGCCGCACTGTCATGCCATTGTGTGTGGTCTCGCTGGCCAAAGAATTACAATGGGATAAAACAGAATCGGTAAGTAATATTTTCTTTTTTTTTTTTCTTTCTAATACTTACTAGGTGTATAATACCATTGTAACTACTTACCTCTTGACACTGCTGACTGCACTCCTGCAGAGTAGTAAGAACCCCCCTCCCTCCTCAATGGAGCCACATGTTGGTCATGGGTGGTGACCTGATAGGCAGTCAGAGAAGCCCCATTCGATCAATCGGTTAGTCATGTCAAGCCCTAGTACCTATATGATTGCCCCAACCCTATTGCCTTTATAGCAAGCCCCAACCCTTTTTATCATATGGGTGCTAGAAGGCGGTGACTGAGGTCTTCATGTCCTGGGAATGACGTTAAACTCTATCTGATGGTGAGGTTCCAGTTCTGGAGGTCTGGGGAATGTGGAGCACCCCTTCATCACCATTGCTCCCAGGTCCACTCTGACCTGGAGTGGTAGTACCTGTTGGGGTCCCATCTATGGGTTAAATAGTAAAATGTGTTCATAAAAAAAATTGAGTATCCATTAATAATGAATTTATTTAAAAATTTTTGTGGGCAACCCACCGAGGTTGATATGCTGTAAAACAAAACAAACCATCCCATCAATCAATCAATAGGTCATTTCAAGCCCTAGCACCTATATGATTGTCCTGACTTTATTCTTCAAATTGATGTTATGAAAAACACCTAGCCCTTTTTGGTAATCTGAACATGAGCTACTGTAACCTCCCCTTGTTTCTTTCACTTTGAGAAACCGTTTGTTTTGGTCAGCCATTTTCATTTCACTGTAAATCTACACTGAAAATACGAATTTGTTCAAATCAATACAACTGCACGATTTAACACAAAAATATCATAGAATGTGTTCTTAATAACAATTAAGTTAATTTCAAATCATGAACAATTAAGAACACATTTTATTTTATTTTCGTGTAGAAACATGTAGTTTACTGATTTGAACAAATTCGTAATTTCAGTGTAGATTTTACGGTGAAATGAAAATGGCCGAGTAAAACAAACAAGGGGAAGTTACTCTCATTTATGTTGCTAATGTTCAGATTACCAATAATAGACTATTCCATTTTTTATTATGAAGAAATAAAGGGAAGAAAAAGAACATGCTACACAGAAAGAGAGAGGGCGTGAGTGTGTGTAAGCAATAATGCTAATCTGTTTCAATGAAATATAATGAAAGGAAAGAAAGAAAGAAAAAAAGTGAGAGTTAAATCAAGATTATCATCATCGTCATCATGTCGCGCAATTAGCACAGATATCCATGACAATCTCTCGCCAACCTTCTCTATCATTCAGTGTCCCAGGGAGGTCCTCTGCACAGCATCCAGTATCCTTGCAGAGTTTGTCACTGTAGGTCCTTGGTGGGCAGCCCATATTAGCATGTCCATGTGTTGGCTTCCACAGAAGAATGTCGCTTATCAGTTCGTCCTTGCTCCTCCAGCAGTGTCCAGCATGTCTTGTCCGTCTCACTCGGATGGTTTGTGAGATAGGGAGCAGGTGGCTGTACAGATACTTCCTTGTGGGGTGCTGTTTCCATGACTTGTTCAAGACCACACGCATCCTTGTGCAGGTCTCATCTAGCTTATTCTCAAGGCACCTCATTAGGGTCCAAGTGGTGCAGCCATACAGCAGCACTGATACAACCACAGCTTGAAAGAATTGTCGTTTTAACTTGTCAGTGAGATTGGATTTCCATATGACTAATAATCTGTTCATAGCTGACCATGCCTTCCCTATCGATACATTAACATCGCTTTCTGTGGATGAGATATTACTAGCTAGGTATATGAATTGTTCTACTGGCTTTAGAGGCTTACCGTCGAGTGTGGAGATGTCTCCTTTCTTTTTAAAACACATGAACTCAGTTTTATCAGAGTTACTTTTTACAAATTGAACTATTTACAATAGCTCTTAAGTAAACATATCAAACGTTGTAATAATTAAATTATCATACTGTGCTATATCTACAAGTCCTGCTAGTAACAATCAAAGGTGGAAACATTTAAAACTTGTTTTGAATTCTGATTGGTCAAGAAATTTGTGACTCTATTAACAGATCTTATATTATGAAACATCATAAATAAGCCAAAAACCCACTTGATTTTAAATGTGATAAAGACTGATGACCGTTATCATCTTCAAAATGAGACTGTCCAAGATTAAATGTAAAAATGTAAATCCTGATTATCTGGTGTCGCTTATCCGTCGAATTCATATTCCCCCCATTTTAAAATGAATCGCTCCAAATAAAAGAAAAAAATGCAAACAAGTAGAATAAAAATAAACAACTTAAAAACAAGAATGATATATATATATATATATATATATATATATATATATATATAAGAACAAAATATTATAAAACCAACATATAGAAAAATCATTTCTATTAATCTATATATAAATAAAGATAAGAGATTTATTTTTTTAACTTTTTATGTCCTGGGCAATGCAGAGTAGCCCTGCTAGTTGTTAGTTATTACCTCTTAAACAATTCAATAAAAATTCATTTCTTTTGTGTTTTGTTTCTCCTTATTAAAATTCATAATCATATCAGACTGATTAATTCTCTAAGCTGGTTAATTATGAATGAACATCTTTTGTAAAAAAAAAAAATATATATATTCAGTTACATCTCAGTTGGATTTTTACTACAAAAGAAAATCTTTAAAAAATTCTCTTTATTTTCTTTAGTGATATTGCATGTGAATTCACTTGAATTGCAATTAATGCTGTCATTTTTTAATGTTATTTTCTCTGCATTACATTCAAATTAATCTGAACAAATAAATCTCAACTTGTTTGGGCTGGTCGACAAGTTCAGATCTGCAGTTGTCAGTATCATGACTATTAGGTATTTTCCCTGTGAAATTTACCCCCCCTATATTTAGCACAATGAAACTTGCATAAAGGTTAATATTATCTTCAAAAATTTTTTGTTCATTCGAAAGAAGAAAAATTAAACAAACTCTGATGACTTAACTCTTAACATCCTGTTGAGAATTTTTTTTCCTATAAGGATATATAAAAAGAAATCAGAAGGCTATCAATTAAACGAAGACGACCTGGATAGGACTTTAAGAGTTAAAAAAAAAAAAAAAAAAAAAAAAAAAATTCAGCTTATGGGAATAATGAAAATTATGAACGAAAAACAATGTCTATATTTTTGAACCATTAAATCAATTGAAATTTAACGTAGCCAAAAACAAGTTATGACTAGAGGCTTTTAAAAAAAATTCTATGAAAAATAAATTAATGGTCGGATTTTCACGAAAGTTTCAAGAATTGCTTACCTTTTGATGAAAAAATGTCTGAAATAGTTTTTTCCCAAAATATATTAGTGGAAAACTTTTATTTACGAGATCTAACCCCCCCCCATTTTATTTTATGAAATATGAAAAAAATGAACCGGTAAAAAAAAAAAAAATGATTTTTATTTTTTTTCTATAAAGATAAGAGTCTGAATAATTATATCAAATTATTTTTATAAGTTTCAATGCCAGATTTTTTTTTAGTAAAAGAAACATGAATACAGAATTCTGCTAAAAAAGTATCAATAAAGAAATTGACTCTGTTGTAAAAAAAACAGACTGTTTTACTTATTTTTCAAGATAACGGTGTGTAATTTTTCCCCAATCAGATAATTTGATCTTTGAATTAACTGTCTTTCTTTGTAGCAACTCTTTATGTTTATTTCTTTTTTGCGAGATTTTCAAAGAAAAAGTTCAAAAATATTTACGTTTCTTCCTTCAATATGGCCTAAACTGATCACGTGAGTATTTTGGTGGTACCTAATGACTATCCTCCTGAACTGACAATCATTGTTGGGTTTATTTGAATGAAATACTGAAAACATTTTCAATTAGAACATCTAATGTTGAGTTTTCATAAGACATTTTCCATAGACATTTGCTTTCTAGCAATCTTTTGGTCAGGAAGTTTTTCAAATTCCTACTATATTGAAACTATTAGCAAGAGTATACACCCTCTGTGCATAAGTATTTAAGTTTTAATATGTCTAACAAAATTAAATAAGAACTCGTATAAAAAGATTATACTTATTTTAATTGGTTTCTATATAAAATCATTCAGAAGATTGATTTTTATGTTGGAGAATAAAACAATAAAATTAGAGATCAATATCACCAAGTAATTATTTTATTAAATTTGGTTTTATTAAAACGAGTATGCAAATTAAGCACACCATATTATGTAAATCTTTGTTTGTTTGTATTATATAAGACACATTGCAGGATTTTGAACATACTAATAACATGGGCTGTTTTGAGGCAAATCTAACTCAGATTTTCATAGAGATTGTTAATAAATAAGATTTATTCTATTCTATGTATTAATGATCTTGACTAAAAATTAAATACTTATTGATAAACTTACACTATTCCTGAGGGTATTGTGACGTAAGCAGTGATGTAGTTCTGGTTACTGATAGACACCGAATGTCCATTATAATAGGATGAAAAAAAAATTGATTCATTATAACTGCAGTTGGTCAAACAAGTAATAAAGAATAATTTTCCTTGTATAACTTGTTTCTAGAATGTTTTATATATAAAAAAATAAAAATGTAATAGTAGTATATGGCATTTAAATAATTATTACATTTTGATTATATTATTATTAAAATATTAATATATATTACATTATATAATATATTAAATAATTATATACTATATGTAATATATAAATATATATTATTATATTATATATATTATTCTGATATATATAAAATATATTATTATTTTCTGATATAGACCTCTGAAGATGAAGTTTCTACTTCGAAATCGATTAGACAAAAAATAACATCTTTTTGTTTTTATTTTTTATACGCATTGTAATTGCCTTCAAATCATTAATATATTACATTGCCAGAGTGACTTTTTGGTGTCACAAAATCATTAAGCAAAAGTATTAAGCATTTATATTCATTTTATTATTTAGATTTTTCAGACTAGTGTCCTCATCTTTATTGTTATATACTCAACATTTCGGCCAATGTACACTCCTGCCTTTTTTAAGTGTTTCTTGTAAATGCAGCTGGACTAATGACACAATGGATATAAGGGTTGAGTTGATAAAGTTTTAAGTGACAATCATCTGTAAGTTGCAGGTTCGATCCTGACCATCGATGATAATGATATACAATACTTAAAATAGCTTAACACTTGTAGCTGAAATTGGTTAATGGAATGAAATCATACTTAGGTTCGGATTGGGGTATTCTGAACATTAGCTACATAAATGAGAGTAACCTTCCCTTGTTTTGGTCGGCCATTTTCATATCACCGTAAATTTACACTGAAAATACGAATTTGTTTGAATCAATACAACTGCATGTTTTAACACAAAAATATCATAAAATGTGTTCTTAATAACAATTAAGTTCATTTCAAATAATGCGCAAGCACAATTGAGAACACATTTTATGATATTTTTGTGTTAAACTATTCAGTTGTATTGATTCGAACAGATTCCTATTTTCAGTGTAGATTTACGGTGAAATGAAAATGGCCAACCAAAACATAAGGCTTCTTCAAAGTGAAAGAAACAAGGGGAGGTTACTCTCATTTATGTAGATAATGCTCAGATTACCTGGATTGGTTTGTTTAATGGTATTATAACCCTGTGGGTTACTTAATGCTAAAAACTAAAACAAATTAGAATGTGAAATAAATGTTTGTACTTAAATTTCCTTTTACTGGTGTAATTTTTGTAGAGGTAAAGTAAAATAGGGAAACAGAAAAACATAAAAAGTCCAAAAACTGATGGATGCAAATGAAATGAGAGGAGAATTGTCTCATGTACGATCATTCAAATGCAGTTAGCATAACTCTTAGAGTTATACGACAAAATCTGGTTGGGTGTGTGTGGTATAATGGTTAAAGTTGTTAGAAATGGACTCATAGACCAGAGTTTAAATCCTGGATGAGGCTGTTTGCATTTCACATAGTGCCGATACTCTTGGGAAAGGTATGTATCCATCTGCTCTCCCTCCAGCTATAAGGTAAATAGTAGGGCATACTAAGCTCTTAAACCTTGACTAGGTAACCTGGCTAGGAGAAGGAAAACTTTAAATTCAAACCTGTTGAACTCTGCTTATAATTGACCTTGTGTTTCATCCTGCTTGGGCCGAGGGGTTGGTAAATATATATAACAATAAAGATGAGGACAACAGTCCGAAAAAATCTTGATAATACTATTGATCAAACCTCATCTAAAAAATAAACAAGAAACACCTGATGAAGGCCAAAGTGGGGGACTGTCTTATTTTCAATATCTTCTTTCTTTGTACCTTTTTTTTCCAATAAACTCTTTCTTTTTCAATCCAACCTTCCGATTCTTAACTAATTAACTTTTTCTTCTCATCTCCTCATCCAACCAGACGTCCCTTAACCTTTTTCCTGACTCCTGTGGCTGCTTTTTTTTTTTTTTTACTACCGTCTGCCTTTCTTCAATTTTTTTCGCGCTTCTTTGTTTTGATTCCAAGTTTTAAATTTCAGTCTAAGGGCAACAACTCTTGTTTGCCTTTTTTCAAATGAACTAAGGGCGGCGACTCTTGTTCGCCCACTGCATATCAAATGAGCAATATCCCCATTTCACTTAATTTAATTTACATTAATAATAAACTATTCTTGATTTGTTAAATTTATTCATAAATTTAGCAAATCATGACAGGGACATTGGCCAAATCGTTGTGCATACAACAATGAAGATGAGGACATCAGTCGGAAAATTTTAAGTAATACAAATTATCAAGACACATTTCAAATATTCAATCATATTTATCTAGTATCAATCTTGTATTGAACTGGCAATATTATTTTAATAATTTTCCACATAAGATGAATGTTTTTTTTTTTTTTTTTTTTTTTTTTTTCTTTTTTTCTGATAACAGCAGAAGTAAACTTCATTAAATGCTTCTAATATTTTTTATTTAAATAAAAAAAAAAATTAATATTTCATTTTTCTATTTTCAGGGCACTGTTTTATCTTCGTTCTTTTGGGGTTATACTATGACCCAGTTCATTGGTGGTTATCTAAGTGATCGTATTGGGGGAGATGTTGTTCTTCCCATCGCTGCTGCATTTTGGTCACTTATTACATTTTGGACACCTCAGCTTATTTATATAAGCAAAGATAAACAAGTCACACTCAATATATTAGTTTTATCCCGGGTTTTACTGGGAATCTTTCAAGGTCAGTACAAAATAATTATATTTTGAAATTGATTTTATATTCAATTGATATTTACTGTTTTTTTGTTTGTTTGTTTGTTTTTTCCTGTTTAAAAGTGTTAAGATCAGACCTAACAAAATCTAGAGTTACTCCCCTTGATTAGTTAGGGTTTGATGGGAACCCAGAAGTGGGGTTTTGGATTGGGGTTCGAGTGGTCAGGATGCATGTGTACACGGTTGAGCTAATTAAATCAATTTGAGGATAGAAGCATTGACTGTATTAAATAAAACCTTGTTAATTTCCAATAACCTGGTCTTGTATTTTCATTCAGTGCTCCGTACCTTAGTATGTAAAAACAAAAAGAAATATTCTGACTACACTCCATTAGTGTCTGCTTCCTTTTATAATTTTTATTTTGGCAATGAAAAATGTCCTTTAGAAAAGGTAATAGTGCTTAATATTAAATAATGTGAATAATATTCCATGCCAGAATATCATATTTCATTAGCAAATTGGTTGTCATTCAAAAACAAAATCCTCCAAAATATAATAAGTTTTATATGATCTTTATTTATATTGTTGAATTATAAAAAAAAAAAAAAAAAGTATTGGATAATCAGTTTTTAAGTTCTGGCATCCCAGCTTTGAAATCCTCACTAACTTTCCAGTTCTCCTAATTTCTTAGTAAAAAACACCCCAACCTTTGACCTGATTAATCTTGATTTATTATACACCACATAAACTTGATAAACAAATTATAAACAGCTTAATGCAATTACCATTCATGGTATAAAAAAACAATGTTTACACCTGCAATAAAATCTGAATGGGTTTTTACTGTGTTTTTTATTTATTTATTTCTCTGTGTGTATTAGAATTTTGAGAGTTTGTATACTGGGTATTTGAGTGTGCCAAGGGTTAATTTTGCTTTATCAATGACCAAGGAGTCTAACTTTGGCCCTTACTTAGGCTAGAATGGCCGGTCGGAGAGGCCCCCACCAATCAATCAGTTGGTCAGGTGAGGTCCTAGCACCTATAGAATTGTCTCAACCACTTTGCCCTTATGTCAAACCACCAATCCTTTTTATCATGTGTGCTAGAATGCAGTGTCTTAGTGTCCTGGGTATGACGTTAAACTCTATCTGATGTTGAAGTTTCAGTTTTGGAGCTCCTTCATCACCATTACTCACCCCCCCACTTTGATCCAGAGTGGTTGTACCTGTTAGGGTCCCATCTATGGATTACATAGAAAAAAAAATGAATTTTAAAATAATGTGTTAAAATTGAGTTGAAGAAAAAAAATTTGATACCCATCAAGAATGAATAAAAGAAAACATCCTCAGCATAAAATAAACCAACAAGGGTTGACATGCCGTAAAATTCAACCAACCAACTCTACAATTTAATCATGTATTTTAGGGAATTAATGAGACACTTTTATTTTAATGATTAAATAATTTTTTAAGAAAAAGCCTGAAATATTTTTTTTTTTTTTTTTTTGTTGATTTAACAAACTTTTCTTTAAAAAAAAAAAAGAAAAAAAAGATTTTTTGTGTGGTTAATCAAGATAATAATAAAAAGGTTGTTTTGGATGATTTTTTTTTTTTAGAAATTTTTTAAACTCTAAAATTCTGTTGAGGTAGGTATTGTATGTATCAAAGATGGGGTGTTCATAAAGTCTTGCAGCAGTTTTAAAATTGAAAATTTAACAACTCCCATTGTACAAATGATAGAATCATTTAGTAAAAACCATATGAATGTTCAACTCGGGTAGTTTTATTTTTTTGATTATTGCATTTCAACAAGACTGCCATCTTTGTTACATTTTAAATCTTTTGCAGGACTTTATAGACACCCTGTATTTGTCTTGAATTTTAACAAAGAAAAAGAATTCCTCTAAAAATGATGTCTTTCTTTTCAGTATTTAATTCCAGTTTTTAAATATTCTTCTTTGTAGACAAGGAAATGTGTAAAATTTTATGTGGATCCTGTCAAACTTTGACAAGTGTCTTTGTAGATTGAACAACTGATATTGATTTGGAAAATAATTTTCTAATGTGCACTTGGTTGACTTTTCTGTTTTTACTGTTTAAAAAAAATCACAAAAAAAAAAAAAACAGTCTTTATTATAAAGACTAGCAGAAAAAAAAACATGATCTCCGGGCAGTGTAAAAATTAATTTTTGAAAGATATTGCCTTAGGTGGGTTGGAATAAAAAAAATTCAATGTCAGAGGGTTTGTATCATAAGTAACTAAAATCATCAAATTTATTAAAGGAGTAAATAAATAAATAAATAGATAAAATAAAACAATTTGAAATGCAAACTTAGTTTTGTTCCCCTCAGATAAAATGTTGCGTGCATCTATTAATTATTAATTAAATAATTATTTTGAATATTTTACACATAAATTTTACACAAAATTGTATGTATTTATTTATAAACTTTTTTAGTTAACTTCTTGTTACTAAAAAAAGGGTGAGAGTAAAAAGTAATTTTAAAAATTGATTACAAATTTGACAAATAATTTTTCTAATTAAAGTACTAATACAACTTTTTAATTAATTTCATAGTTTCAGTTACTGACAAATAGACACTGAATCTCCGTTATTAATAGATATATTATTTTTATATCTTTTCAGGTTTTCATTTTCCTAGTTTTACTAGTATCATATCAAGGAAAGTCATTGAACAAGAACGATCCTTAACGTATAGTTTTGTATCTTCTGGATCTTTTCTTGGGTAAGTTTCAAAACCGTTTTTTTTCTTTCTTTTTTCCTCTGATTATATGGAATTGTAGTTTTCTGTTTTATTGTTTGAAAAAAAAATATCCCATAATGAATATTATTGTATGCAGAGAATAACTGAAAGAAATGTTTTATTTTCCCTTTTTTTTTCTTTTTCCAGCACTCTGTTCACTGGAAGTATAGGCTCTTTGCTGTTAGATAACTATGGATGGCATAGTGCATTCTATTTTACAGGTAAGTCAATCACTTTACAATTTCAATTACTGGCAGCCCTGTTGGCTGCGGCTTTAGAATACACTAACTGCACCTCTGCAGAGGGGTAATATCCCCCCCCCACCACCACCACTATGTGTTGGTTGTGGGTGGCGACCCTGGATGCTTAAGGATGGAACACTGGTAGCTTAGCAGTTCATAATGTGCAACACTCCACTTTGGCCTTTCTTTAGGCTAACTAGAAGTGGCTACCCAGCGTTGCTTGGGTAGTGGGTGAGGTAAAAAAAAGTTACTCTCACATTATTATTGAATTGTTAGTTGAACCCTCGTAGTATGCCCCATTAAAATCTTTATGTAAAAAAAGACCTAGCATTGATCCAGCCACTCTGAAAACCAAAATTAATATCTGGTATTTAAAATACTAAATGCAAAAAAAATTCTATGTTATTTAAATTTTATTTTTTAATTATCTATTGATACGGAAGCAAAAGTGGGTGATCCTCGCACCCCGAGATGAGAAATGGAAGAAGAGAAAAATCGGTCTTTTACGGCTGGGCTGCGTTCCACCCGTGATGTGTTTCGCATAGTAGTACTGAACATGATTTATGATAGAATAATTTGATTTTACCCTCTCTCTCTCTCTCTCTCTCTCCTTCTCTCTGATAAAGAACCCACGAGCCTAGAAATAAATAAACAGCCCCCTTGTGACTATGTGACTTGTGTATGTTGTTTCTACTAACGACCACTACTATGACCCGACTGGCCCTATGCTACACTAGATCTAAATTTATAGTAAATAGAAAAATTACATATTCTAAAAAAGAAATTTCAAAATGTTGTGATGAATGCTATTACTTACCTAACTGTTTTCATCTGATTTGGAATTAAAAATTTAAGTTCATACTCTGTGGTAATGAATGTGTTGGTTTGCATGTCTCTCTCTCTCTTTTTATGGAACTTTGAAAGACAACAAGGAGGATGTCTTGGGGTAGCAGAAAATTCTTTCTTTCTTTTGGAAGTCCGTCGTAGACAAAGATGACGCCACTCACTATGGTGGCTCATTAGTCCAATTCTGGACTTGCAGATGCGGTCACACACATTGCAGGGGAAATTCCCATCTACATTTGGTTGTTCATGACAACGAAGACATCACCACTTTGCAGTCCTGTTTATCTCATTATTGAGCTGCTTAGCTCCTGTGAGGCAGGCGTCTCGCCAACCCTGTCTGGTGGAGGCCAGATCTTGCACGCTAGAAGGCGGGATGTTACATTTCTTCAGCGTTATCTTAATATGGTCTTTGAACCGCTTTTGGGGGGCTCCTGTCCTCCACGTGCTGTCTGTGAGTTCACAAGTAGTTTACGGGGAGTTTGTCTGTAGGCATGCAGATGGTGTAACCCAACTGTCCCAATTGGTGTTGTGATATGATGGTCTCGATTGGGTTAATGCGTGCTTTGCTTCTAATTTCTAAGTGGGAGATTTTGTGCCACCACTTTATGCCCAGTATGCGTTGGAGGCAGTTGATGTGGAATGCCTCCAGTTTTTTCAGGTGTCTGAAAAATATGCAGATGTTATTTGACAAGATAAAAAAATGAACGATTTGTAACAGAATAGGTACTGGTGTTTTGTTAACTGTTCAGATTTAATTTCATCAATATTGTAATTTAAAAACAGTTTGTCTGGTCTTCTATTCTCACACAAGGGTCATCGGTAAGGCCACCACGGACAACTGGTTCTCCCAGCTAAGAACAGTAATCCCCCCACCCCTCAAGAGAGATTGTCACTGTTTTTATGCCACCTTGCTGGCCGAACCACTCCAACCAATGGGTGACAGGTCACTTACAATAAGTCACCACTCACAACCTAGAGGTTGCAAGTCCAATCCCTGTAGCCTCGCAACGTAACTCACTTCAACTCTCACAACAATCACTATCTGAGAACACAGAAATAACAGGAGTGGTAGTACCTGTTAGGGTCCCATCTATGGGTTAAATAGAAAAATGTATTTATTAAAAAAAATTGTGTAACCATTAAAAATTAATTTATTTCAAAACTTTATCGGCGTTAAATGACCCACTGAGGTTGATATGCTGTAAAACAAACCAAACCAAATGGAAATAACAGGTTTGATTAGAGTGAAGATATTAGTTTTGTAGTCAGCATATCTTTATTATTCAAAAGGTTTTCTATGCTTCTTTATTAAGGGGAAGATATCATTTATTATTAAGGGCCGGCTTAGCTCAGTCGGTAGAGCATCAACCTAGGAACCACAAGGTTCTGAGTTTGATAACGGCCCTCGCCAACTCAGCGTATGAGTAGCACAAGGATCTGTGTTGTAAAGTGAGGAGCTGATGGTAGGTGTAGCACTTCACCTAAGATGCCGAAAACAATCTTCTTGGTCTAGCTTTAGTGAAAAGGGGATAGACTCCCTCGCTGTTTGGCTGATACCGACTTTAGGCCACCCCGACGACTTTTTATTATTTATTGGTTTGGTACTTTATTAGAACTCCTATTTCATGTTTAAAATTCTGGTAAATAACGATTTATATTTTATTTCTTTTCAATAAAGAAAATATCTTTGTTGTAAACTCATTGAATTTTAATTGTTTGATTTGGTTTTCATAAATTTTTTTTTTTTCTTTTCCAGGAATATGTGGAATAATATGGTTACTTCTTTTACGCTATTGTCTAATTTCGAAACATCGAGAAAAGTATGTGGTGGTGTCTTTGGCAGATAATGTTGTGGCACCAGGGAAGACAGTTCCAAAAGATACATCATCTGTACCATGGTTAACTTTATTTACTAAGTGTGCATTTTGGTAAGTATAATAATTTTCATTGCTTCAGTCTACTTTATTTCTACTTTATTAAATTAGATTAGCAGGACCTGTGGATATACCACAGTATGATTATTTAATTATGTTTGATATGTTTACTTAAAGCTATTACAAATAGTTCAATATGTAAAAAGTATAATAATCTTGATTTAACTATCACTCTTTTTTTCTTTCTTTCTTTCAATTATGTTCAATTGAAACAGATTAGCATTATCACTTCTATGCACTCACTCCTCTTTCTTTCCATATTTTTTCTGTGTAGCATGTCGTTTTTCTTCCCTTTCTTTCTTTATAATAAAAATGGAATGGTCCATTATTTAACTGAGGTGACGTCACTCATAAGAGATAAGAATTTGGTCGATAAGTAACATCTGATAATCAGGATTTACATTTTTGCATTTCATCTTGGATGATTTGGACAGTCTCATTTTTAACCAGAGGGTGTTGCAAGATGATAATGGTCGTACTTTTAAGGAACATAAGTATTAAAATATATAGATTATTTCCATTGTTTTCTAACTGAGGTTTTTCAGTCTAACATTTCCTTTTAAAACATTGACTGATGCTAAAATTACTCAGAATTCTTAGATCTTTTTTATTTTTGTTTTAGCAATAAAATAGGAAAATTATGGTTTGCTTTTTATAAATTTTTGATATGGTAGACTTGGAAGTCTATCTCCCCTCTATTACCCACAGAGGAGTAACCCCCCCCCAAAAAAAAAAGTATCCTGGGTATGAGACTGAACTGCATCTGATGGTGTGGCTCCAGTTCTGGGGAATGTGGAGTACTCCTTCATCAGCATTACTCCCGGAGTGGTAGTACCTGCTAGGGTCCCACCTATTGGTTAAATAGAAAAAATTTGAGTTTTAAAAAATTGTTGAATACCCATCAAGAATGAATAAAACATTTTGGTATAAAATAACCCAACAAGAGTTGACATGCTGTAATTATCCAACAAACCAATATTTTACAGATAAATCATTTGTTATAGATAACAGGTTCAATCCATGTTGTGGGTTATCAATAAATGTATTAGATTTTGTTAAATTTAGTTTTAGCATATGTCGAACTGTCAGTTAAATTCCTTCCCTTTTTGTTTCTAATGTTTGAAAGGAAGAAAAATTAATGTTTGTTTTTTGTGATGATTTTGGTAATAAATAATAAAATCCATGTTTTGTGCTTTTAATTTTTTAGGTCTCTCATAGTTGGCCATTTTTGTGAAAACAATGCATTTTTTGTTCTTCTGTCTTGGATGCCAACATATTTTCATGAAAGTTTCCCATCTGCAAAGGTAAATATAAACCTGTGACTATTTAAAAAAAAAAAAAAGAAGCTAAGTATACCCAAAATGAGCCTTAAATGCGTTTTTGACAAAATGACTTTAGCCCCCCCCCCTACAGAAAATAATTTACCAAAAATCAGGGAATTATCAGATTTTAATGAAATTTTCAGTGTTTATTTATCAATGAATGATCTTTATAATGCATTATTTATTTTAAATTACTACTTATTGATTTAGACAAAAGTTTGACCTTAAATAATAGATTTAATTAATTTTAATTTGTTTTTAAAAACGTATCAAAAGATTTTTTTGGGTATACCTAAAAAAAGCATATGTAAAGAATGTGTTGATTGTTGTAATCTAAATTGAAGATGCTATTTTAAAATAAAACCTTGTTTTTATGTGAATAAATAAATCCTATAGATTGAAGCTTTTATTTTTTTCATAAAGAAAAGAAAAGTTATGTTTTAATACTTGACAGTTATCATCCACTCTCATGCTTTCTAAATTAGAAAGCAAAAAAAAAAAGCTCCTGGTTTTATAAAGTTGTTGAATAAGTTTTCCATATTGGAAAGAAATTCCGGACCAAGTATCCAATAAGCACCTCAAATCATCAACTTAATGAAAGGTTCACATTTTAACTCATTACCGGTAACTTCTGCTTCCAAATTTTTGTAAACAAATGATTTTAATCAGAAGTTTATGAGATGTTGAACTTACAATAAATTAAATGAATAGATGGTTGGTACAGGTAATCAAATTAAAATTCAATAGCAAAATCTTTTTTTAAATAAATACTTTTTAATCAGAAGTTGATGAGTATTTTTCAACACTTACAATGATTTTAAAAAAAGACGAAAGATGTTTTTATACTAAAATAGATTTTACTTAATCAGAAGAGAAATGCAATTATGTTTATTCAAATAAAAATACAGTTTTTATTTGCAAAATATTTTTTATGTTTATTTAAATAAAAGGATGCTGTTCAGAAATAGTATCACAAATTTGTAAAATTTGTTTTTGTCAGATACAATACAAGTTCAAAAAATCATCTATTCAGATATTTGAAAGTCAGTTACCAGTGATGAGTTAAAATATGAACCTTTCATTAAGTTGATGATTTGGGGTGCCTATTGGATACTTGGTCCGAGATTCCTTTTAGAATAGCTTTCAGCCACCATCTTAAAAGAAAAACTAGCTCAATATGTATTATTCAAATGTTATTATATATATATATATATTTTTTTAATTTTCAGGGTTGGGTATTTAATGTTGTACCCTGGGTGGTGACCATACCAAGTTCTATTTTCAGTGGTTGGTTAGCAGATGTTATGATATGCAAAGGTAAGTTTATCAAAGATTATTCAATAATTATCTTTTATTTATCTAATGTGAGTGTAGAATTCAACTGTTGATTTTTCTCTCATATAATTTTTAAAAAATGACCATTTAATTGGATCACATTTTACACAAACTCATTGACTTTTCATTACAATTTGCCTTCTATGCCATGTTACGATTTAATGGTCCATCCTTTAGGCTTCAAGCAAGAACGCTTGTCCAGCGGAAATCCTTGGCAAAGAATCCTTTGGTTGTTCTTTGGTGCTCCTCAGTATTGCAAGTCCTTCATCAATGATTGCAAATTATCAGTGAATAAGTAGTCAACCAGCCATGCATTCAGGCTGTTGATTGACTGAGGTTTAAACCATGTGACCTCGCTTGGTCTATAAATTAAGTGGTATATTGTAGCACGGCTTATATCCACCAAATAATCCAACATACCTAAGATTTAATGTTATTGTAGCTTTTTTCTTTATTCAAAATAATTCTACCTTGTTGGCTGGGGCTGTAGAATACATCAACTGTCCCTCTGCAGATACAGCCACCTGTTGATTGTGGGTGGCAATCTGTAATGTCTGAGGCAGGATTATGGTGACCCAGGAAGTATGTATGTGGTCCCATGACAAGCGCACTCCTTACTTGGGTTAGATGGGCAGTCAAAGAGGCCCGACGTGATTAATCAGCTGGTCATATTAAGCCCTACAACTTTGATTGTCCCAAATGTATTCTTCAAATTGCTCTTATGTCAAACACCCAACCTTTTTTTCATATAGGTGCTAGGTGGTGGCTGAGAGTCAACCACCAGTATTTGGAATTAATGAAAAATTATTTTTTAAACAAATCCTATAATTAAAAAAAAAAAAAACCCTAAGATTTGGCATTAGATTAAACACAAGGGTTGACAAATGTAGTGTAATTATTATGGTCTATGGGGAATTCGGGAATTGAAAAATAAAACAGTAATCAGATTTCTGGAGAAAGAAGAAAAAGAATAAGAACAAAGGTTAAAGTTTAGAAGGGTAAACACTCAACAGAGTGCCATCAACTAACCGAAGAATGACCCCGGAAATAGATTTTAAAAATAAAAACGGAAGTTTCGGGTTTTGACCGAAAACAGATGTGACCCAGGACAAGAAACAGAAAAAGAAAATCATCCTTTTTCAGGTGGGCTCTGGTGGGAATCAGATGTGGCTCCCAGTTCCCCGTATGGGTTTGGGATAGTAGTACTAAACCTGATTTACAATAGAATAGTTTGACCATACTGTCCTCTCTCTGAAAAGAACCCACAAGCCTAGGAAGAAATAAACAACCCCCTGTGACTATACAACTTGCGTGTGTTGTTTCTAAACTAATGACGACTACAACTTGAATTTGGCCCTATGCAACACAAATATTGTGATATTTGTGCATCAGTCTTTTGAAGATTTAACTGTTTTTTTTTTTTTTTTTTTTTTTTTTTTCAAGTTAACTTTAAAAAAAATGTTTTAATCTTTTTTCTTTCTTTTCCATTAGGTTATACGGTTACATTTGTAAGAAAATTTATGGAAGTAAGTTATTTTCTTTGTCTTAGATTTAAAAAAAAAACAACATTTTTTTCTTTTTTTTTTTGTTCTGACAACCATGTTGTATATTGTAAGCCATTGACAATGTAATGTAAATATTTCTCAACCCATTCACCAGTTTCTAGCAAATATTAAACTCATTATTCAGTAGTAATGGATCTGCGATACAAACTTGATAACAATTACACCAGAATGAGATGCCCACCAGTTGAAGACCAAAGTGGGCCTATATTTATTGTACAGGGGTCCCATACTTATTACAAAGGGACCCTCATGGTTTTGAATATATAGACTGTTCTTGATTGGCTCTTAATGCATTGAGTACATAAGAAATTTTGGTTAAATCCTACTTAACGTACATAAATTCCACCATCGTATGTCACCCCGCCGAAAAAAAAAAAATACTAAAAATTAAGGAATTGATCGAATTAATAAATTTTCAATGTTGATACATTAATGAATAAAAGATATAATTCACCAGTTATTTTATTTAAAAACTTTTACATTTTTTCAAGTTAATTAACTTTGAACCACGTATGTTTGTGAATCTGTGTTACGCCTCAAAGATATGTGGTTTAAAGTTAACTGACCTGCAAAAATGTAAAAGTTTTAAATAAAATACCTGGTGCATTATATCTTTTATTCATTAATATATAACACTGAAAATTTCATTAAATTAGTTAATTCCTTGATTTTTAGTATTTTTTTTTTCTTTCGATGGGTTGACATATGATGGTGGAATTTATGTCCATTAGCAGGTTTTAACCCAAATTTTATTAAACTTAACAATATGTTTTTTTAAACAATTAAATTTTCATTAAAACAATGATATAATTTGTCTATTTGGAATTTATTGCAAAGCTGAATGATAAAAAATTTTGGTTTTCCCCATTCAGGGTCAATTATAGATAACTCGTTTTTGAAATTTTTTGTAAAAAAATCCCCCCAAAACAATCCGTGTAATTAAAACTATATATATTTTTTTTTCTTTCAGACAATAGCGTTATGCGGTAGTGCATTATTCCTCATGCTGATAAGTTATACATCCAGTTTTGAAGCATCACTTTTCTGCCTGGCATGTGCAGTGGCCTGCTGTGGTTTCCATGGCAGTGGTATTCTTATAAATCCACAGGACATTGCTCCAAAACATGCAGGATCTGTATTTGGTAAGTTTACTTGGTAATCTGAACATTAGCTACATAAATGAGAATAACCTCCCCTTGTTTGTTTCATTTTGAGGAAGCTTTATGTTTTGGTCGGCCATTTTCATTTCACCGTAAATCTACACTGAAATACAAATTTGTTCGAATCAATACAACTGAATGTTTTAACACGAAAATATAATGGAGGGGGAGTAATTGGATGCATACATTTCCCAAGAGTATTAGCGCTACGTGAAATGCAAACAGTCTTGCCCAGGATTTGAACTCGGATCGACGAGTCCATTCCTACGACTCAAACCATTACACCATGCGCCTCCATTTTCATATAGAGTATAAGGGTTGACTTTATTAATAAGTACTTAGTTTCAAGCTGACGTTTAGCCAACCAGTCCATAAGTTCAGGTAAGTTCTTGGTTGATTTATAGACGTTAATTAAATGTATATTGATGAATAGTGTTCTTAATTGTGCTTGCACATTATTTGAAATGAAATTAATTGTTATTAAAAAAAAATAATAATGCTCAGTTTGAACTACCTCAATTTTCAGAAGGTTACAGCATGTGTTGATAAAAGGGGTCATAAAATAATAATGAAATTTATTGTGTGCAGTATTCAGGTGCACCACAACTCCTCAAAGTCTCATGTCTAGTACATAGAATAATGTATTAGTGTCAGGAACAGAACAGCGTACAGTAATAATATACATTGTCTGTGTGTGTGTGTGTGTGGGGGGGGTAGGAGTATCAGGTATAGTGTTAGCGGTCTGCAGGAAGCATGGAGGCTTTGAAAGATGCAGTCTTTCGGCAGCCCACAACGGACACAGGCAGCTTATTCCATGCCTCAGCAACTCTGAGATTGAAAAAATGTTTCCGAAAAGTCATGTGAGCTATGCTGTCCTGATAAAAGCTGGCAGGAACAAAAACTAGATGGAAGTGTAATCACTCACTTTATTATCAGTGTTACAACTTCTTCCCTCTGGACAGGTCTCAAAAAGAGGGGGGGATTTTTGATTCAATGAGATAATGTCGTGTGGGCAGGGGAGATTCATTAGCCCTCATGATTTAGATTTTTATTGTCTTCTGTTTGTTACTGTGTTGTCATTTCTTGCAAGAGTTCTAATTGTTAACCCTTTCCTTTTTGTTCATTGTAGGTATTATGAACATGGCTGGTGCTATACCAGGTAAGTGAATGAAAAATTATCTCTGAAATTGAAATTTTAAAATCAATTTTTTTCTATTTTACTTTATTAAAAAAAAAAAGTGTAAATTGTCCATTTTGAATGAATAATTATGATATTTTGGACTGTTGTCCTCATTTTTATTGTGCATAAACACAAAATTCAGACCACTGTACCTTCAGGCTCTGTTTTAGTTTTTAAAATTTTATTTTAATAATCTTAAAATAAGTCTTCAGATGATTACCCATGAATTCAAATGCAGCTTTGGAGTTTAATCATTACTGCACACTAAAGAGTGCTCCAAGCTGCATAAATGCCACCAGACTTATTGACAAAATTGTGATTAGATATAGAAAAATTAAATGGAAAAAGTTACTTATTCTAAAAACTGAAATTTCAAAATGTCGTAAGATGAAGACAATAGTTTGAAATATAATTATTCATCTCATAAAATACACATACAAATATATAGAATTGTCCATTTTGTTTTAACAGCTTTTTTTTATATTTTTTTGTCTGCAGGTTTTGTCGGAGTGTACATTGCAGGGCATATCTTAGAGGCCACCAAGAGTTGGGGAGCAGTATTCAGTCAAACGGCCGTAGTGTGTATTGTTGGTTGGATTGTTTATGTCATCTTTGGAACTGGTCAAGCAATTATCTGAGAAAAAAAAAAAAAAAAAAAGATGAGGGCAACAAAAGAAAACTGAAAGAGAAAAAAATATTTTAAAAAACAAAATATATATATAATATATATATATATATATATATATATTTGTTTTTTTTGTATGTGTGTGTGAGTTCTTTAAAGCACAATGGGACCAGAAGAAGACATTTTTCCTTGATCAAGTGAAATTGCTAGATATACTTGGTCAGTGACATGGTCCTCTGTGGAGGGGGTGGGGGTTGATGGGTAGGTAGGTGAGAATCCTTAATTACCAGGGTCCATTTATTAAATTGATTTTTTTCCTCTCCCGTCCCTTGCAGCTTAAAAGTTCATTTTCTATTGTGTTAAAGATTGACAAACAAACCTGCTGGATTAACAACAACAAAAAAAAATGTTTGGCAGTTTCAGAAAAGTGTCCCCAACCCCGTTTTTACGAGCATGTGTGTGACATGATGTCATGGCTCTTTCTAAGCATAAAAATAGGTGTGGCCGCTTCCCATTCCTCATTTTGTCTTGTTGACTTATACACCACCACCACCACAAAAACAAATTTGTTTTCAAATCCATAATTTTGAAAACTTAATTAAAATTTGTCTTTTTTCTAATGAAATGTGTATATAAACACAATTAGCATCTGTTTAATTTCATGGAGTAAGCAAAACCTTCTTTAACTTTAAGACTTTAGACTGGTAAGATTATTTTGAATGTGATCCCAGGGAGACTGCCCAGGGTTTATTGCCCAGTGCCTAAGGGGCCTCAAAAAAAAAAAAGGAATACTGAAGGGATTCACACAATTTTTAAACATTAGCCACACACAACCTTCAGTTTGTGCATTGTTCCCCATTATAATGATCCTTGTTTATTATAGAAATATATAAAACTTTTTGTTTCTCTGGCTGTCTACTTTTAAGATTTTCATTTCTACTGCATTTACTGATTTACTTTCTACTAGTTGGGCAGCACTAGCATTTTTTGAGTGATTAGTATGTTTAATGTCTATCTTGCAAACTGTATTGGTCATCACTCAAATGTTCTTTTGGACTTTATCCAAAAGTACTTGTTAATATGGCGTTCTATCTTGACCCATTCTGCATTTTATAATTAGACTGTTAACTCAAAAACTTAAAATTTGGGGGTTGAGTGATCAATGCTTTCTCTCATTATATATTTGAATTTTCTTGAATAATTTTGATATTTCAGCCTGTTGTCCTCATCTTTATTGTGTATAAACACAATGTACAGGCCACAAGTAACACCGGGCACTGTTCAGATGTTTTTTTTAAATTACCTTAAAAAACATTTGAACAGTATCCAAGGTTACTGTGGTCTGAACGTTGTGTTTATACACAATAAAAATGAGGACAATAGTCTGAAATATCAAAATTGAATTTTTTATTTGAAGTTTTGGTGGTGGTAATATTTCCTTACTTTGGCTGTTTGCATCTTTTTGAAGAGGAGATGAGGACCAAATTTGTTTACTCCCACAAATTAAGATTTAAAAAAAAAAAAAAAAACCAACCCCTAAAGGGTCAGAGATGCCTATGATTGTTTTCAGCAGCAGCCACAATAATATTGATGTAACCTTTTTCTTTTTGTGTGTGTCTACACCTATTTGTTGCTTTTAGCCCGAGGGGAGTCCTGTTCAATAAAATGTCACACTTGCTCATTATTATATTATAGTAAATTTTTACTTTGATGGGGGAACGAAAAAAAAAAGAAAAGTTCCTCCCAGACGTCTCACTATTTTAAAGAAAACAGAAAAACCAACGAAATTTTGACATTCAAGGGAGATAAATCGGCGAGACTATCTTTTAGATTAACATAACTGCTGTTATGTTCTTGTTTTTCCCATGAACACAAAAAAAAACAAAAAAAAAAAAACTAATTTCTTCACTGCCATTTTTTTTCGGTGTACGTACATGGTATGTATACTAAATAAACTTTTCACAAAATAATATTCTCTACTTAAAAACCAAAAGTTCCTTTTATAATTGACAGCACAAATTATGTTTTTTCAGTTTCTAACATCAAATGAGAATTCTAATTCTCTTCTCTATGATGATTATATTATTCTTGAAATCTTTATGTAATACAAAAAAAAACGTTTTAGTGTTGCAAAAGGAAACATTGACTTTCTCTAAGCAATTTTATTATACACTTATAAATCAGAAGGAACTTTATTTTAAATAATATTCGGTTAGTGCATAATTATTGGAGGTTTTTATTTTTTTGTTTGTTTTTCAACAAATTTGTTGAAAAAAAAAGGATCAATAATTATTGGAGCTTTTTTTTTTTTTTTCAACAAATTTGTTAAAAAAAAAAAAAGGATCAATAATTATGCACCAACCCAATATAAAAAAAAAAACCCTGACTAACTGACTTTGTTCAGTTGGTAAAGATAAATGTTATACAATAATTTTGTTAACATTATTTAACCATAATGACTAATGTTGGCAATGCTTTTTTTGTTCACTTTCAGTCGTAGTTTAGTGCCTGTAAAATCTTTAGCTAGTAAGGTGAAGATTTGGCTGTTTTCTGGTCAAAACTCACCATAATAATAAGCTACTCAAAATTTTGAGGAGGTCTTTTATTAGATCTATAATGTGAAGAGGCTTATTATATTTGCTTTGATGAGGAAGAATAATGCATTTAAACAGTGTAGTGTAGTGATACAGAGCTTTTGGCTTTGCTCTACACAAGGAATACATTCTTAGTTAAGTAACTTAGATTATATGAAAAAATTTTATTTGTAGAATGTAAATAATGTTTTTTGCTAATTTTAATATATTTTATTATCTTGCTTTTATAGTAAATGAAAAAACAAAAAAACAAACCTAAACCAGAAAAGTTAATAGTAGTTATGTTCTGGGCCTGATTTACCAGTAAGTTGTGTAGGCTATTGGTGTAGGGTTCATGATTACCTGGTGGGCCCTGTGAAACTAATTTGTCACATAGTGTGCCAAATTATAATCTTGTTAAAAGTGTACATTGGATATTTCTTTATCTGATATATTCAAAACCATACTTCCTTTACAATAAGTATAGGATCACATTGGTCTTCTACTTTTACCAAATAATTTATTGGTGCTGGGCATCATATGTTATTGTTAATTTAGAAAATTAAATAAGATTAGGAAATCATTTAATAATAATTTAAAAAAAAAAGAAATTAAAATTATGTTCTTGCATATTTTACCTTTTGCAATTCTTTACCTTAATTGTTGTAATTCTATTAATTGCGAAAATTTGTACCCCACCCCTTACATTTTTCCAACCAAATTTGTCCCCCTTCCCCCCTTCCATTTTTTAGTTTAATTTTTGATGGTTTGTTCCCACCCTAACTTAAAAAAAAAAAAAAAAAAAAAAAAAGGCCTGAAGATAATTGTATTAAAAAGAATAAATGAAAAACACAAATTGATTGCATTATGGTACCATTCAAACATTAACCTTTTATTTCTAAGAAAAAGAATCAAAATGATTTTTTTTTTTTTTTTTTTTTTGGTTAACGTTTCCCTGGTTTTCTATTTATTAAAAAAAAGAAACAAAAGTATAAAATGAAGACTGACTTGCCAAGAATTTATGATCGGAATGTGTGTGTGTGTGTGTGTGTGTGTGTGTGTGTATGAGATTATGAGAGTGTAAGTATAAGATATATTTGTCTATTTGAGAGTGTGTGTTCTCTCTTCTACCTACCTATCAATCAACCTATCTATGTATGGATTGAAAAATATAGTCATATTGGCAAACTTGGAACCAAAAAAAAAAAAGAAATGTATTACAATAACAACTAAAATTACTTACAAACCTTCAAATTGTCTTTGTGATGTTTTTCTTGCACTTTTCATCATCCTACAATCAATGAATGAATGAAGAAAAAAAAGTTTAAAAAATACACTTTCATTTTGTCTCAGGCATGAACCTTAATACTAGTATTCCTAAAAAGTACAACTGTTATCTTGCAACATCCTCTGGTTAAAAATCAGACTGTCAAAATCCTCCAAGAAAAAAATGCAAAAATGTAAATACTGATTATCTGGTGTTGCTTATCAGCCGAATTATTATGAGTGTCATCACCTCAGCTAAATAGTGGGACATTCTGATTTTGTTATAAATAAAGAAAAAGAAAGGGAATAAAAAGCACATGCAACACAGAAAAAAAATATAAGAAATAATAGGGGAAAGATAAAGAGGGGTTAAGCGCATGGAAGCAATAATGCTAATCTGTTCCAATTGAACATAATAAAAGAAAGAAAAAAAGAGTTAAATCAAAATTATTATACTTTTTACATATTAAACTAATTAGCGTTAGCTCTTAGGTAGTAAGTAAAATCGTCAGGTTGGCCTAAAGTCTGTATCAGCCAATCTGTGAGGGAGTCTATCCCCTTTTCACTAGCGCTAGACCAAGGAGATTGTTTTTGTATCTGAGGTGACCTGCCACACCTACCATCAGCTCCTCACTTTACTGCACAGATCCCTGTGCTACTCATACGCTAAGTTGGCGAGGGCAGCTATCATACTAGGAACCTTGTGGTTTCTAGCCGAACACTCTACTGACTGAGCTAACCCGGCCCTATCAAATTATCATACTGTGGTATATCCACAGGTTCTGCTAGTACTCTTAAATTTCTTAAGCAATGCAACTTCTAGTTATTTTGATCAGATTTCCCCTCTTATCAATTGGGAGGACGACAACGACATTAAGCTCAATGTAGAGTTGCAATATTGAAAGTTGCATGTCAATTTTTGACATTTTCAGTTAGTATTTTCTAACAAAAAAAAAAAAAAAACTCTCTGGGCATTATAAAAAATAATTTTTGAAAGATATTGCTTCAGGGGATGGGGATTTTTTTTTTTTTTTTTTTTTTTTTTTTAAATTAAAAACAAAACAAAGAAGCAGAGGGGGGTGGGTAAACATGACTGATGATATTCTATGTATTAATGATTTTGACTATAAATTAAATACTCATTGATAAAAATATACAGTTCCTGAGGGTATAGTAACATTTCATAACAAGAAATGTAAGCAAAAAAAAAAAAAAAATTAATCAGATTTGGAGTGTAGGAATATTACTGAAATTATTTAAAAAGAATAAGGAGTTTTGGTGAATGAAAAATTAAATTGAATTTGATGCCATTTATAAATAGATAATTAAGTGAATTGTAGAACAAAAATGATATTTGATACTTAAAAGATGTTAGAAAGTGATTTTTTTTTTTTTTTTTTTTTTTTTTTCACATACTGTAAATCCTCGAGTATAGTCTGCCCTTGAGTATAATACACAGGGTATTTTTAAGGGGCTGTACCTCTGAAAAAAAAATGCGTATGAATAAACATTGGCAGACAGCAAATAGAGACTCTGACATTGCTTAGAAAATATTTTTCATTTTTAACCTCGTATATAGTATGCACTAGAGATTTTGACCTTTAAATTTTTTTGGGAAAAGTGCAGATTATACGAGGATTTACAGTATTAATATTTAGTAAAGGTAGAACAGCAGGACATTTTAGTTAAGCACTAATCATTAGGAATGAAGGGGAAAAAAAAGAATATTGAGGAGCTTTAACAGGTAGGTCGATTTTCAACTTATTTTGAATATCAAGAAGATTCACTCAAGGAAATTTGTTAATTGGTATGATAAGTACTGACACCAAAAAGTAGATTTCTAACTTGCAACAATTTTTGAGCATTTAGTTTTAAAAATGATCTTGATAAAACATGAAATGTTAAAATGGCCTGTTGTTACAATTTGAATCCACTCAGTTCATAGGATGAATATTCTAGTGTGTGTGTGTGTGTGTGTGTGTGTGTATGTGTGTGCGCACGCATATATATATATATATATATATATAAGTTACGAGTAAGGAAATGAATCCGACGGTATAAGTATGGATAAAAGGATATGAAAACACACAATGCTATTAAAATGAAAATATTTTATATCATATTCATAGCTAATTCTGAACAATATTTCGATTTATAAAAAATCATCATCAGAGCTTGTTTTTAAACCGGACTCATCGAAAGAGAAGCTCTCTTTCGATTAGTCCGGATTAAAAACAAGCTCTGATGATGATTTTTTATAAATCGAAATATTGTTCAATATTAGCTATGAATATGATATAAAATATTTTCATTTTAACAGCATTGTGTGTTTTCATATCTATCTATCATATCTATATCTATATCTATCTATCTATCTATACATATATATATATATTAGTTTTAGGGATGCTATCAAAACTCTCAACATAAACGTTCATGAGTGGGAGAGAATAGCTACGAATTGTGCTGCTTAGAGAAAACTTGTCTATGATAGCTGCAAGGGGATTGAGGTAAGACGGCTCGAACACTCCATCCTGAAGCGGTCTCTACGCCAACGGCACATGACGGACGTCATGGACACATTTCCTACATTTAAGCCGGACTATATATGTGATGCGTGTGGCAGGGTCTGCCTGTTAAAGGCTGGGTTTCTCAGTCACGTACGGTCGCACACAAGAGGAAACTGGGGAAGGGGTTCATATGTATGACAGTGAATAAAAACAAAGCTGAACACCTGGGCCCATTGTGCTCACAGCCGAACTTGTAGAAATAGCCTTATTCTGTGAAGAAGTGGCAATCACCATATATATTTATGCACTGATAACAAAACTTCTCCAATGAACAGATTTTATAATTTCTTCTCTGCATTATTTCATCTTATTTTTTTTAATACCCTGTCTGGTGGCGAAAACTGCTTGGTAGCGCTAAGAAGTGGCAGTTCTGCCTTAGCTACCGAAACTGTGTTACCACTCCTAGTTGGCAGCTGATGAGGGCAGGGTGTCACATGTGCTATCACACGTATGACGAAAATTTATGTGTGTGTGTGTGTATACAGTACTAATGTTCATTTGATCTGTTGAGAGAATAAAAGGTTTTCTACACTTTAAACTGTTACTTATGTGTAGGCAAGTGGTAATGGTAGCTCCATCTAGCTACCCTTTTTTTTAATTTTTTTTTTTTTTATATCATTTATGATCTTGGGATTGTATCTGAAACAAAAAAATGGTAAGACATTTGCTCGGTGGAGCTACCAATATCACTTACATCACGTATATGACAGTTTAAAATGTGGTAGGTATTTCTGTTTCACCCTGCACATCAAAGCTTTAGACAACTGTGTGCATTCATTGATATGCACACTGGTTTTATTCGCACTTATTTAATACAGTTACTGCAATTAAAAAAAGATTATTTTCATTTCTCTTGTAAGAGGAACATTTACAACATAGAATTTCAAAAGTAATTCACAAACTTCTTGATAACATTCACTGTGTTGATTAATTAAATGGACCAAGTCACCAACAGGCACCCCAGCCCAGATCAGTTTTGAAAGGAACTGAATTTTCCTTTTCACCGGTTGACAGTAAACAAAATCAGTAGCTGATAAAAACGAAAAAGACTTTGCTATCAAATTTTAATTCTAAGATATTTTAAAATTCTGAAATAGGGTTAGGGTTAGCAGTTATTATTATAACCTTATACTTTTTATAAAACTTTTTTATTAACTATCTGTAGAGGCACATGGAAAATAAATAAACGTGTCTTTCGTTTTAAGTTTTATTTAAAAAAAAAAAAAAAATAATATTAGTTTATCTTTAGTGCAAAATTAATTTTCACATATGCTAACAACAACAATATGAAATAACTAATTTTTTTTATTAAAATCAAAAACTATTTTAGTATAGAAACGTGCCTTTTGTTTTTTATCAGCTGCTGATTTTGTTTACTGACAACAAAATTCAGTTGGTTCAAAACTTATCTGGGCTGGGGTGCCTATTAGTGACTTGGTCCAATTAAATTCTCTCTGTTTAGATGCATAATAATCAGTACTACTACTCAGCATTGTAAATGACAAGAATCCTTAGCTAAAAGATATAAACAGATACTGTTGGATTATTTGTGCCATATAAGATGTGCTACAATGCACCACTTAAATTTATAGACCAAGCAAGGTCACCTGGTTTAAACCTCAGCCAATCAACAGCCCTAATGCACTTGCAATACTGAGGAGCACCAAGGAACAACCAAAGGATTCTTTACCAAGGATTTCTGCTGGACAAGCACTCTTGCTTGAAGCCTAAAGGATGGCCCATAAAATCGTAACACTTTAATCCCAAATCAAAGACAGAGGATAGGTTGTCTGTCAATATTTGGCTAACATTGTCTTTGTATATATATATTTACCAAGCCCTCCGCATGAGCAGGATGCGACACAAGATCAATTTCTTAAGCGGAGTTTAACGGGTTTGAATTCAGTGTTTTCCTTCTAGAATAGTTACCTAGCCATCGTTAAAGAGCTCAGTCTGCCCTGCTATTTACTCATAGCTGGAGGGAGAATTGGATTCATACCTTTCCCAAGGGTATTAGTGTCATATGAAATGCAAACAGCTTCGTCCAGGAATTGAACTCTGGTTGATGAGTCCATTTCCTAAGACTTTAAACATTAGACCATGCGCCTCCATGTCATTTGTATAGGAGATTTGCTATGTTCTAATTAATGTTATCAGGGTGTTTCCATCATGGTGTAATGGTTAGCAAGCTAGTCCTACAGATCCATTACTAACCAGTTCGATCCTCCTCACTGGATGCCCCATACTTGTAACCTTGTGTCAAATCCTACCCATGGCATACGTGTGTGGGTATCTGCTCTAAATAATGTTATTTAGTTTGACAAAAAGGTGACCAAAGTTTTTGTTCTTTTTTATTTAGCAAAACTGATTGTCAAGTCAACTCTATTTAAGAATTTAATGACAAAACAAAACAAAACAAAACAAAAAAAATAGCCAAAGAGATTAATAATCTTAAGAGTCTAAAAGGCAGAGGATTAAACTCTTTAATCCCTGGTATGAAATTGTTTTAACAAAAGAAAGCTTTTTCAATGATTAAAATATTTCTTTATAATTGCAATCGTAAGTGGAATTCCTCCTTAACAAAAAAAATTGTTTTCACCGGAGTCTCATCAGAGGATTACCACAGGAAAAAGAACTACGATAGAGAATGCAAGAATGTCATAATGGGGAGGGGGTAAAAATTATTGTGATTACCCTAGATCAGGTAGCCTCATGATTGAACCACCGTTGTTTTTTTCTTTTTATTTCTTTTTCTTTTTCTTTTTTTTTCTTTTTTTAACATAATATTTTGAGATGTTTTTTAGTTATTAAAATCTAAAATCACAGCTCTTAAAAGTTCAGCTCTTAAAGTTGCTTCAACTTTTAATTGCTGACTTATCTATAGTTTGTATTTCTAGTTGGTTGGTTGGTTGGTTGGTTTTATGAATATCATGGTTTCTAATGTGCTGGACTGTGACATTGTAGTAAGCGAATTTGAACTCCAGTCACACAATTACATTCACCTTTAGACTAATACCCTTGGGTAAGGTATAACTCTACTCAAGGTATAAATCCCTTCATCCCTCAACTATGGATTAGATAGTATCCCTAGTTGTTCTACAAGGATAGTTTTTGCATTAAATAACACAAAGGTTGATATGCCATTAAACTAAACCAAACACTTTTTTTCTTTTTTAAGTAATACTTTCTTAAAAAAGAAAAAGTGTTTGGTTTAGTTTCAGTAAAGTAACTAATGATACCAATCGTTTATAGCTTCAAGTAAATATTCTTAAGGTTATTTCCAATAACTCCAACCTAAAAAAAGGGGAACCACTCTGACTGATAAATTATTTATTTATTTATTGATCTACTAGGAAAAAAGAAGACTCGTTAGGGTTAGGGGTTAGGGTTAGTTTAATGGGAAAATAATGGGTAGATTAATTAACAGATAAAATTCATTTAGAGTGGTTCCCCTTTTTTAGGTTGGAGCTATAGGAAATAACCAAATACTTGATACTAATAATTTTCAAACAGATCTTTTTGACCCTAAATTGGACTGTAACAAGTATACCACTTTGGGTCAGAACTGGAGATTGCCCTTGTGGCAACCCCCAAACCTTTTTATTATATATGTGCTAGAAGGTGGTGGCTGAGTCTTAGAGTCCTGGGTATGACGTTAAACTGATGGTGAAGTTTCAATTCAGGAGCTCTGGGGAATGTGGGGTACCCTTCATCACCATTACTCCCAGGTCCACCTGACTCGGAGTGGTGGTACCTGTTCCATCTATGGGTTAAATAGAAAAAAAAGTGTTTAAAAAAAAAAATTGAGTACCCATGAAGAATAAATAAAACAAAATGCTTTCGGCATAGAATAACCCAACAAGGGTTGACATGCTGTAAAATGTAACCAAGCAACCAAATCTAAAAAAGAGACTGGACAGTAACCAAGAGGTTGAAAACATTTAAAAGATTTTACTTGAAAGTTGAGAGCTTCATGCCTAGAGTCAGCAGAAAGAAAAAAGGATATTACAAGGGTGAAAATAACAAATACAAATAATTCAAGGCAAGGACAGTTGTTGCATAGGACCAAATTTGAGTTGTAGTAGTAGTAGCCATAGTTAGTGCAGAAACAACATACGCAAGTTGTATAGTCGCAAAGGGGTTGTTTATTTATTTCTAGGCTCATGGGTTCTTTTCCGGAGAAGAGAGAGATAGAGGTAAGGTCAAATTATTCTATCGTAAATCATGTTCGGTACTACTATGACTATCAGGAAGGCCCAGCTGAAAAAGACAGATTTTTCTCTTCTTCTGTTCTTGGTCCTGGGGGTGGGGAAAGCTCACAACACTTCCAGTAAAAACTCGGAACTTCCGTTTTCATTTTTAATCTAGTCCTGGGGTCATTCATCAGTCAATTCTTCCTGGTCTAGCACTAGTGAAAAGGGGATAGATTCTCTCACTGCCCAGCTGATACTGACAGTAGGCCACTCTGCCAACTTTAAAAAAATTTTATTTAGAAAATAATGATCTATCAACAAATTAGTAAATTCTAATGAAAACTCAAATCACAATAGAAAATCTTTTAAATATAATGATCTTGTTTTGAGAACTGCATGTTGGGTAAAATTAATTGCCCGCCCTGTCGGCTGGGGTGTTAGAATACACCAACTGCACCTCTGCAGAGGAGTAAGACTTCCCCAATGGGACCACCTGTTGGCCGTGAGTGGCAACCCATGATGCTTAAGGATGGAATCCAGGTGGCTGAGCATTCCATGACATGCAACACTCCACTTTGACTCTTACTTAAGCTTGACGGGCGGTTGGAGAGGCCCCCTCTGATCAATCGGCTGTCATGTCAAGCCCTATCACCTATGATTGTCCCAAGCCTATTGCCCTTATGGCAAGCCCCAACTCTTTTTATCAGATGGATGCTAGAAGGCGGTGGCTGAGGGTCTTCATGCCCTGGGAATGACGTTAAACTCTATCTGATGGTGAGGTTCCAGTTCTGGAGGTTTGGGGAATGTGGAGTACCCTTTCATCACCATTGCTCCCTTGTCCACTCTCACCCGGAGTGGTAGTACCTCTTAGGGTCTCATCTATGGGTTAAATAGAAAAACATGATTTTATAAAAAATAAGTTGAGTATCCATTAAGAATAAATTTCTATCAAAACTTTGCTGGCATTAAATAACTCACTGAGGTTGATATACCGTAAAACAAACCAAACCAAACCAAAAATTAATAAAAAAAATAAAAAAATGAGGATATTCGCCTGAATAATTCCTAATTAAAATATTTGTTTTAGTATTATCTGTGTTATTTGGACTATTTCCCCATCTTCATTGTTATTTGTACAACATTTTGGCCGATATGCCCTCTGGCCTTCTTCAGGTATTTCTTGTCAGACTCGGGAACCTTCTTGGACTCGGAACAATGAAGATGGGACAATAGTCCGAATAACGCAGATAATACTAATCATCAAGCCTCATCTCAAACATTCAGGGAAACATTTGTTTTGCTATTTTCGCCTTTGGAGTTGAGGGAATAAAACTAAAGTCAATAGAAAACACATAGAAATTTTCGCTCCATAATAAAAACACTTTCGTTTAAAGTTGCTCCTTATATTCCATTAAAAGAAAAGTTGGGAATTATTGTTATATTAAGAAGGGAGATTGGAGTGGAGAAAACATTATTGAAATTCTTTAAAAACAAGAGTATGTTTTATGAAAAGGTCAAGTAGATCCTTCCTATGAAAAGACTATAAGAGGTTCACAGTATTAACTCTGGTTTTATAAAGCATTAGGTTACTTAAAGGAAAAGTACCCAATGCGGAATACTTCAGTTAAGAAAACAACAAACGCGTTAGTTACATTTATATAACTTTTATTATATTATATGTCACAAGTGCCAAACATACATAGCAGTGTTAATAGACCAAATAGGTGGAAACCACTTACTGTAAGTAGAGTCTGTGGCGTCTGGCATGCACCATAGGTATCTGCTGGAGAGAGGTGAGAAGAACGTCCAGGCTTGTTCAGTGGCATCGGAAAAAGAGGGTTCTTTTCTTGGGTTCCTGTGTCACATGACCAAAACAGGGTTCCTGACACAGGAGATTACCCAAAACCCTCAGACAAGGGAGACTGCTCTTACAAGACTAATCACAAGAAAAAATCTTTGAAATGTTACAAAGGCCTGCATTAAAACTTTTTGGACCAAGTAACCAATAAGCACCCCGGCTGTTTGCTAGATTCAAAAGGACAGGTTTTGCATTTCACCGTCAACTTCCGGTTGTTTGTTAACAGACGCTTTATTTTAGTTATTTCATGTTACTTCAGTAGGATTTATTTAAATTATAAAACTATAAACGAAATACACATTTTTTGGTACCATTATAGTATGTGGCCTACGAAATCATGTCTCTCTTGTAGTATGTGGTCTACTATAAAAAGCACATTATAAGGTTAGAATAATAACTCCTAACCCTAACCCTATTTCAGAATTTTAGAATTAAATAGTGTGCGAATTTCTTTTAAAAATATTAGTCCCATTTCATTTAGGGAAGAATAAAAAGTAAAAACGCCGTATTGAAACGGTTTTGTTTGAAAATTGTTCAAAGAAAAAAATTAACAGCGTCTTTCATCAAGGGACGCCACCAGTGGTCTGTTCGGTTTAGACCAGTGAGGACATACGAGAGTTTTCTCCCTTTTACTGTATTGGAAAAATAATCTCCACTCGCTCACAGAAGCTATTATACGAAAAAGAAATACATGGAGAAAACTCTTCAAAAAATTCGGAACTGCAGTAAAAAGATAGCTACCACCGAAATTAATTCATCAACCCGACTCTGTTGATTGGTTGGTGTGCCTTCCAATGAAATCCTGAAATTCAATTCTACAAATTCATCTCAACTCAATGAGTACTTTCCATTTAATGAGAAATTCAACTTGCGCGGGTCCATTATTATGTACTAGCAAATATATGCACCCTCCGGGTGCGGGGCCTAAATCAATGTATAATCCTGAAATTTACTCATCCATCATTCATTGTTATTTTCTGATTTAACAGAATAAATGACAGTTATTCTTCTTTGCTTATATTCATTAAAATAAAACTAAACAGAGCATATATTTATTAAAATTACATTTTTAATATCAATATGCAGCCTTCCCGTTCACACTGTAAACCGCCAATTGCAACAGTATAAATAATGAAAAACGCATGGTGAATGTGGCGTCAATTACTAAGGGAATTGTGACTTGAGTAGTGATTTAGTTTCGGTTACAGTCATAAAAACACACAATCTCCATTATAATTTTTTTTTTTTTTTTTAGATATCTTCGGAAATATGAATCAAATCTGTATGTTTTTGCACAAAAAGCAAGAGCTGGGGATATTTAATGTGTATATATATATTTATTTTGTCGTTAATTATTTTATTTTCGCAGTTTCATCCGGACATACATACATATATACATACATTACCCATTCGTACCTGTTAAAAGGGGAGGATGCCCCAGTGTGCCCAACATGCAAAGTACAACTTACCACCAAACATATTCCTTCTAAATTGTAACAGCCTTAAACATATCCGCACTAATTACTATCAAGCAAAAAACCCGAGGGACATCTTTAATAATACAAACCCTGAAAACATTTTAAATTTTCTAAAAAAAAAAAAGCAACCTTTTCAACAAGATATAACAAAACATAACCGAATATCTCCATAGAACCACTACTTTAAAGACCGAAATCCAAAATAACCTTTTTGGCATTAAATGACCCGCAGAGTTAATATATGCCGTTAAACAAAACTTAAACTCAAACTGCTTTGATCAGGTCTTCATCAGTCACTTTATTAAAGCTTCTGTGCAACATACATTTGTATTTATAGAAGAGAAAGTGAATGGGTGGGGGTGAGTTTGGAGGATGGGGAGAGTTTGTGAGGATTTGATTGGTCAGAAGATATCTATCGTGGATGGGGATGGAAAGATCAAAAGTATGTATTTTGTTATGGAGATAGGTTGAATGCAAAATGGATTAGAGAATGGGAGTGAGAAATTAGGTCATGTTTTGGTCGGTTTGGAGAGAAATGTATATATATATATATATATATATATATATATATATATATATACTGCGTGTATGGACCATCAAGCTCACCTATCACCCCACTGCGCTCAAAGGATGATCAGGAACTTCGAGATCCTTCCAATATTCTTCATAGATGGAGGGAGCATTTTGACAAGCTTCTGAAGAGGTTTTTAGAGGTTGAACAGGAGTTCGTTCAGTCCATCCCCTACAACCCGGTCAAGGATATCTTGGTAGATGTTCCCTCCCTCTATGAGGTTAAAGCAGCTGTCTATTAGCTGAACTCTGGAAAGTCACCTGGATCATGCAGAGATCATCAAGTGTGCAGGCCGCAATATGATGCAGCGCTTGACGAACTTGTTGCAAACTGCCTGGCGTGATGAGTGTGTTCCACAGGATTGGTGTATTTGCCTCATACCCCACTTGTATGGGCTGGGCACAAGGCCTCGTTTTAACGTGGACCCACCCACAAGCCGAAGCTCATGGGTGGGAAAGAACAAAAATTGCGTCGACCCCTTCGGCATTCCCCCTCAATAAACCTAGCCCCGCCCCTTTAAATCAAGGGGGGAGGTATTGCCTGGGGGTAACCCCCTGGGATCGACGCTATTAATTCAAACACACCGGTCCAGTGGCCGAAGCACACTGGGTTGGTGGTGGAATGATCATCCACAGGATTGGTGGAATGCATTAATGGTGGTGTTATACAAGGGAAAAGGTGCAAAAGATGATTGTGGAAATTATCGGCGCATCTCATTGCTTTCAGTTGCTAGCAAGGTGCTATGCCGAATCATGCTTGACAGAATGCTGAAACACATTGCTAATGATGTTTTAGCAGAGTCACAGTGTGGTTTTAGAAATGGTCGTTGGACGGTAGATATGATCTTTACAGCCAGGCAATTACAAGAGAAATATGTAGAACAGCGCATGGGATTGTATCAGGTGTTCATTAATTTAACAAAGGCCTTTGATACCGTAAATAAGAAAGCTCTTTGGGAGATTCTTAAAAAGCTTGGTTGTCCTGGCAAGTTCATATCTATCTTAAAACTCTTCCACGATGATATGAAAGCTGTGGTCAACATTAGAGGAAACTGGCGGATCCTATTTCAGTGGAAAACGGTGTTAAGCAAGGGGATATTCCAGCACACACACCCTTTGCTTTGTACTTCGCCACGGTGTTTAGAATGGCATTCAAGGATTGTTCTGATGGTGTATATATTCGATATAAACTACTGGGAAGCTTTTCAACATCAGACGTTTTAGTGCACACACCAAGGTATTCACCATCACGGTTCCTGACTTGCTCTATGCAGATGATTGTGGCTCATACATGGACGCAGCGCCTCATGGACGCCTTTGAAGCTGATTGTAGTTCATTGGGACTTACAATTAGTTTGAAAAAGACTGTCCTAATGTATCAACCGTCACCAGGTGAATCATACTATGAACCGATTATCTATGTCTATGGGCAGAAGTTAGCGGTTGTAGATAAGTTTTTGTACCTGGGTAGCACGCTAAATATAACTGGTACCCTTGATGACGAGGTCTGCTTTCGGATCAGCAAGGCAAGTGATGCCTTTGGAAAATTAGACAGAAGGTTGTGAAGTTGTGGAATCTCAGTTGCAACTAAAGTCAGGGTCTATGTTGCATGTGTTTTATCTGTTCTCCTCTATGCTTGCAAGACTTGGACTACGTACAGGAAAATCTGAAACGTCTCGAGCGCTTTCACCAGCAGTGCCTACGACAAATATTAGGGGTACATTGGCAAATGTATGTCAGTGACATTGAGGTTCTAGAACGAACCAAATGTCAAAGTATAGAATCTATTATAACCAAACATAGATTGAGGTGGAGTGGGCATTTTAGTAAGGATACACGATGGGTGACTTCCTAAACAACTGTTCCATGGGGAACTTACAAACGGAAAGAGTTTGGTTCAAAATCCTAAGAGAGGTACAAGGATTGCCTGAAGTCTTCAAATCGGTCTACTATGTGAACAGTGGAAGGCCGTGTCTGAGCAGAGCTAGCTTGATGAGTCAACAAACTGTGCATCGCCAAATGGACCTATAAAATACCCTGTGTTTCCTGGAATAACTTGTGAATGTGGGAAGATGTGCAAGACTTTAGCTGGACTAAAAAGCCATATTCGCGCAGCTCACCGTTGAACTTGTTGAACTTTTGAAGCTCATCGTTGTATTCTTTTGAAATTTTTTATATTTTTCATTTTTATTCTTTAAACTTAAATTATTTTAAAAAATCAAGCAATGGCAATACTCGAACACGAGTTTGCTGCCATATATATATATATATATATATATATATATATATATATATATATATGTATGTGTGTGTGTGTGTGTGTGTGTGTGTGAAAAATTTAAGTCCAACCGAATTAAACACCAAAAATTGAAGTGGGTTATTAGAAAGGGTAATTTTCAGCCCAGCAACATTCAAAGTGGAGAAGTTCAGCCTGTAGTTTATGTGGAAGAGTATGTCTCTCAGGGCTGGCCTGGTGAGTCATCTGAGACAAGGATACAGTGTCAAATGCTACTGGCACTCAACTATGAGAGAAAAACAAACAAACAAAAAACAGGAAATGGTCTTACTCGAACACGAGTCAGCAGCCAACCACACACACACACACACACACAACACACATATATATATATATATATATATATTTGGTAAAGAAAAAGAGTTAAAACTTAAAATATAAAGCCTAATAAATTATCTGTGTACGATTTTCAATAAAGTTAGCGGCCTCATGAAACTCATAGGTATACAGATATACCTGTGGCAGAAATAGATATATAACCGCAAAATGGCCGACTTTTAAGCCTTTTTCTTTACCAATTATATTGCTCTGTTCAATTATATGGAACATCGAGCTCTCAACTTTGACCTGAACTACTCTAACATTCCGCCATTGGAAGAAAGGACCAACTTAGAATCATCCTAATACCAACTTACCTGGCAACCTATCTACGGATAACACTGCTCTACCTGTACTATAATAGCATGTCAAACCCTCAAAAAAATATTTCAATTTCTCTAATTCTTTCATAATGTTCCCTTTCAAAAAAACTCTAAAAACAATTTCTTCAAACAAGAAATCTTCTCCTGACGATGACCTAAGGTCGAAACTAGTTGAGAATAAATAAAATATAAGAAATATTCCTGTTTGTCTCATCACTTTTTGTTCATACTATATATATATAGAGCAAAGTTATTTATGAATAAAAAGGCCTTAAATACCATGGGTATGGACCATTTCCACTCGTGGGTATCTAGAGCCCACGAGCTTCTTCAGACCACGTATATCTTTTATTTAGACGTGTACGATTTTCAATAAAGTTAGCGGCCTCATGAAACTCCTAGGTATACAGAGATACCTGTGACAAAAATAGATATATAAGCGCAAAATGGCCGACCTTTAAGCCTTTTTCTATATATAAAATGAATTTGGCCATGCCTGTCTAAATAAAATATATACGTGGTCTGAAGAAGCTCGGGCCCTGATACCCACGAGTGGAAATGGTCCATAACCACGATACCCATGGTATTTAAGGCCTTTTTATTCACAAATAACTTTACTCTGTTTACAATATTAAACACTGAGCTCTCATGCGGAACCTGAACTCTACAACAAACTACTGGTAGAGAATAGGACCAGCCTAGAATCACCTTGTACCAAGAAACTTGGTACCATACCAAAGTATATATATATATATATATATATATATATATATATATTATATATATATAGGGATTTCTCTGAATTCAAAATTCCCTCCAGCTATGGGTTAAATAGTAGGGCAGACTGGATTCTTCAGCCTTGGGTAGGTAACCAGTCTAAGAAGGGATAACACTGAATTCAAAATTCCTGAGGTCGGTCGTTGATTGGGTTTGTGGCAACCCTTAATGCACCAATTCTTTCCTATCGACTGTGCCAAAAAGTGTGGATGGTCCAACACAAGCCTTCACCACTATAAACAAATCACTGTGTGGGTGTTCATTGTGTGTGTGGATCCTCATGCGTCGAAAATCGACGAGAGAGTCCATTATATATATATATATTCTTTTATCTTTTCAACATCTCCGTCGGATTCATTTCCATTTTCTCACTTATATTACCCGAAACTGACCTTTATGAATATCAAAATGTGAACAGAAAAAAACAAATTCGTATGAATAAGAATGATACCCTTTTATTTCCACATAACAGAGTCCGAACATACAAATAATTTTCCAGATCCGAAACTCTTTATTTGAAGTTAATAATATCCACCGTGGCCATAGCCGCCATGTCCATGACCAAAACCTCCATGGCCAAAGCCACCCCCATGACCATAGCCGCCCCCATGACCAAAACCTCCATGGCCATAACCTCCGTGACCGAAACCGCCATGACCAAAGCCTCCGTGACCATAGCCTCCGTGACCGAAACCTCCGTGACCGAAACCTCCGTGGCCGTGACCTCCATGGCCACCAAATCCGCCACTACCACCAAATCCGCCATGGCCGTAGCCGTAGCCGATGCTCCGTTTTTCACGGGTTTCGTTTTCTTTTTCTTCAGCAATCACTGCAGCGATCAGAAGGGCAACGAAAAAAAGGACTTTCATCTTGGTATTCTTATTTTCTGCAAAAGAAAAAAATTGAAATCTTCATAAAGCAAACATTTCTTAGGAATACAACCCCCCCAAAAAAAAACGCATGTGGTTTTGTGGTCACTAACATTTACAAAAAAAAAAAAAAAAAAAAAAAAAAAAAAAACAGCGAAATTTTTGGTTTTGTAATCATAGCTCGATTACAAACATTACATTATTGGTTGGTTGGCTGGTTGGATTTTACGGCATGTCAACCCTTGTTGGGTTATTTTATGCCAGACATTGTTTTATTCATTCTTGTTGGATATTTAATTTGTTTTCAAACTCAGTTTTTTAAACACATTCTCTATCTATTTAATCATACGGGCCCCTAACAGGTACTACCACTCCGGGTCAGAGTGGATCTGGGAGTTTTGGCGATAAAAGAGCACCCCACACTCCCCAGAGTTCCAGAATTGGAACTTCATCACAATATGCAAATTAATATCATATTCAGGACACTAAGACCCTCAGTCACCGCCCCTTGCACAAATATGATAAAAATGATTGGGGTTGCCATAAGGACAATACAGTTTGAACAATCATATAGGTACTAGTGCTTGACATAACCAGCCGATTGATAGAAGAGGGCCTCTCCGACGACCGACCGACCGTCTAGCTTAAGTAAGTGATACATGCCATGGACTGCACAGCCACAGAATTCCGTCACGAGTCGCCACCTACAGCCAACAGGTGGCCACATTAGAGGCATTTTACCCCACTGCAGAGGTGCAGACGGCGTATTCTACAGCCCCAACGATAGAGCAATTAATGAGAATAGAACTCGCTAACAATGAGCCAAGTGTCTAGGTCACTGTTACACTACGCGAAAAGTGACTCGATTATTAAGCTGTTTAGCACAAGATCAGAAGAACAGGGCACCCAATGAGAATCGAACTCACTATAACATGCGAGGATACTGGCAGAGAAGGATTGGAAAGTGAATTAGACTCCAGGTGGGGGATAACTTTGAAGGGGATAACTTTTTGTAGTTTGTAGTTTGGATTTGAAATAATTTTTTGTGACACTAGTCCTGGAACTTTTCTGACATACCTCGTAGATTAAACTGAAAAGAAAATCACGAAAGAAGAAAAGAAGCAAAATATGAATAATTGTTTGTTCCCAGCTTTGCCCGGCTTATATAATATAATACGAGAGGAAGTTATATTAACGTTGGAAGGCCTAAAGTAAGATACCAACGTGGTACATGAGTGCGTACATAAAACATTACGACAAACGTGTAAAAAGATTTATTCCGTTAGTGACGGAGATACATTTAAGACAAAGATATATAAAACAAATACATAAACGTATTATGAAGAAATAGGCGTACGACTTGCGTCATAGGGAATGTCACTTACTGGTAGCTTGTTGGAGGGAAAAGTCCCCCCACCTAAGGGTTAGAGGCGTTAGGCGTCTAATCGATGTTTACCCGTGGCCGGCCTGAGTGGAAAAGACAGGAATTCAGATTTCCCGGCTTGTGGCCAAATACCAACACCACCTATCGGCGAACGAACCACAGCAAGGGAAGATAACTTATTTTGGACTCATGTCTACCCAGATTTACCGTTTTACTGACCCAACAATAGTATCCAGTTAAATTAAGGTAATCACTTTTTAAAATCTCATATTGCTCACCATTGGATAGCAGTACCTATCGCTCGATGTGCTTATTGGGAAAATGTTACAACAGAAATTTGTGCATGTTATCCCCATTTACCAATAACACCATAATAGTTCTTTTTGAAATGGAGTGAGACGCAATATCAACAGTATTATTATTAATGCAAATAGTCCTAATGAACAGAATGCTCAATATGGAAATTTATTAAACTTGCAAATTCGGGTGTTTGCCTGTAACCTAAACTACGTTACTATTTACGTCCTCAGGAATGGCGCGTTTATCAATGAGTATTTAATTTCATCATTATATAGAATAAAGAACAACCCTGTATTATATATACACAGAAATTAAGTATGCAACATTAAACGGTCCACATTATTTGTTAAAACAAGTTTTAATAAATACATGCCCGGTATTATTGATTTATATATAGTTTGTTTTATTCTAACATATATTAAATTATTTAACGTATACAGATTTACGAAAAAATTATTTACAAACAAGAAATAGTCACATAATGTTCTTCTACATTAAATGTTATATTTTATTATACGTCGAAAAAACAACTGGTCTGTTTTGATTATCTTCTTAATTTAAATTGAATTTAACTGTTAGAAACTTGGTTTTATCAGAAAGAAGAAATATTTATTTGAATTTTGACTGCAAAACTATTTTTATATCGATTATAAAAAATATAAGATTTCAAAGATCTGTTTACATTTTTTTACGAAAGAGTGTGGCAAAAATTAATTTTTATACCGCTCGGAGGTTTTTTTTTCTATTCTTTTTTTTTTGTTGCTAAAATTTCATCCTGTAAAGGTTTAAAACTCTATTCAGCCAAGATTATTTGATTTTTTACTCCACAAAATGAAACTTCTTTTTATGCCAATAAAACCTTAAGTAATCACAACGCAGCCATGATTTACAAGGGAAGTAACTAAGTAAGACGCTTGATATTCAGAGAGGACGAACATCATTTTCAAAGTTCTAAGATTTTTCATCTGAAGTAATAATGAGTGTTATAGTTATTCTACATTTCCAGCTTGAAGAATTACCTATAAACCTGTAAAAATACAGTAAATAATTGTTAAGAATTGGCACGTCTGGTTGGGTCCTCATAGGGTGTCACATAACGATTACAGGATCCTCTTCTCGATTTCTTTAGCTTCTGTTCTCTGAACAGTATAAACATTGTCTCCTACCTTGTCATGGAACAGTAAAGCAAACTAGCTATATTAATTATATGTGTATGTTTTAGCTGTTGGGGCACATTTGTGGCATTAATTAAAAAAATGTCATTTATTTTTTTATAAAATTTGGTAATTTTCACTTTTAGTTGGCTAAATTCCTAGCAAATAAGGCAATTAGAGTAACCTCCCTTGACTTCCACTTTGAAACAAGCCGGTAGCCCTTTTGAAAGTCTCCGTGCGAAATAAACAAATCTTAGAAACTTTTTCGAAAACAATACAACTGCATGCTTTAACACAAAAAATATCATAAAATGTGTTCTTAATAACAATTAAGTTCATTTCAGATAATGCGCACGCATAATTTTATGCTAGGAATTTAGCCAACTAAAGGTGAAAATTACCTAAAATTTTCGGTACATGATGATAATGGTGAAATTATATCTTGAGCGGCAAATGCCAACTGACACATTCAATTTTGATGCGGAGTAAAGTTGATTTGAATTCAGTGTTTTCCTTCTTCTAGATTGGTTTCCTAGCCAAGGCTAAAGAACCCAGTCTGCCCTGCTATTTACCCATAGCTCGGAGGAGAACAAATAGATTCATATCTTTTCCAATGGTATTAGCACAAAATAAAATGCAAAAATCTAGGATTAGAACTCGGGTCACTGTTTCCATTTTCTACGACAATAACCGTTACTCCAGCACTGCACAGGAAGCACGCTCGGAATATACGCCATTATTTCTTCATCTCTTTGTAAAATACAGTGATACCTTGACTTACGGGTTTAATTCGTTAAGCTCGTATATCAAATCAATTTTCCCCATTGAAATAAACTGAAATGTCATTAATCCGTTAAACCTCCCAAACACCTTAATTATTTTTGTTACGTTTTTAGAAAGCTCTGTATTGTATAAAAAAACATAACAGAATAGAATGCAATGAATGATCTATTGAATATTTTTGATGTTTAATTAAAAAAGATGATATTTTTCTTTACTGTAATATATCTGGAAACTTAAATGTTTTTGTGAACTTATCAACATAAACATATACGAAGCACGCTCGCATCTCAATTTTTGCTCTCAACAAAAAGCAAAAAGTCGATCGAGTGACAGTTCGTAACTCGAAAAAGTCGAAAGTTGTGGCAATCGTCAGTCAAGGTACCACGGTTTTAATACTAATATTTTTATAAATAAATTTTTTTCTTTGGCGTAATAAATTTGAAAACTATCTAAAATCTTAGCTCTTATCACAAAGCAAAAAAAAAAAATCGACCAAGTGAGAGCACGTAACTTGGAAAACTCGTAAGTTAGAGCACTCGTAAATCAAGGTACTACCATATTATGATATAAATTCTAATAGAGAGTGTATTGATATTGGGCGTGAGAGACGCCGATGGCAGCTTTTAAGCGAATAAGAAATGAACATAAAAAAAGAAGGATTTTGTTGAACTTACCACGAACGTTCAAAAGGGAAGAAGCTTAGGAGAAACACTGACTTGAGAAGTCAACTTAACAAGTGAATGATTGGAACTGCGTACCGATGCTGCAGACTGGACTTTTTTGCTCGTTTGCATTTTTAAGCCCCCTACGAATATTATAGATAAGTATAAACAGTTTTTTTTTCGTAATACGAACATAAGTATGTTTTCCTGACTAATAAGTGAAACTCATGATTGTAAATACACTCTTATTTTCATCATTTAATCTGAATATTTACACAGACATGCAGCCCCCTGTCTCTCTCATATATATATATATATATATTATATATATATATATATATATATATATATATATATGTGTGTGTGTGTGTGTGTGTGTGTGTGTGTGCATATGTATATATATGTATATGTATGTATATATATGTACGTGTATATATGTGTATGTATATATATATATATATATATATATATAGAGAGAGAGAGAGAGAGAGAGAGAGAGAGAGGAAGAGGGAGAGAAACAGACAGACAGTGACAAACACTCAACTTTTTAAGTGCGTTTTAAAGTTGCATCTTGCTTCCAGAATTGCTTTTGGCTTCTTCAATTAATATCTACCCGCACCGTGTTACATTACAAGACAGGTGCGATTTCTGAAGTAGTCAGTGACATCGTAAAATCACGGCGAACTCTACGAAGACAAAAGGCGAAAAAAAAGAAAAAAAAAGAAAAAAAAAGAAAAAAAAGAAAAAGAAAAAAGAAAGAAAGAAAGAAAGAAGAAGAAGAAGAAAAAGAAGAAGAAAAAAAGAGCAACAACAACAAACAAACTAACAAAAAAAAAAAAAAAACAAATCCAGTGATGACAACGTACTTGGAAAAATGTTACCGGGTTTTTGCTAATATCGAAACCGTTTTCAAATGATACTTAACACACCTCCTTCAGTTTGAGATGTAATGTGACTAAAAAAAATCACCTTAATGTCGGAAAGATGAATGAAAACACAAACAGAGACAGGATGTGGGGAAGGAGGGAGGGGGATAGCAAGAAGCCGCAATTTGATTGGATTTAAGTATGTAATCAACTTCACAAAATACAAAACACAAGAATGAGGAAACGGACGACAACAATTTCTGGTGTCAGACCCCCCCCCCCAAAAAAAAAAAACAAACAAAATAACAAAAAAAAAAAACAAAAAAAAAACAAACTCATTATTTTGTTTAGTGAGTTATTTCTTACAAATGCTGAATCAGATTTTTCTGTCGATTCATAATCCCACTGCTTGAGAATGTTATATGGAAATCAGATATCTCTGACATGCTAAAGCGACAATTCTTCCAAACCGTAGTCGTACCAGTGCTACTGTATGGCTGTACCACTTGGATCCTAACGAAGCGCCTGTGAGAATAAGTTAGATGGGAGTCGCACAAGAATGCTACGTGCGATCTTAAACAAATCGTGGAAACAATACCCTACAAGAAAGCAGCTGTATGACCACTTGCCACCTATCACACAGATCATCCGAGTGAGACGAACAAGATATGCTGGACACTGCTGGAGAAACAAGGACGAACTCATAAGTGACGTTCTCTTCAACACATGGGCACGCCAGTGTGGACTGTCCAATAAAGACTTACATTGACCAGCGCTTCGCGGATACTGGATGCTGCACAGAGGACCTCCCGATGACAATGAATGGTAGGGACGGTTGGCGAGAGATTGACATGGATATCCGTGCTGCTAGCGCGACATGGTGATGAATAATGTTATCGTATAGAAGATTGTGACATCTTTTGTTGCTCTTAAAAGAATATCGAACTGTTTGTCTAAATTTTTGAGATTAGGCTGGATAATTTATATTATGTAGATTTTTCATACTGTTGTTTATTGTCATATACACAACGTAAGGAAGCGCGTGGTGTAATGGTTAAAGTCATGGGAAATGGACTCGTCGCCCCGAGTTCAAATCCTGGATATGGGAATTGCATTTCACTTAGCGCTAATACCCTTGGGAAAGGTATGAATCCTAATCTCCCTCCAGCTATGGATAAATAGTAGGGCAGATTGGACTCTTTAACCTTGGTTAGGCAACCGGTATAGGAGAAGGAAAACTCTGAATTCAAACCTGTTGAACTCCGCTTAAGAAATTGACCTTGTGTCACATCCTTCTCGTGCGGAGGGGTTGATATATATATATATATATATATATATTAGAGACTTCGCCTGTCAGCTTGACAGTCGAGGTTTCGAGTCACACACGGAACAGTCTCCCATGTCTATAACCTTGCTGATGAGACCTAATAGGTCGAAATGTACATTCAGGGATTGACATTTTCTCGATTTTTTTAGCCTTACATTTGAACATATATGCCCGCCTAAATTCATTAATTATTAACTAATTAATTTTCAAAATTAGGTATGACTTCAATTAAGCACATATCCTCCAAATATATATATATATATATATATATATATATATATATATATACAAACGTTTCGGCCGATGTGCTCTCCAGCCTTATTCAGCTGTTTCTCGTCGAACTAGAAAACCTATTTGTGGAAACTTCTAACCGGACCTTTTATTTAATTCATTGTGGTAGATTGTTTTATCGCCCGAAATCAGGATTGAACCTTCAACCTACAGATGATTGTCACAAAATATCGAATAGCTTCAGTAACTATCAGTGAACCGCCCTCTCGGTTGGGGGCTGTAGAATACACCGACTGCACCTCTGTAGATTTTTCTGGTAATTCACAATACCACAGCTTAAGAATGTTATCGTCGTGAAAATGATGACATTTTTGAAAATTGCTTTTGTAATTGATGGACATAGATGCATTTTGTTCTGGTTAAAAGAAAGAAAGGAAAAAAAAGAATTCTTTTTAAATTAATGTTTGTCTGAAGAATGCCAATATTAATGTTATTTAACTTAATTACCTCCCCTTTTGATTCTAATGGCTAAATATGGGTGTAAAGTGGGGGCTAGTTTTACTTGTTTATGTTCTGAACCTGGAGGACAAAAAGCAACTGAGAAAGGATTAATACTGAACTACTTCAAGTGAGGAATAACACCAATCATTATCGATTTCCTTGAAAAAGGTACAACTGTAAATAGTACTTTCTATTGCCAACTACTTACCAAAAATGCATCTTATTTATTGAATTGACTCTCATATATATATATATATATATATATATATATATATATATATATATATATATAATAGTAAGTAAAGTTGGCAGAGTGGCCTATTGTCGGTATCAGCTGGGCAATGAGAGAGTCTACCCCTTCTTGCTGGTGCTAAACCAGAGAGATAGTTTTTGCTGAGGGAGTGCCTCACCTACCTTACCCAATCTGTACTACTCATGCGGTGAGTTGGCAGGGATTGGTATCCAGCCAGGAATTCTGCAGAGGGGAAGTTGGCGTATTTTAAAGCCCCAGCCGACAGGGCTGTATCATTTTTTGAAAATAATATAATAAACTAAAACTTGATTAATGGCACTGGAAAGGAATTTTAAACAATGAATAATAAAATAAAAATCAATGAAACAAGAAGGAACCCCCTCAAAAAACAAAACAAAACCTCAAACACTTTTCATTTCATGAAAATTTAAATCCACTCTTAAAATAATATCGAACCAGGACCTGTGGATATACCACAGTATAATAATTTAATTATTACATCATTTGATATGTTTACTTTAGAGCTATTGCAAATACTTCAATATGTAAAAAGTTTAATAATCTTGATCCCTATGCTGTACTTTTAAACCATAGATTCCTTACCTCTGTTAGATTTAGGGCATCCCATTGTAGTGTGACAGTTAGCAAGTTAGTCTCACCGATCCATTGCTACTGAATAGCGATCCTGGTTGGATGCCACATACTTGTGACTTTGTGTTACATCTTATCCCAATTTTTATTTTATTTTACTAGCAGGACCTGTGGGTATGCCACAGAATGATGATTTAATTATTACAACGTTTGATATGTTTACTTTAGAGTTATTGCTAAATAGTTCAATATATAAAAATCTTCATTTAACTGTCTCTCATTCTTTTTTCTTTCTTTCCTTCTTTTCATTTTTTCATTATGTTCGATTGAAACAGATTAGCGTTATTGATTCCATGCACTCACCCAATCTTTCCCATACTTTGTTTATTTGTTTGTTTGTTTGTTTCTTATTATATTTTTTCTATGTAACATGTCCCTTTTCTTCCCTTTCTTTTTTATAATAAAAACAGAATGGTCCATTGTTTACCTGAAGTGACGACACTCATAAGAAATAAGAATTCGGCAGATAAGCAACACCAGATAATCAGGATTTACATTTTTGCAATTCATCTTGGACGATTTGGACGATCACATTTCAACCAGAAGGTGTTGCAAGATGATAACTGTCGTATTTTGTAGGAGCACGAGTATTATTATATGTATTATTCTAATGCGTGTCTGGATGGAGAAGTAAGGATGAACTCATAAGCGATGTCCTTCTATGGAAACCAGCACATGGACATGCTAGTGCGGGTTATCCAGCAAATACCTACATAGACCAGCTCTGTACGGATACTGCATGCTGCGGAGGATCTTCCGGGTCCAATGAGTGATAGGGGTGGTTGGCGAGAGATTGTCATGGATATTCACGCTGTTGGCGCGACATGATAATTATTATTACAATAATTTGTATAATTTAGATTTTTCAGACTGTTGTTCTCATCTTTATTGTTACTAGCAACAGAAAACACCATCCGGGCGTCGTAAAAATTAATTTTTAAAAGACATTGCCTGAGAGGATGGGAGATAAAAATTCGATGTCAGAGGGTTTGTATCATAAGTAAGCAAAATCCTCATATTTATTAAAGGGGTAAAAAACAAAAACAAAAACAAAAACAAACAAACAATTTGAAATGAAAACTGAGCCCCGTCCCTCTCAAATAAAATGTTGCGTGTATGTAATAATCAAACAATTATTTTGAATATTTTCCACATCAATTTTACACAAAATCGTAGGTATTTATTTATTTGTAAACTTTTTAGTTAATTTCTTGTTACTGTAAAAAAAAAAAAAAAAAGGACGAGAGTAAAATTAAAAAAAAAATTGCTTTATCAAATTTTGGGTGTATATAGCATAAGGATATTGTGACGTAAGCTGTGATGTAGAGCTATGTCGTAGTTTTTGTTACAGACAGAAATACAGACAATCTCCATTATTAATAGATATAAACAACATTTTGGTCGATATTCACTCTGGCCTTCTTTAGGTCCTGCGCAACGGATATAAGGGTTGCTGTAAGTTGCAGGTTCAATCCTAACCTGACCACAGGCAAAAATAACATAGAATACTTAACATAAAAAATTGAGAGAATGAGTGTGTTCAAGAGAGCTGGAGAGATGTGTGTTGACTGTTCGACGGATTGGAAGAAAACTGGTTAATTCCAAAATGAGCGGGAAAATGTCTCGCATGATCAGTCAAATGTTAGTAACATTATGTGTCTCGTGGTAATCAGAGGTCATCTTCAGGTCGGACACAGGAGGTGGGAAGGAAGGAATGGTTTTCGGAGAAGATTCAATGTATGTATATATGTATGTAGGTAGATAGGTAGAAAGGTAGTCGTCGCGTGGCCTAAAGTCGGTATCAGTCAATCAGCGAGGGAGTCTACCCCTTTTCACTAGCGCTAGACCGAGGAGATTGTTTTTGAGTATGAGGTGGAGCACCACACCTACTATCAGCTCTTTACGTTACCGCACAGATCCCTGTGCTACTCATACGCTGAGTTGGCGAGGGCCGGTATCGAACTCGAAACCTTGAGGTTTCTAGCCGAACGCTCTATCGACTGAGCTAAAGAATTGCCTGAAAAACAGACCACTCCCTACATTTGACACTAATTTTCTTTGTTATTAAAAGACCCCCCCCCCAAAAAAAAAGTATTTAAATTTTGATATAATTAGATATTATATTGAATTAGAAAGACTAATGAAATTAAATAAGAACACAAAAAAGATTACACTTATTTTTACTTTTTTCTAATTGATTTCAATATAAAATTATACATAGGATTGCTTTTAAAATGTTTGAACAATAAAACAATAATATTAGAAATCAATAACACCAAGTAATTATTTATTAAACGCAGTTTTGCTAAAACCGGTATGCAAAATATTCACACCATATACTATGTAAACTTTTATTTCTTAATGACATATAACAGGATTTTAAATACAATAAAAGCCCGTTCCTTCGAGGTGGGGTCCAGTGGCTTTGACTGGCTACCCCTCCGGGCAATACCTGCCCCCTCGATTTAAAGGGGCAGGGCTGTGTTTATTGCAGGGCTGGGTTTATAGCCCAGCGCCTGAGGCGCCCCCTTGAGGGGGAATGCCGACGGGATCGACGCTATTTTCCCACCTGCCACTCATGAGTCTCGGCTTGTGGGTGGTCCCACGTAAATAGGACCTTTGTGCCTGACCTTGTACAAGTGGGGCACGAGGAAAATATCCAGTGGCTTCGACCGCTGGATTATCAATGAATTTAACGGCGTGATCCTAGGGGATCATCCTCCCAGGCAACACCTTTCCCCTTGATTTAAAGGGACAGGGCTGTGTTTATTGCCCAGTGCCTGAGACGCCATTCCCCTCAAGGGTGAATGCCGACGGGATGTAAGCATTTTTTGTGCCTGTCATCCGATGAGCTTCGGTTCGTAAGGGGTCCCACATTATTTGGACCTTGTGTCTGACCGGCATAAGTTATCACATTAATAATAAGGGCTGTTTTGTTTAAGTATATAACTATCTTTCTCTTTCTCTATCATTCTCCCCATATCTCTCACTATATCTCACTATAACTTACTTCTCTCCCCCCTCTCTCTCTCTCTCTCTATCTATCTATCTATCTATTATCTCAGTCTATTGTTATCAATGTACTTATCTGAGAGAAGCAAATATTTGTTTCTTACCCGGATGTATTGTGTGTCACATATCTTGATGTATGAGGTCATTGGGTTTTTCCGAATTACATTTTTTCTTTTCACATCTATCTATCTATCTATCTATCTATCTATCTATCTATCTCATTCTCTTCGTATCTATTAATTTATCCCATTCTGTTTCTATCTATCTATCTATCTATCTACCTGATTCTGTTTCTTTCTATCTATCTATCTATCTATCTATCTATCTATCTATCTGATTTTGTTTCTATCTATCTATCTATCTATCTATCTATCTATCTATCTATCTGATTCTGTTTCTTTCTATCTATCTATCTATCTACCTGTTGCTTACTAGGATGTATTATATAACATGCTTTGAGAAATGAAGTCATTGGGGTCTTAAATTTCTCATGTGTCTGTTTGTCTGTCTGTCTATCTGTCTGTGTGTTTGTCACTGCCCCTCAGTCTCTCTGTCTCTGCCTATCTATCTATCTATCTATCTATCTATCTATCTATCTATCTATCTATTTGTTGCTTACTAGGATGTATTATGTAACACATGCTTTGAGAAATGAAGTCATTGGGGTCTTACATTTCTCATGTGTCTGTCTGTCTATCAGTCTGTCAGTCAGTCAGTCTGTCTGTCTGATTGTGTCTTAGTCACTGCCTCTCGGTAGCTCTGTCTCTGTCTTTGTCTATCTATCTCATTCAGCTTCTATCTATCTATCTATCTATCTATCTATCTATATGATTCTGTTTCTATTTATCTATCTATCTATCTATCTATCTATAATAGCTGCCAATCAGGATATGTTAATGTGTTATTTTATTTAATGACAAATGACATTATTGGATTTTCCTCATATGATTGTCAAGTCATTCCAATTAATTAGTTGATTTGTTTTTTAATGAATTAAAAAAAGTATTCTCAATAAAATTGTATACTATGTTATAAAAATATTCTTAATAAAAGTGTGTATTACTAGCAGACCTGTGTATATACCACAGTATAATAATTTAATTGTTACGTTTGGTATGTTTATTTAAGAACTATTACAAAATATGTGCAAAACGTATAATAATCTTGATTTAACCTTTTTTAATTTTTTTCATTCTTTTCTAATAATCTAATATTATACTAAAGCTGAGTTGATAAATTTTTGCTTCCTAAAGGCTTTTTTACTGTTTGACATGAAAATTATACTAAATTATTCCTTACTTATAGGATTGAATTATGTTTGAAAAACATTCTGTTTTAATTAGTTCTAATTAGTCGTAATTTGCAATTAAGTCAACAACCGACCAATCACTTACTTTATCGTCTGTCTATCACTTTCTTCCTCTTTATGTATCTCTTGGCTACCTTCTCGTTATATAATGTTAGTTTTACTAGAGAGAGAGAGAGAGAGAGAGAGAGAGAGAGAGAGAGAGAGAGAGAGAGAGAGAGAGAGAGAGAGAGAGAGAGAGAATTTGAAATGTATTTCCATGTTAAATTTCACAACCAGCAACCCGTAGCTTAAATGAGGTCAAACATTCCCTTTCATAGAAAGCTAAAAAAATGATTCTAATGTTTCGTCCGGCCATATTTATTTATTTTTAAATTTTTTATTAGCTTTGCTAACCCCCTTTTTCCTAATCTCAGTTATCTACCCATAGCTGAATGGGTGACCCAACGGGCCACGTTTTGTCTACTACTATAAAATCATAATAAAACCGGAATAGTCTGTTATGTAGCTGAGGTGACAACATTCCTGTAAAATAAGAATTCGGAGGATAAGCAATACCAGATAACCAGAATTTATATTCATGCATTATGTCTTCGACGATTTGGACGGTCTCATTTTTAACCAGAGGGTGTTGCAAGATGATAACGGTCAGAATATTAAGGAACAATTGCATTAATATATAGATGTTATAAAGATATACTTAATAAAATTGAGTATAATGTTATTAAAATTGTGTACCGTTATTATGAAGAGGGTATTACCAACACCATCGTAATACGGCTATGGTTAGGGTTAAGGTGACTTCTTCTAATACTAATCATCATCATCATCATCATCATCGGATATCCATGACAATCTCTCTCCATCCGTCCCTACCACTCATCATTCTCGGGAGGTCCTCTATGCAGCATCCTGTATCCGCACAGAGCTGGTCAATGTACGTCTTTGTTGGTCGGCCCACACTGGCGTGCCCATGTGCTGGCTTCCATAGGAGGAGGACGTCGCTTATGAGTTCGTCCTTGCTTTCTTCCAGACCGTTGTCGTGTCAGTACTGCTGTATGGCTGCACCACCTGGACTCTAACGAAGCGACTAGAGAATAAACTAGATGGGAGCTGCACAAGAATGCTGCGTGTGATCCTGAACAAGACGAGGTAACAACACCCCACGAGAAAACAGCTATACGGCCACCTGCCACATATCACCCAAACCATCCGAGTAAGACGGACAAGACACGCGGGACACTAATACTAATAAAGTCGCCGGGGCGGCCTAAAGTCGGTATCAGCCAGTCAGCGAGGGAGTCTATCCCCTTATCAATAGCGCTAGACCAAGGAGATTGTTTTTTTTTTGCGTCTGAGGTGGAGCGCCACACCTACCATCAGCTCCTTACTTTACCGCACAGATCCCTGTGCTACTCATACGCTGAGTTGGCGAGGACCAGTATCGAACTAGGAACCTTGTGGTTTCTAGCCGAACGCTCTACCGACTGAGCTAACCCGGCCCCTCTAATACTAATACTGATGCGAAATTTACGCCGAACCATATCCATAAATCTAACACTAACCATGAGCCGTTTATTTGAGGTGAGCACACTCATGCACCCAATCCAAAATTTTTATTTATCTTGAAGTGAAATACAATGAATGTGTACACGACTCGGCATATAGCCGGAAGTTTTGGGGTTGGAGGGGAAGGGTGTCGAAACTGGTCATACTACTACATGGATCTAGCTAGCTAGGTTCACTCGCTGACCGATCCATTCAAAAATAAAATCTTGCATTCTTCTCTTACACAACCTACATTCACCAAAATACCTCTTTCGCTCTATGACTTAACCTACTGAAAACAATCGTTCCCATTTTCATTTGGATTTCATTGGATGATTTACGTGGGATGGAGGGGTTGGGGTAAAATTGAAAAACAAAAGATCCCCAAGTAAATTGAAAAAACAACAACCTGTAAACAAAATAAAATTTGTGGGCCATATTGGTTGCCCCCTTTCCCTCAGCTAGTGTATAGGCCTGTCGACTGTCTTCCGATCTTTACAGTTCGAAAGCAAGCCGGTCAGTGCCTCTAATATGGGAGTGGGTGTCCTTAGTGGGTTGATGGTAAAAAATGGGGGGGTTGTCTGTAGGTCAGGCGGGTTGGATTTGCTAGAAAGGCTGACTCTCCAGGAGGAAGGTATTAGGGTGAGTCGGGTGGGTTAGGAAAACACTTGGGTTTGGGGTCCTGGATATGTCCTATGTGAAAAAACCTAACCATAAGCCGTATTCAATGAATGAAAAAAATACGAACAATCGAGGAAATTACACATTTTCTTTCTTCTTCTTCTTCTTCTTCTTCTTCGTCTAATACTAAATTTAAACCTAACGCTACCCGTAACTCTCATTATTTACGGCTATAATTAGGGTTAGGGTTACTTCTTCTAATAGTAATACTAATGCGAAGTTTACGATATTACGATGGTCTCTGGCTTTATCTTATCAGAGAGATCAGATTTCCATATCTATATATTAATACTCGTGTTCCTTAATTGTATAGCCGTTATCATCCTGCAACACCCTCTGCTGAAAAATGAGGCCGTCCAAGATGAAATGCAAAAATGTAGATCCTGATTATCTGGTGTTGATTATCCGCTGAATTCTTATTTTTTATGATTGTCGTCACCTCAGCTAAATAATGGACCATTCCGTTTTTATTATAAAGACAGAAAGGCAAGAAAAGGTACATGCTACACAGAAAAATATAGTAAAAGCGAAAGAAATAGAGTAGGAGAAAACATAGAGAGGGTGAGCGCGTGGAAGCAATCGAACATAAGGAAAAGAAGGAAAGAAAGAAAGAAAAAAGTGAAAGAGAGATAAATCAAGATTATTTTACTTTTTACATATTGAAGTAAATGTAATAGCTATAAAGTAAACATATCAAACGTTTTAATTATTAAATCACCATACTTTGGTATTTCCACAGGTCCCGCTAGTTATAAAATTAAGCGAGAATCAGATTTTCATATGATAAGATAAAGTGAGAATTGATATGTTACAAGTAAAAACGAGACACGGTTAACGCAGTGATGTCCACTGAAAATGATCACACTCTTTCCGGGTCCAAAAACCTTCCTTCTTAAAAAGAACACATTTTACTAATTAAATGGTGAGATCAAATTCACATCCTTAATTAACACTGATAAAAAAAAATGTGCCACTAACTTCCCGGCAATTAGTTTTAACAAGCAAGCAAGTCTGAATTCAATTTGAGATATCAGTATATATATTTACCAACCCCTCCGCACGAGGTCAATTTCTTAAGCGGAGTTCAACAGTTTGAATTCCAAGTTTTCCCTCCCCTAGACGGTTGCCTAACCAAGGTTAAAGAGCCCAGTCTGTCCTACTATTTACCCATAGCTGGAGAGAGAGAGAGAGAGAGAGAGAGAGAGAGAGAGAGAGAGAGAGTAGGATTCATACCTTTCCCAATAGTATTAACGCTAAGTGAAATGCAATTACCACGTCCAGGATTGAACTCGGGGCGACGAGTCCATTTCCCATTTGAGATATCAGTATAAGTCTGAATTCGAATAGACCATTCAGAGAGGAATATAATGGGGGAGGGCAGATAATATTAAACACTATCAGGACCTGTGGATATACTACAGTATAATAATTCAATTATTACAACGTTTGATATGTTTCGTCGTCGGGGTGGCCTAAAGTCGGTACCAGCCAGACAGCGAGAGAGTCCACCCCTTTTCACTTGCGCTAGACCAAGGAGATTGTTTTGGCGTCTGAGACGGAGCCCCACACCTACCATCAGCTCCTTACTTTAACGCACAGATCCCTGTGCTACTCCATACGCTGAGTTGGCGAGGGCCGATATCGAACCCGGAACCTTTTGATTCCTAGTCGGACGCTCTACCGATTGAGCTAAACCTGCCCTATTGCCACATTGTTCAATATGTAAAAAGTATCATAATCTTGATTTAACTCTCTCTCTCTCTCTCTCTCTCTCTCTCATTCGTTTTTTTTTCTTTCTTTCCTTTTTTACATCATCGATTGAAACAAATTAGCGTTACTATTTTTGCGTTCTCCCCCCCTCCCTCTTTCTTTCTTTCTTTCTTTCTTTCTTTCTTATTATACTTTTTATATAGCATACTCTTTCTTTCCCTATGATAAAAACGGAATGGTCTATTATTTAGCTGAGGTGACGACACTCATAAGAAATAAGAATTCAGCGGATAAGCGATACCAGACAATTTGGACGGTCTTATTTTTTTAACCAGAGGGTGTTGCAGGATGATAACGGACTGAAGATTTATGAACCCGCGTATTGATATATTAGTTTTAATTATGAACCCAGAAAACGGTAACCATTTTCCTTTTATGTTTAATTATAATTTCACTCCTTGTGACTTAAAAAAAAAACAGCGTTCACCGTTGGTCTTTCGCTTCCGGGACTCTTCTGAGTATTCTAAGATTCTTACTCTGATCCAATTCATCCAGAAGTTTCCTCAGCAAAGGCTTTAGTGACAACAAGTCTCCTCATGAGTATTCTGCCGATCTCAATCTATATGTTATCAATGATTTCAATTCCTTCAATCTCCTTTTCGAACAACCTTTCCAAGGGCACAAGACATTTTCAGGTTCCGCAGTTTTTTCGACTATGTTGTCGGCCGGAACGACCATATCCACGAAAAACACAAGCGCTTTCTGACCGATTAGGTGATCCGTCGGTATCTCAAAGTCCCAGAGAATTTGATGCCTCTCATTCTACAGGATGGATTCTGGTTGCGCATATACCATTCGGTAGTATGGTCAAAATTTAATTTCTTGCACAGTTCCCAGTGGATCACCATTGTTATTATCATTATTTCACCCCTTGTAAGTATTTCACACCAGTGCTAGCTGGATGTCTTTCACTGGAATCTGAGTAACAGAAATTCTCAGGTCACCAGGACTCTTCTGAGTATTATATATCTGATCTTAATAATGCTGTTGTCTATGTGGTCTCGATTTTTCCTCTGATTTCCAATTCCTCCAATGTCTTTTCCAAAATGTTGGGGATCGTTTCAAGGGCACCAACTACTATTGGCATCCCCTTCACCGTCATGCTCCACAGTTTTTTCCAGCTTTCTGGCAAGGTCCAGGTATTTGTCTATCTTTTACTTTTCTATTATTTCCACTCTGTGTTCTGCCGGAAATTGAAAATTGACACCAGGTCTACTCTCATGACCGGGATGAGGTGATCAGTCTGTATCACAAAATCTCCGAGAATTTTTTGCCTTTCATTCTCTAGAACGGATTCTAGTTTGTGCATATATGTTTTTGTTGTATGGTCAAAATTTAGTTTTGACTAACGAAAAGAGAGACCCTTGGGTTTGAATTCAGAGTTTTCTTTCTCCTAGACCGGTTGCCATGCCAAGGTTAAAAAACCCAAACTGCCCTACTGTTTATCAATAGCTGGATGGAGAATAGTTGGATTCGCACCTTTCACCCTGTTGAGAAAAGAAATTACGTAATATAAATTACAACCCATCCACTACAAATCTTATATAGAAATATTTTTCTTCTCTTATTTTTTTCTTTTTTTTTCTTCTTATCTTTTCTTCTCTATTTTTAAGTTTTAAAAGGCAGAGACCAAGAGTAAGTATAACAAAGTAGAAGAAAGAAAGAAAACAAGCAAGAAAGAAAACAAGCAAGCAAGAAAGAAAGAAAGAAAGAAAAAAAGAAAGAAAAACTAACAAGAAAGAAAGACAGAAATAAAGAACAAAAGAAAAAGAAAGAAAGAAAGAAAGAAAGAAGAAAGAAAAGAAAACAGAGAGAAGTAAAGAAAGATATGAACAAAGAAGGAAAGAAAAGGAAAGGAAAGTAAGTAAGAAAGACACGAAGAGAAGAAAGAAAGAAAGAAAGAAAGAATGTATATATGGAATGAACAGAAGACACCCAGGTTCGCGGATGCATGACCCAACCGACCTTTTTGTAAATAAACCCCGGCAGTGGTTCAGTTAACAACTAAGTAAACAGAAAACGCCCTATTGAAAAAAGAAATTACGTCATTCGAAAAATCAATATCCGGTTTACGAGGTAAAGCAAAAGTTGCTGCAGTTGTGCATGACGGGTAATGAAAAGAACGTGATTTATTCATATTGGTATACATTATCTTAAACCAGGGCGTCCCACCGTGGTGTAATGGGTAGCAAGAAAGTCTCTCTAATTCATTACTACTGAATAGCGAGTTTGATTCCCACTGGAGACGCCATACTTGCGATCTTATGTCACATCCTACCCGTAGCAAACGGGTTGGGTAAATAAGTACATCATCTCAAGTCGCGTCTCAAAATTACAGTTGGTCATTATGGAAGAGTATCATGGGAGAGCATTAAGGGAGAGTCTTATCGAAAAGCATTATGGGAGAGCATTATGAGTGAACGTTATTGGTGAGCATTATGTAAGACCATTATGAGGTAGCGTTGTTGGTGGGCATTATGGAACAGCATTATAGAACATTATGGAAGAGTATCATGATAGAGTATTATGGGAGATGGTAGTTTATGAGGAAGTGCGTCCCGGTCTCCTGCCTCAGAAATTGCTACCCGGTGACAATTAAAATAACGTCCCCAGCTATGTCGTCTCGGTGGTGTTACTTGAAAGAAAACAACCAACTTAGGGCGTTAAATGTATTTTAGAGGGGGGGGTGGTTCTCTTTTTTTATATGAACAAATGGAGATGGGTGGATATATATATATAAACAAAGTAAAAAAATGAACAAATTGAGGTAGATAGATAGATAGATAGATAGATATCCATCTTCATATAAACAAGAATTACGAGAAATTTCTATAAATAAATTTCTAAACAAATTACAATAAATAAATAAGAATTACGACAAAAAAAGAGAAGCCCCCCCCCCTCTAAAATACATTTAACGCCCTAAGTTGGTTGTTTTCTTTCAAGTAACACCACCGAGACAACATAGCTGGGGACGTTATTTTAATAGTCACCGGGTAGCAATTTCTGAGGCAATACAATAGGCAACTCCACCAACTTACAATACCCTTGGGAAAGGTATGAATCTAGATATTCTTCCTCTAGCAATGAAAAAAATGATAGGGCAAACTGGGCTCTTTAACATAGATTAGGCAACCAGTTTAGGAGAAGGGTATTATTCCCAAGGGTATTAGTCCGAAAGTGAATACAATAGGGTTACCTGAATTCGAACTCGCTTACTATGATTTCAAATTCAGCACGTTAGCTGATACGCCTTATAGGCGATACTCATAAACGCTACTCCGTAGTTTTGAAAATAAACACGTTCTACGTTATCTTCAGAGGGGAGCTTTTAAAAAGATGTCCGATTAAGATTGGAATGGGTGGTAGGGTGGGGTTGATTAAGTAGTCAGTGACCCCTCCCCCTCTTTTATTTGGGGGCCCAGGTCACTGCCACTTCGGCGCTGTTGTGACCGTATTATTGTAAAGAGGATTACGGTTTTAAAGTGTTTGGCTTAAACAATGTCCGTCTGTTTATAGCTATCCAATCATTTGTCAGTTTCATCTTTCTCTGTGGACCCCAACTCGCTGCCAGGCCTTGATGTGTAAAGTGAGCCCGATTAGGGGTCATGAGGAACATATGAAAGGCCTCGAAGCGGCTACCCGGTGTCGCCTTGGTAGGGGGGGGGGTTCAAAAGGTTTGAGAGTTCAGGTCCGATTTGAGAGCTCAAGGTTTAATTTTTATAAACATGGGCGTATGCCTGTGTGTATACATATGTATATGTGGGTGCGTATATACATATATACATATATCTAAGTATTGGATTGATAAATTTAATTTAATTTAATCTTATTCGGGTTATATTGGGTTTTGAGAACTTAAATTTAGTTATTTGAATACCTTAGTTAAATTTGTTCAACTAGTATCATAGGTCACCTTACTTAAATGTAAGAGATCGCATTCTTTATAAGGAAAAAATAGATGAGTCCATCTGATAAAAAAAACATGAGAAGAGAAATAAATAAAAGAAGAAATTTGAACTGAAAATGACCAGTCTGAAAAAACACCAAGGTGCCAGCACCCAGGAGAATGGAATGCTTCAAGCCCACAGATAAACAGCTTCCACAAGATCAAAAACACTGCCGCCCCTAAAAAGATAAGATGAATTGAAACCCGATACCATCACAGGGATCAAGAGAAAATGTATAAAAGCAATGCTGAACTTATCTGTATACCATTTTCAATAAAGAATGCGGTCCGACGAAGCTCATGGGTATATTCAGATACTTATGGGTGGAAATGGTACCATAATCACATAATACCCGATTTTTAAGATTTTGCCATAACTATATATATATATATATATATATAGAAAGAAAGAGATAGAAAGACAGACAAATGGAAAGAGACAAAATAGATATAGCAGATTTATTTATATATATAAACAGAAAAATTACAGAAACACGCACAACCTATGTATATATATATATATGTATATGTGTGTATATATATATATATATGTATATCAATATATGTATTGAGCCTGAAGAAGATACCAGAATATCTGAAACACGTGTTGCGTATGTGAAATATAAAGAATAAAACATTTTTTCTGAGAACGATACATTTTGCGGACCTTCTTTTTTTTAATAAAATATTACATTTTCTCCCGTTGGAACCAGAACAACATATATATATATATATATATATATATATATATATATGTGTGTGTGTGTGTCTGTGTGTGTGTGTGTGTGTGTAGATGTATATATGTGTGCATATGTATATATGTATATCATTGTGTAGAAAAATTCTATCCCGTTTGGAGGTAGCCTGCTAATTGTAGCCGCACAGAAGAGACGTAATACGTCGAAACAGGACTGTATGTGAATGACTATATATATATATATATATATATATATATATATATATATATATACCATTTCCCATAAAGTCAGCGGTCTGATGAAGCTCATATGTATATTCAGATACCTGTGAGTAAAAAATGGTGCCATAACCGCAAAATAGCCGATTTTTAAGCCTTTTTCTTTACTATATATGTGTGTGTGTGTGTGCGCGCACGCGCGCGTGTGTGTGAGAGAGAGAGAGTGAGTGTGTGTGTGTGTGTGTGTATTTGTTACAGCTAAAATTGGTTGTAATGTTTTTCACATTTGTGTTCTCCTGAGGATACCGGACTAATACGCTGCTTTGAAATCAATGGTAACAATAACCTTTTAATTGTATAGTATGCTTAAAAGTAAATATAGCTCTTTCACTTGTAATTGAGCACTTTATGTTAATTTCTTCAACACAAAATACCTATATATATATATATATATATATATATATATATAATATATATGTATATAGTTTCATATGATTATATATATATATATATATATATATATAGTTTCATACCTATAAAACTTGTAGAAATTATATTCTCGTCCACTTCAGGATCAAAACCTTGTGAAACTCAGAGTAGTGAGACATTTAAATTGATATTGCAAAATTGATACTAGACAAAAATAAGTCACCTTTTAATTGTATAGTATACTTAAAAATAAATATAGCTCTTCCACTTGTAATTGAGCACTTTATATTCATTTCTTCAACACAAAATACCTGTATATATATATATATATATATATATATATATATATATATATATATATTAGATATAACTGTTTATACAAAGGTTGTAGTAGGCATCTACTTAAGGTTTCAGGCTATATATATATATATATATATATATATATATATATATATATATATATATATTTCGTACTTGTAAAACTTGTAGAAATTATATTCTCGTCCACTTCAGGATCAAAAACTTGTGAAACTCAGAGTAGTGGGGACGTTTAAATTGATATTGCAAAATTGATACTGGACAAAAAACAAACAGCTGATATATATTTATATAATTTAGTGATAAATTATTTATTATCTTGAATATACAATATTTAGACCAATGGATAGCTGGCTTGAGTGGCAATACCGCACATGTTATTGTCGTTTCTAGCCATCATGATGTAGCCTTTAAGTCCCCAGGTTGTGCCCCAACTGAAAAGAACAAGAGAAAAAAACAATAGTCATCAAATTTATTATAAATTACATACGCGCACATATCTCTTATACATATTCATATATTGTTGCTATTTATTAGTCTGGTATACAAGACTTATGTAGATTATACATATTCATATATTGTTGCTATTTATTAGTCTGGTATACAAGACTTATGTAGATTTCATCTAGATGCAGCGTCGAAGTGGTCACCCACCCCAGATGTGAGCAGACTCATCGTTGCTTAATTTTGGTGATTTGACAGGAGTAGGTGTTTTTTTTTTAGCAGGATTTGACTGCAAATCGCATAGTGCATATATTACTTTGCGATTTGTATTGTATGCTTAAAAATAAATATAGCTTTTCCACTTGTAATTAAGCACTTTAGGTTCATTTCTCCAACACAAAATCCCTATATATATATATATATATATATGTGTGTGTGTGTGTGTGGTGTGTGTGTGTTAGGTAGTCCCAAAAATTCGTCTGCTATTCATTTTAAAAACGAATTAAAATTAATTAAATCTATTATTTAAGGTCAAATTTTTGTCAAAATCGATAAGTAGTAACATAATGACCAGCATCAAAAAAAGGAAAATATCATTATATATGCAATTCATTCTTAATACATTTAAAAGGATGTTTTTGGCCATTTCGATCAGTTCGGCCATTTTGGCTCTTTTTAAATGGCTTGTAATGGTTTGTTTACAAATTTAATGTAACATTCGCGATTGCAAAACAAATTATCAAAAATCAGGGAATCATCCGAATTTAATGAAATTTTCAGTATTGATTTATAAATTAATTAATTTTATAATGCATCAATTATTTTATTTCAAAACTTTAATTTTGTACTGGTGCATATATTACTTGCACACACACACACACACACACACACACACACACACACACACACACGAAACTCACATATATTTATCTATATGTATAAACGAGCCATGTTTTGGTATGTACGTGTCGACTTATATTAATCGGAGGGGGTCGCCTCGAACGCCCGTCTAGCTTAAGTAAGTGGTAAAGTGGAGTGTTGCATATCCTGGACTGCTCATCCACCAGGATCACGGGTCGTAACCCACGGCCAACAGGTGGCAATATTGGGTGCGATTTTAACCCTCTGCAGAGGTGTATTCTTCAACCCCAGCCGATAGGGCAGTGTAGGGCTCTTGGTTTAAAAAGTGATCAACAGCAGATCAAATCAATCTAAAAAGCTTTTTGATCCACCCTCGTATATGATGATTGATTAAAAAAAAAAAAAAGAAAAGAAAAGAAAAACGGCTTACCTGTTTTTAACCAGCCAGTAATCTTGGTTATTTAGTGATCCGTAACCGACGGCCAAGACTCCATGATCCAATTTGGTTGGGCTGCAGAACATTGACTTATAAATACCATGGGAATAAAGCTGGAAGGAGTAGTGGCCAGCATCAATAGCAACAGATATTGGGCCGACAGTAGCTACGGCCTTCTGCAAAGCATCTTCACTTCCTGATTTTACATCTACGAATCCTGTGACTGTAGCAACAACCTTCTTTTTATCAAAACGGCAGTCATCATCCTAAAGAAATGAAAAAAAAAATCAGAATGAGAACAGGTCACTACTTGGGTGTGTCAAAAGTTCTGCAATATTTTAGGAAGGTGAGACATAATTTGACAGCTGTTGCCGAGGTCGCCTGATACTCTCCGAGTACTACTCGCCAGACTTGACTCTATTGTTTGAGGTAAGGAATCTGCGGTTTTAGGTACAATTTGACAGTTTTTGCCGAGGTCGGGAAGGGGACGATTCACACTGTAATGAAAGATGTTGAGCTCGCCTGATACTCTCCGAGTACTACTCGCCAGACTTGACTCTATTGTTTGAGGTACGGAATCTGCGGTTTTAGGTACAATTTGACAGTTTTTGCCGAGGTCGGGTTGGGGACGATCCACACTGTACTGTGAGATGCTGAGCTCGTCTGATACTCATATTTCACTCTCCTCACCATGTCATGTTGATATCACCATGTCTCTCTCTCTCTCTCTCTCTCTCTCTCTCTCTCTCTCTCTCTCTCTCTCGCCACTCATCCCTATCGGCTTGCATTCCGAACAGGTCTTTCACACGGCATCTAGTATCTACACAGAGCTTGTTTATGTTGTTTTTGCTGGTCGGTCTACAATGGTGTATCGAGTGTACCTATCCACAGGAGAATGTTAGTCATGAGTTGGTGTCCAGCATGTCTTGTTCGTTTTACTTGGATGGTTTGTGTGATAGGATGTCAAACATTAAATGGAGTTAGTGGTAGGAAAAACAGTTCGAGATCAATGCTAAAAGCTGTCAGCCAAGAAGATTGACTTCTGAAGTGGAATGAACATCTTTAATACAATAAAAAAGGAACTTACTCTAGCTTCATAAGGATAATCAGCCTCAGACATAATTCCTCCTTCTTTCTTGATGCATTCAAAAGCGTTATCCATAAGTCCTCCATTGCAGCCCATGTTTCCTAAAAAAATAAATAAAAATAGACAAATAGATAAATCAGCGCAAATTCGAAATCAATAGCCTAGTTTATATATACTAGCAAATATATACACCCTCCGGGTGCAACTATTTAAGTTTTAATATAATAAAATATCATATTAAATTAGAAAGGCTAATGAAACTGATTAAGAATGCAGAAAAAAAAATTTGGAACAGTGGGTATGATTGAAAAATAGAACAACTTTGAAACTAACTCTTCCATCATTTTCCATTACTCCCGTCTTTCATTGTTAAATTTTCTTAATTTAACTATTTAGTTAAAATAGGAAGTAAAGAATAAAATAACAGTTATTTCTTCTTGTTAATGGATTTCTTTTAAGATTTATCCCCGAGATTTTTGCTCATATCCATTAAGATAAAACCAAACAATTAAAAAGCAATAATACTAAGCATATATTTATTAAAATCACATTTTTAGGATCATTATGCAAATTAGCCTTTCCATTCACACTGTAAACCACTGTTTTGTTGTATATATAAATACAATTGCATGTTATTAGTATGTTGATATGGTCAACAGTCTTAATGATGTAAAACAATTTTATTAATAATTGAGGTTTAAATAAAATAAAATCATAGAGAATGTTATGTAAATAACAAAGGAAATTGTGGCTTGTATAGTAATATAGTTTCGGTTACAGACAGAGAAACCCACAATCTCCATTATAATAAGATATATAGACACTTTGTCTAAGCTCCCTGAAATAAACTATAATGCAAAATATCTAAGTCTTTTGTTATATTTTTACTTATATATATATATATATATATATATATATATATATATATATATATATATATATAAGTAAAAATATAACAAAAGACTTAGAGATTTTGTAATTAAAGTGTCATCAGATGGAAAATCATCAAAATGATTGAATTAGGGAGCTTTGTTAAATCAACTTAGATTTATAAAGGCCCCAATTTTGGTCGAAATAAATTTATTATGGAATAATGGTGTTGAGTTTTTCATTCCTTTCAAAGATATATATATATATATATATATATATAATATATATATATATATATATATATATATAATATATATAATCCAAAAGTCCAGAGAAGAAATCTTCCTTACGACATAGGTTTTTTTTAAAAACAACTTGTCGCAGTTTGAGAGCTCAATGTGTGCTCTTATTGTTAGAGTCACAGAGCAAATTTATATTTAAATAAATAACAAAAGACTTAGAGATCTTGCATTATAGACTATTTCAGCTCCCTGAAATAGTCTATAATGCAAGATCTCTAAGTCTTTTGTTATATTATATATATATATATATATATATATATATATATATATATATATATATATATATAAATTAATCTTATATATATATATATATATATATATATATATATAAAGATTAATTTTGATTTCAATTCTTTTAGATTTAGGGAATATAAAAGACTCACCACAGTCACCAGTGCAGTCGACTAAATCCTGTTCAGAAAGAGGAATCAGTTTTTTGGTTTTGTTAAAGTGTTGTCCTTCCAGAGATCCAGTTGTTGAGAAAGCCCAGCATGATCCACATTGACCCTAAAGAAATTAAAAAAAAAATTAGACCGATACAGGTTTACAGTTTAAGGAATACAGATCGAACAGCAGGAATTGTAGCGTAGTCACCGATGACTACAATGTCAGTAATGGCTAATGCTTGAGGTACTGAAGAGTGCACAAGAGATAATATAATTAGATTATATATAAAAAAAAGTATTAGATTTCATTACATTGCACGGAAATAGATAGATAGATAGATAGATAGAGAGAGATTGAGAGAGAGAGAGAGAGAGAGAGAGAGAGAGAGAAGAGAGAGAGAGAGAGAGAGAGAGAGAGAGAGAAGATCATGAACATATAATATATATATATTTCCTTCTGACCACCCATCTGACTTCATCCCCTAATCCACCCCTCTCCCGTCCACTTTCTCTTCTATAAAACACATGTATGATGCTTTAATGATCAAATAAACGACCGATGAAGCCGAACTTAAGTTTGGCGAAATATATCTCCTACATACGCTTGTCTGAGTTTTGTTCCTTTATTCCACATATCTTTACTACATTCTGTCGGATTTACTCCAATCCTCCATATATATATTATATATATATATATATATATATATATATATATATATATATAGATAGAGAGAGAGAGAGAGAGAGAGAGAGAGGGGAGAAGTCTGAGATAGATTGAGAATGAGGCACGCTTTTGAGTTTTTAAAACAAAACCTGTCCTAATTCTCTCGACACCTGACCTGTCTGATAATAAAGGATTTCATTTAGAGAGCATCATCATCGCAACGTGCTTGTCAGATGATGTTTTTTTTTAAATATCAAAATAGTAGAAAACAACAGAGCACCATGCAATTTATTTTGTAGTTTAATCTAAACAATGAATACTCACCCCCAAAAGTTCTATTGTATCGACAAATTAAATAAGAATAAGCTGTACATTTAGTAGTTTATAATTTGAATGAATAATGTGGGGTAAAACAAACACGCACACACGCACACACGCACACACACACACAGATACAGACACACAGAGACAGAGTCACACAAACAGACAGACAGACAGACACACACACACACACACACACACACACACACACACACACAGAGGTTATTGACTTGGAGGCCCATCTTCAAGAGAATCGCCCTAATCCAAAATGAAACAAAATAAGAAGTAGTATGGCATTTGCGTAGATATGCAAAATCCATATCTTTTTAGATAGTTGTCACGAGAGAACAACAAAGAAACTAACACTTTCAATTAAATTATCAACTCTTTGCCTACCAAATCCCCCCCCCCACCTGTACCGAATTTTCTTGGTATTTTTTTACCTGTACGATTAGACCTGGTTTGCTTACCCCACCCACTCAATAACAAATTTCCCCGGGGGTTAAAAAAGAGGAGTTTTCAAATTCAAAATAGATACCCTAAGCTTTAAAAAAAACAAAAAAAACAACAACAAATTTAGCTTGGTAACAATTTTTCCGATCCACCTCTTATCTACCAGACTAGATGGGATATTTCAAAGTTCACTATCTATTCGCCCCAGAACCGAAGTGTTAGGTAGGTGAAGCTTTGAAAATATGAATATTGTGGGTTATTTTACTACGCTCTTCTTAGTCTGGCACAGGCACTCCATGTTGCTTACAGTACCTTTTGTGGTCACTCAACTAAGTACTGTGCATTGCTTAACTTCGGTAATCGATGATTCATTTCGTGGGCTACTTACTTGGTTTTTAACGGCGGTAACAAATCCTTGTTTTCTCCAGTCAACTTCTTTTGGAAGGTCGCTTACGTCTTCATCATCGAAGGTAAATTTGGGTTGTGCTGGGTCAAGTTTCGGGTCTTAAACCATTCATCACTTTCACGAATTCATCGCCGTGCTGATAAGAAAATGAACGGAAAAATCAAAAAAATTAAATTTAGAAAAAAAAAAAAAAAAAAAAAAAAAAAAAAGAAAAGAAAAAACTCAACAACAACAACAAAAAAACAAAAAATAACAGCACCCCCCTCAAAAAAAAAAAAAACTAATATAAAATTTAAAATCGAATCGAGGTATGTCAGAAAAGTTACAGGACAGGTGTCACAAATAATCATTTCAAATCCAAACTACAAGTTATCCCCTTCAAAGGACTCCCCTCCACCTGGAGTCTAATGCATTTGCCCATCCTCTAGGTAACCAGTGTAAGAGAAGGAAATCTCTGAATACAAATCTGTTAAACTACGCTTAAGAAACTGACTTTGTGTCGTATTCTGCTCGTGCGGGGGCGTTGGTACACACACACACACACACACACACATATATAATATATATATATATAGATGGAGAGAGGGTCATCCACAACACGTGTTTCGACTTATTAAGTCTCCTCAGTGTGGCTAGACATTCTGTAAGCTACCTACAGCCGGAATTGAACTCCGGTCGGTTGGGTGTCAGTCCGGCACCTTAACCATTAGGCTGTCTTCACTTACAGAATGGGAAGGGGATTTTAACTGTTTTAATACACACATCGCTTTGTGTGTAAAGGCCGTCACAGAGTGCTCCATTCAGAGAAGAGCGTTGCGTTTACGCTTGAGTTGGCGGCCGTCAGCAAGATCTCCTCCCCAGAGTGCTCAACCCTAAGGGATGGGGAGTATATATATATATATATATATATATATATATATATAATACAGAAAGGTCCGGAAGTTTTGTCACCCCAATATCTTGCTGTAACTTTCATTAGATTTTCTTTTCATAATGTAATGTATAAATTTTGTAATTATTTTACCTGTAAAATCGTTTAAAAATGAAATTATTTTTTAGAATTTCGGGTTGCATTATGTAATTATTTTACAACTCCAGGATAGTTAAATGAATCCTCAAATAATGCTAATTCATGATTGAGTTCCTACAGCCTACACAGGCTAGGACAATGTGAGTTGATGTTAACAGCTTCAACTCAAAGATGTTAATTAGTGCTAGTTCTGTGCTGGACAGTGAAGAACTCATCCGAGTAATTTGCGTGTAGGCGATATTTTTTGGTATGGATGGCTGTAAATGCTATAAAATACTGTTTAGAGGGAATAATCCCTTCGATAATTGAATGCTGGTTTTTTTTTTTCATCTGCGAGACAATTGTCAGTGAAGAATTTGTTGTACAGATCTTTTATTCCATACTTTTCTTTTTTGCAAGAAATTCTTTCCTTTTTTTTAGTTTATGTTGGATTATTTTGTGTATATAAGCCGTGCTGCAATCCACCACTTAGATTTATAGACTTAGCGAGGTAATATGGTTTAAACCTCAGCCATTAACTACTTAATCGCTGATACTGACAGACGACCATTTGCACCCATTGACGAACGACATACCAGACCGAGGAGCACCAAGGAACAACCAAAGGATCATACCCAATATTAAGGGACACTAAGGAGCAACTAGATAATTCTTCAGCAAGGATCACACTCTGCTTAACAAAATGATCTCCGCTGGACAACACTCTTGCTTGAACCCTAAGGATGGCCACAAAAATCGTGACAGGATATTCAGCAAATATACCATTTATGGGACATAAAATTCAAATATAGTGATTTACTAAGCTTAGTTTGGATGTGGCACAAGCCCAGAAGTATGGGGCGCTTAATGAAAATCGAACTCATTAACAATGATCTGCAAATCTAGCTTGCTAACCATTACACCACGTGTAAATATAAGGTTCAAAGGGTGCACATGATTATTACACTTTTGATCTCCATACAAAATAGTTGTCTAGTGCTTTGGCGGAGTATCAGACAGAAAGTGAAGGAGTCTATTCCCTTTTCGCTAGCACAAGGAGATTGTTTTTAGATGTAATATAGTTTGTGAAGCCCCCGTAACCTCTCCAAACTGTGCTTATTAGCACATTTATTTACGGTTAATCTATTTCTTTTATATACATCTATTATTTATGAGTTTTTAATCATGTTGATAATTCGGTAGTGGTTTTTAATATCTCATCAGTAGATGCCAACCTTAGTGATGAGTAGTAGTAGTTTCCTGACTGAACTGTTTGATCCTGACCATTGACCTATGATGTTCATCCACCCAGTATCTAGTTAGGAGGACCGTTGATCTGCTTTTAGGTTAATCCGTCTTGCTTTACATCTACCATGCTGCTTCCCATGGTCTTCAATGTTATACGTTTGAATGGCGCTTATGTGTCAGAGTGACATGGTAATGATGATCATTTATGGGTAATTTATTTTAATATGGCAATATTGTAACAACTTTGTCGTGATTAAAGTCAATATACAACCATTTCCCGCTTGGAACTGTCACATAATTGTATGATGGCGTATAGCTTTTGACAAGCCTTGTAGCGAAAGCTCTGAGGGAATGGAGAATACCAGTGACGGTTACTGGCTCAGTGGTGAGAATATCGCGAGTCTCGTGAGATTTAGTTAGTTAGTCAGATCGCAGCCAGAACACGGGTGGGACAGACGTGTCCTACTTTGGTTAGACTCACTCCGCGCGATAAGTTAGAAAGGGCAAATAAAGCTTTGATCAAAGCTATAAGTATTGTTGATTAGTTATTACACGCCCTTAGGTAGAAAAGAAAGAATCAACAAGTAAAGAAAGAATTTAGACGTAGACGATCATAGCCGGAATAGAAAGAGAAGTGAAGATCCGACATGGTGACTAGACGAAAAGAACAACTAAGTTATCTATCTGTCTACCTCTCTCTGATGCCTATACTCTCTCTATCACCCGAAGACTCTATCACTCTTGTGTATATATCCAACGAGGGTATATGGGCACAGAACACTACTGTTATAAACGATTTAATCAGTTTATTAAAAGCGGATAAAAACACTAAAGCTTTCAACTTACCATATCAGCGTATTCGTTAATTTTCAGCCAAAATGTTGTCTTTCCCATATCGGCTTCATAATTGTGATGCATGACATGACGGTAATTTTTCTCCCAGATTAAACGTCTACAAATGGATATGAAAAGAATAAATACAGTGTTAATACAGTGTTATTTGAAATTCCAAGTTTTGTTCATGTATTTCCTGTTTCTAACTCTTGTTAATTCCACATTCGCGGTTTAAATCAGCACATTTTCCAAACGATAGTATTGTCTGCGGGAAATATCAATTATATAAATATAATGAATACAATTCCACTTAACCGAGTCCTTGGAATATTTATGATAAGTTATCGTACTTACCACGGTCCGTTTCTATGAATTTCTGCTGAATTATCGGGGCGACGATTTTTACGTCCTACTCCATGAGATACTGTTACAAGGAAAGGAAAATTTCTATCTACAATTGATGCCACCTTGTGGGCCTGTGAGTGGCTTGAAAAGGACGCACGTCTACCAAGGGAGACAACCCACCTACCTTAGTTATATTTTAAAAAGCATTTTAAGAGCATTCGTCTTTTGATTTACAACAAACATACTGTTACATAATGAATAGGTTACCTTGTATTTTAACTACAGTCATAACCCGGCCTACGCCGTTAAATGCTTCTAAATGTTATGATATAACCCGGTTTTGATGCAGTGCTTTAAAATGAGAACAAACACCATAGAACTAGGGCAAATAACTTGCGAAATAATATAACTATCATTGAATTTTAAAGAATACTAAAAACACATTCTAGTCATATTTCTATGAACAATGAACACAATAAAATTATGTTATTTACTTTGTGCTTTGCTCTTAAGAATGCCTTAAGTAAGACGACTAACACATTACAATGAGTGTAAACAGCACGCAGAGGAATATAACTCTTGTTAAGCAAGTAAATAATTTTAAGAATAGAATAAGAATTTAGTCTTAATCTAAAAATAATAACATATCTCATTATAATGGAAATTGTGTGTTTGTCTGGCTGTAACCGAAACTATATCACTACTCAAGTCACAATCCCCTTTGTTATTTACGTCACTTTCTCCGTGATTTTATTTTTATTTAAACCTCAATTATTAATAAAGTTGTTTCACATTATTTAATACTGTTGGCCATATCCACATACTAATATCATGAAATTGTATTCATATATACAACAGAATGTCGGTTTACAGTGTGAACGGGAAGGCTAATTTGTATATTGATATTAAAAATTTAATTTTAATAAAACATGTGCTCAGTATTATTGATTTCTAATTGTTTAGTTTTATCTTAATGAATATAAGCAAAAATCTCGGGGATGAATCTTAAAAGAAATCCATTAATAAGAATAAATAACTGTATTCTTTACTTCCTAGTTTTACTAAATATTTAAATGAGGAAATTTAGCAATAAAAGACGAGTGATGGAAGAATAAGTTTCGGTTGTTCTATTTTTCGATTATAACTCCCATCTGTTTAAAATCCTTTTATCTGCATTCTTATTTAGTTTCATTAGCCTTTCTAATTTGATATAATATTTTATTACATTAAAATTTAAATACTTGCACCTGGAGGATGCATATATTTGCTAGTACAATTAACAAAATTATCGTATTCACCGCCGGTGCATCTACAGTCAGTGCATTCTGCTATAAATATTGTATTCCTATTGTATATGTTCTGTGCAAACATTTTTAAGGTTAAGGTTGATGTGAGAAGATAGTAAAAGAGGGATGTGCCCAATAGGAATAGATCGATTTTGAAATTGTAACGTCTCTCATGTGGGAAAAGTTGCAAATTGACATAAAAAATGATCACGCAAAATATTTTTCTTTAAAACTTTTCCTTCGTTTGAGGAAATAGATTTCAATCTTTTAAAATGAGCACCATATCGGATCTATCGGTGGTGATGGGACACATTTACAATTTGAATTCTAGTTATAATATTTCATTCGTTCCGTTGAAAATGAGAAGCTTTTCTGTTTTAAATATTGAAATTGCTAAATTTTCTAACCGAAAACGAGGATTGTTGGTCGAGATTCTGGGTGCCGCGAAGAGGTCCTATCAGGAGTGATGACTGATAGGGACGGATGGCGAGGGAGAGTCATGGGAATCCGTGGTGTCAGTGCGAACTGATGATGATGATGACAAACACGTCATAATTAACGCAAACAACACGTGGCAGAATGTATCTCTCGTTCAGACAGTAAAGAATTTAATGAATATTTTAGTGTTAATTTCTAAAGAATAATTAATAAAATTAATAAACGTGTCGGAATGACGTACATTTGTTTACAATGTTTTGATGTAAATATTTTATTGTTATGCAGATGCATTTTAATGTGCTTTATTTTATGTTATCTATAGATTCTTTTCTCTTTTATGTTAACAGACAGACAGACAGACAGACAGACACACACACAGATGATGATGACGGTATCGCATGTGGTGTCATACGTTGCATAATCTCTCTCTCTCTCTCTCTCCTCTCTTCTCTTCTCTCTCTCTACTCATCTCTATATATATATATATATATATATATATAAATGGTGGCTTGCTTTGCTTTATTCAATAAGGGCCGGTTCATCTCATTGGGTAGAGAAAACACTTTGGAATCACAAGGTTCCGGGTTCAATACCAGCCCTCGCCGACCCAGAGCTTAAGTAACACATCTTGGGTAATCAGATTTGAGCAGTAAAATCGGAAGCTAACGGTAGGTGTGGCGCTCCAACCAAGCCAAAACTATCTTCCTGGTCTAGCGCTAGCAAAAATGGGATAGAATCCCTCACTGTCCGGCTCATAGTGACAATAGTTTACGGGACCGACATTACTTAATAAGAAATTGCCTTATTAAGTATTGCCTAAAGAAAAAAAAATCCCCCTGTAAAAATTGTCTTGATAAAAATTGCCTGAACACACAAAAAAAAGAAGGTTGTCATGGGCTTAGTGAATCCTGCAAAGTGATTTCACATGGTTAGAAGAAGAGAGACCCACTATGTGGCCTTAAAAAGTGTGAAAGGAGTAAGGGTATTTGCCTCTACCCCACTTGTATGGGCTGGGCACAAGGCCTCGTTTTAATGTGGGCCCACCCACAAGCCGAAGCTCATGGGTGGGAAAGAACAAAAATTGCATCGATCCCTTCGGCATTCCCCTTCAAGGGGGGGGGGCGCCTCAGGTGCTGGACAATAAACCCAGCCCTGACCCCATGGGGGCAGGTATTGCCTGGGGGGATGGCCCCCTGGGATCGACGCTATTAATTGTACTCTACCTGTAATTAGTTTACAGCCTCGCGGGTGTGTGGGTTGGGGCAGAGTCGGAAGATACAAGGTGGTCATCAGTGATGCAATATTTTCTTCTCTAATTACGGGTTCTTGTACATCATATGGTACGATAACGGTACTCGCCGACAGGTAGATCGACGATTACAACGATGATTGGTGCGCGGTGCAGGGTCGGGCGGCACCGCTAGCTACCACGGCGGTAAACCGGAAACATAGACACGCCCGGTGTGTTAATGTAGAGCAAGCCTAGCATATGAGTAACACAGGGATCTGTGCGTAAAGTAAGGAACTGTTGGTAGGTGTGGCGCTCCAACTCAGACGCAAAAACAGTGAAAACAGGATAGACTCGCTCGCTGTCTGGCTGATGCCAACATTAAGTCACCCCGTCGACTATACTTTACATACATAATATTAGCCCCAATAGCAACACCGACTCGATTCTATATTTTTCAGATCGTTACCCTGAAAGCAACGTGCTACAAGCCTCAACATTGCCCAACGAAGATAAAAGAAATATATTCTCATCTTACCTGATGACTTCAGTATCAAATCCATCGTAGCTTTTCCAGAATTTGATTTTAAAATTTTCCCAGAGTTCATCCATATCGGTATCAACAACCGGCCAAGCGGAGGCCACGGCCAACAAAGCGAACAGAGCAACGAAAACCTTCATCTGAAATAAAAGATGAAAAATAAAAATAATTAGAGAAATGAATACGATGACTTTGAATAAAAGGACATGCAAAGTAACGGCTTGTGGGGATTTAAAAAAGGGGGAAAAACTGAAGAAAGTGAGGAAGAAAAATTAAACAGAAAAAATAGATAAGAAAATAAGCAACTAAAAGAAAGAAAGAAAGAAAGAAAAAAACGAAAGACAAAAAGTAAGGGTAGTGAATAAGAATAAAGAAAAAGAAAGAAAAAGAAAAGAAAGTGAAAGAAAATTCATGAAGAAAAAAGAGAGAAAGAAAAAAGAAAAAAGGAAAGAAAAAGAGAGAGAGAGAGAGAGAGAGAGAGAGAGAGAGAGAGAGAGAGAGAGAGAGAGAGAGAGAGAGAGAGAGAGAAACGGAAAAAAGAAAGTGAAAAGGAAAGAGAAACTGAAAGTGTAAAAGAAAAATTTGAAAAAAAAAGAAAAGAAAAAAAAGAAACAGTCTCCCAGGAGTCCTCAGACAGGAAAAACCCTCTTGGTATACGCAGAGAAAAGGTCCCTTCCTGGCAAACAAAAGATCCCTCGACCATTCCAACGCAGACCGAACTGGGAACACACGCTATTGACTGGCTCGGGAAGAAAATTACCTCTTCAAGATATAGCTATGAACCTAGAAATCAAGTTTGAACCTTCAAAGTATATTTTGTCTTTGTCTCTTCTCCCTTCCTTTGTTCCTTTTTAAGAACCACATCTAATGTGGGTTTAAGAAAAGAAACCAGCAACACCAGCAGCTACATGCACCAATTAACCAAAGGCTAACCACAAAAAGTCTAATTAGCTTATTTGTTTAACGGCATATCAACTACTTATGGGTTATTTAATGCCGAAAATAATATAACTGGAACAGTTCCTGTGGTGTTGTGGCTAGCATACTGGACTACGACATCGTAGTAAGTGAGTTCGAGTTCAAGAAGTTCGGGAATTACATATATTGTATTTACATTTTTGGGTGTTTTGTAAAGATTTTTTTGACCAAGTCTCCAATAAGCACCCCAAATCAGACCAGATATCAAAAGGACAGTTTTGTTTCGCATCGTAAACTGCTGAATACGTTTATTTATAAACAAACCAACAGACGATTTTTTGACGTGAGAATTTCACTGTAAGATTTAAAAAAAATGCTAAAATTTAATATTTGAAAATATATTAAGTTTTAGCATTTTTTTAAATCATACTTTTTAATTTTAATCAGAACTTTATGGAGATTTTGCACTTACGATAAATTAAATAAATTGTTATTTCAGGTTTATTATATCAACAAACCAAAGACATGCTTTTATATTAAGATTATTTTGATTTTAATAAAAAATAAATTAGTTATTTCTGGTTGTTGTTAGCATATGTGAAAAATTAATTTTGCACTAACGATAGATTAATAGTGTTATTGTTGTTATTTTTAAGTATATACTTAAAAAAAAAATGTTGTAAATATTAATTTTTCATTTTATTTCTTTTTGAGGTCTTACCCCTTTGCAAGGGAATACATTCAGCATATTCTAAGCACCTCCCCCCAGCAATAGGGCAATTTTTCAATTAAAAATAAAATGTAATGTGGAGCACGTTGAAATGACACTAATTAAAAAAACAAACTTAAATTAAAATTTAAAAGCTAAGGAGGCCAATTAGAGAGGAACATGTTTTGTCACAGTGACTTGAGCTAACGGAATAATATCAAGACATACACCTAGCTATATCATCAGTGATGTGATCCAAGGATCATTAGATATTTCGGGTCTTACAACATCATACACCTTCATCTAAGTGACCCAGGTGGTGTTGCTCAAGCACACGCTTATGACCAGGTAACGATATCTCAAACGATA
>CM042142.1:15900677-15973177 GCA_023376005.1 Doryteuthis pealeii
TCCTCGCCAACTCAGTGTATGAGCAGCATGGCTTGGATCTGTGTGGTAAAGTGGAGAGCTGATGGTAGGTGTGGCGCTCCACCTCAGACGCAAAAAGCAATCTCCCTGGTCAAGTGCTAGCGACAAGGGAATAGACTCCCAGCTGTCCGGCTGATACCGACAATAGGCCACTCCGTCTATTTTACTTCACCACACGAGCAGGATGTGACACAAGCGAAGTTTAACAGGTTTAAATTCAGAGTTTTCCTTCTTCAAGACCGGTTACCTAATCAATGTTAAAGCGCCCAGTCTGGCCTACTATTTACCCATAGCTGGAGGGAGAGCAGGATTCATACCTTTCCCAAGGGTATTAGCGCTAAGTGAAATGCAATTAACACGTATTAATATTGAATATATCCTGGACCAAGATTTTTGTTCAGAATACAGGCGTTGTTTGAATTTATGACAAGGTCAAATGTATGTGCACCCAGTGAGAATCGAACTCACTAACAATTGTCTACTAGCCTAGCTCACTAACCAATGCACCACGTGGGGCGCAAAAAAAAGAAACAAGCGTAGTTTGGATTTAGTACGAGGTCAGATGTATGGGACACCCAGTGAGAATCGAACTCACTAACAATGATCTACTAGCCTAGTTCACTAACCAATGAACCACGTGGGGCACACAAAAAAAAAAAAACAAGCGTATTTTGGATTTATCACAAGGTCAGATGTATGGTACACCCAGTGAGAATCGAACTCACTAACTAATGGTCTACTAGCCTAGCTCACAAACCAATGCACCACGTGGGGCGCAAAAAAAAAAAACAAGAGTAGTTTGGATTTATCACAAGGTCAGATGTACGGAACACCCAGTGAGAATCGAACTCACTAACAATGGCCTACTGGCCTAACTTATTAACCAATACACCACGTGAGGCACCGGTCGACACTAAGACAATAACAATATCATCTTACATTCTAAGTCTTAATGAGTTGTGTCGGGAGGTGTGTGTGAGGGGTGGGGGGTATGGCGATAGATTTGGTGTTATCAATGTAAAAACATATATCCGCCCCACTCCCAACAACAACAACAAAAAAATGATTTCAGACAGGCTGAGAAAAAAAACAATCCGTGTTACATCCCCCACCCCGCAAAAAATACAGTTGATATATTACTTATTTTGACTACGGGGGGGAGTAGTGTATTTTAACATGGTTGAACAATGGGAGTGAAATACTTTTACAACTGATTGGTGAATTCGATTCTCACCGGGTGTTCCATCCTAGACCCCTCCCACAAAAAATGATGCATTGGTTAGTGAGCGAGGCCAGTAGACCATTGTTAGTGAGTTCGATTCTCACTGGGTGTCCCATACATCTGACCTTTAACCTTGATTAGGCAACCGGTCTAGGAGAAGGAAAACTCTGAATTCAAACCTGTTAAACTCCGCTTAAGAAATTGACCTTGTGTCGCATCCGCGGAGGAGTTGGTATATATATATATATATATATATATATATAATACAATATATAATACTATAACGTCTACGCTAGGTAGCTCATTCAAGGCACCATTGTTAGTGACGCGCACAAAAAGGCATGCGTAGTTTGGATTTAACACAAAGTCAGAAGTGCGTGACACGGATTCCTTGACTCTCTCTCTCTCCCTCTCTCGCTATTCGCCTCTATCGGTTATCGCTCCAGGCAAGTCCTTAACTCGGCAACTAGTGTCCGTACAGAGCTGGTCAGCCAACACTGGTGTAGGTGTCAACAGGTGTACATCACTCATAAATTCGTCCTTACTTCTCCAGCAGTGTCCAGTATGTATTATTCGTCTTGCTTGGATGGTTTGTGTGATAGGAGGTTAGTGACCGTATACTTACATTTTTGTGGGGTGCTGTTTCCAGGATTTATACAAACCAGCACGCGGCATCCTTGTGTAGTTACCATCTAGCCTTTCCTGCAAGCGTTTTGTTAAAACCTAAGTGGTGTAGCCATACAGTAGTATTGACACGGTTACAGCTTAAAAGAATTTTCGTTTTATTTTATCACTCGTAGGAACTTTGGATATACCACAGCATGATCTGATTATTACAACGTTTGATATGTTTACTTAAGAGCTATTGCTAAATAGTTCCATATGTAAAAGGTATGATAATCTTTATTTCTCACTCACTCATTTTTTCTTCTTTTTATATTTTCATATTTTCATTATGTTCGATTGAAACAGATTACCCACATCGCTTCAGCACGCTCACCCGCTTTCTCTATCTTTCCCCTACTTTCTTTCTTTCTTTCTTTCTTTCTTTCTTTCTTTCTTATTATATGTTTCTGTGTAGCATGTCCTTTTTCTTTCCTTTCATTCCTTTATAATGAAAACGGGATGGTCCATTATGTAGCTGAGGTGACGACACTCATAGGAAATAAGAATTCGGCGGATAAGCAGCATCAGATAATCAGGATTTACATTTAGGCAATTCATCTTGGACGATTTGGACGGTCTCATATTTCACTAGAGTGTGTTGCAAGATGTTAACGGTCGTACAAATAAGGAACACGAGTATTTATTTATAGATAGAGATTAGATTTCTATATGATCGATGACCTGTCAATAGCATTACACGCATTTCTTTAGCGAATATTGACATCGCTTTCTGTAGATGAGATATTGCTACCTACTCCAACCCTTTTCCTTTTGGTGCAATGTGTGCGTGCATGTGGAGGTGGCTACTCCTAGATTGGGATTTCCAGTGCACGCTTGAGAGAGAATAATGAACAATACAACGACCCGGATGTTGATTTATGCTTAAATACCTTCCCGTAGTGACATTTTGGTGCCCGTGGTTAATAAGATATTTGAGTCATCGCTTTTATACGGTGTCATGGGGGTGAACCCCCCCCCCGACTTCCCGTGACTTATATCACGCATTAAAACATTAGAATTCTCCGAAATAATTTCCCTTTTTTAAATGTTTTATTAATGTTAAAGAGGAAGTTGTTGCGCAATCAAACATTGTTTGGGTATCATAACCATATTTGGTTATGCATATTTACCCAACCTCTCCGCACAAGTGGGATGTGACACAAGGTCAATTTCTAAAGCGGCATTTTTTTTTCGGACTGCTGTCCTCATCTTTATTGTTACTAGCAAATATATGCACCCTCCGGGTGCAAGTATTTAAGTTTTAATGTAATAATATATTATATTAAATTAGAAAGGCTAATGAAACTAAATAAGAATGCAGATAAAAAGATTTGAAACAGAGGCAGGGGGTATAATCGAAAAATAGAACAACTGAAACTTACTCTTCCATCACTCTCGTCTTTCATTGTTATTTTTTCTAATTTAAGTATTTAGTTAAAAGAGGAAGTGAAGAATAAAATGACAGTTATTTTTTCTTGTTAATGGATTTCATTTAAGATTCATTGAAGAAATTTTTGCTTATATTCATTATAATAAAACCAAACAGTTAGAAATCAATAATACTAAGCACATATTTATTAAAATCACATTTTTAATATCAATATGCAAATTAGCCTTCCCATTCACACTGTAAACTGTTATTTTGTTGTAGATATAAATATAATTGCATGCTATTAGTATGTAGATATGGTTAACAGTATTCATAATGTAAAACAATTTTATCAAGAATTGAGGTATAAATAAAAATATATTCATGGTCAATGTGACGTCAATAACAAAGGGAATTGTGACTTGAGTAGTGATTTAGTTTCGGTTACAGACAGAAAAGCACACAATCTCCATTATAATAAGATATACACAATATTTTGGTCGATGTGCCCTCAGGCCTACTTTGGGTGGGTTTTTTGTCGAACTCCTCGAACTCGGGAACTTTTTTTTTGAACTCGGGGAGCTTCATGTCGATCTCGGGAAAATTCATCGAGAGCCTTCACATACTTCGATCCGAACCCTTTATTCAATCCGCGGGGGTTGACTGTTCTCATTCCATGAACCATGACCGGGTTCAAGTGTTAAGCTATGTTAAGTATTCTATGTTATTATCGCCCTAAGGCAGGATTGAATCTGCAACCTCCACTTGATTGTCACTTAGAACCCCCCATTGTGCCATGTGTCCAACTGTGACCAAATTATATACTATGTTTTTAATGTTTTTGACTATAAATCAATTACTCATAGATAAACTTATACAATTCCTGACGTAGTTTCGGTTAAGGAAACCGAATCTTCATTATAAGATATTGCCGACATTTTTCTGAGTTACACTGGATGCAATTTCTTTCTTTGTTTAATGACATATCAACCTTCGTGTGATATTTAATGCCAACGCCATCCTTTCAGACAATCCCCGAAAAAAGAACACCCCCCCAAAAAAAACCCCCAGCAGTGGTACTATTAAACTCCTAACTAAAGAGATTCATCCCTTTCCAAAGGATATTAATCCGAAAGTGAACTTAATAGCTCGGCTGGAGTTCGAACCTGATTTCTACGATGTCGCAATCCAGCTCGTTTACCATTACTTCACTGGAACTCCCTTCCCCTCCTCCACAATGAGGAGAGAGATTGATTCGTAGATAAATTTGAATTTTCATGAGTTGATATTCTTTGAATTGATGGCTGTCTTGTTAAAATGTAATAAAATTCAAAGAAAATGTTAAAAAAGGAAGTTTATTCTAGAAGGTCACATATAAGGACATTTTCAAGGACCTTGTTGCTCCCGTGACTCTAATCTGGGACTGAGTTTTATATACTATTTCATCACTTATAAAGAATCCTGTTCCACTAGTAGTCATATATATATATATATATATCCATATTCAACTAGTAGTCATATATATATATATATATATATCCAGATTCAAAAAGGATAGCCAGAAGACTGGAAAAAATATCCATACAAAAAATGAAAAAAGAATACTCCGTGGTATTCAATAACACATGTCTTACGAATATATATATATATATATATATATATATATATATATATATATATATATATATATAGAGAGAGAGAGAGAGAGAGAGAGAGAGTAAAAAGTAAAGACTTCGAGATGGACTTATGTCGGTATCAGCCAGGCAGCGAGAGAGTCTATCTCCCTTTCACTAGAGCTAGAACAGGGAGATTGTTTTTCGTCTGAAATGAAGCACCACAACCACCATCAGCTCCTCAGTTTGACCTCACAGATCCTTGTGCTATTCATGCGCTGAGCTGGCCTTAAGGTTCCTAGACGGACACTCTACCGACTGAGCGAAACCGCGAAACCGACTGAGCTATTTCTCTCTCTCTCTCTCTCTCTCTCTCTCTCTCTCTCTCTCTATATATATATATATATATATATATATATATATATATTAGGTACCAGCAATTTTCCCTGTGAAATTTACCCCTATATTTAACACAATGGAAATTGCAAAAATTTATTATCTTGAAAATTCTTTGTCCATTCAAAAGATGAAAGATAAAAAAAACTCCCGATGATTTTCAGCTTACAGAAATAATGAAAATTATGAATGAAAAACAATGTTTAGATTTTTTCACCGTTAGGTCAATTGAAATTTAACGTAGCCAAAAACAAGTTATGACTAGAGGCTTTTTTAAAAAAATTATATGAAAAATCAATTATTGGTCCGATTTTCCCGAAAATTTCCATAATTACTTAACTTTTGATGAAAATGTGTCTGAAATAGCTTTTTCCTAAAAGATATTAGAGGAAATATTTTTTACGAGGTCTACCCCACCTTATTTTATTCTATGAAATATAAAAAAATGAACCGATAAGAGTCTAAATAATTATATCAGAAGATTTTTATAAGTTTTAATGAGAGAGGTTTTTAGTAAAAGAACCATGAATACAGAATTTTGCTAAAAAAATTCAATAAAGAAATCGTGCCTGTTGTAAAACAACAACAACAAAAAAAGGACTGTTTTACTTATTTTTCAAGGTAACGGTGACTAATTTTCCCCAATCGGATAATTTGATCTTTGAATTAATTGTTTTTCTTTGTAACAACTTTTTTTCTTTGTTTGATGTGTTGCCAACGATGGTGTGGCTTCTAGTGTCTTGTCAGAATATTATATATATATATATATATATATATATAATATATATATATATTACGTACCACCAAGATACGTCACGTTATCAATTTAGGCCATATTGAAGGAAGAAACGTAAATATTTTGAACTTTATCTTTTTTTAAATCTCGAAAAAAAGAAATAATGACCAGTTACAGACAGACAGACACCGAATCTCCATTATAAGATATTGCCGACATTAATCACAGTAGATGTAATTTCTTTCTTTGTTTAATGACATATCAACCTTCGTGTGATATTTAATGCCCAAACCATCCTTTCAGAACAATCACCGAATCTCCATTATTATAAGATATCAAATTACAAAAAATATAAACACGAAACTAACGCACTCCGTTTTACTTAAACTAGAAAAACACCTAGAATACATCTATTAATAATGGAAGATTCGCTTCCGGTTTTTGTCTGTAACAAAAATTACGTCACTGCTTACGTCACATCACCCAAAATCGTCATAACATTGAATAAATACTCTCAAAATTTGAACATGCAGCATTAGACAGTCCTCATTGTTTTTTAAAACAAGTTTTAATAGATACATGACTGGTATTATATGTCTATATATGGAGGCGCGTGGTCAAATGGTTAGAGTCATAGGAAATGGACTCGTCGACCCGAGTTCAATTCCTAGACGAAGGTGTTTGAATTTCACATAGCGCTAATACCCTTGGGAAAGGTATGAATCCAATTCTCCCTCCAGCTATGGGTAAATAGCTGGGTAGACTGGGCTCTTTAACCCTGGCTAGGTAACCGGTCTAGGAGAACGAAAACTCTGAATTCAAACCTGTAAAACTCCGCTTAAGAAATTGACCTTGTGTCACATCCTGCTCGTGCGGAGGGATTGGTAAATATATATATATAGTTTGTTTTATTTTAATACATATTTAAAGTTTACATTTCAAATTGTTTTATTTTTTAATCCTTTAATGAATTTGATGATTTTACTTACTTAGGGTACAAACTCGCTGACATTGAATTGTTTACTCCCACCCCTCAGGCAATATGTTTCAAAAATCTATTTTACATCGCCCGGAGGTTGTTTTTATTTTGTACTAGTACACCTAATATTGTTAAACACATTCTAATAGAATGTGGTGTTTTTGCTCGAATCAGAAAACGTTTTTACCACACAAACAGCATGAAACATAAATTAAAAAATGTCAATTTAAATGACATTTCGTCCTACCCCAAATAAATAAAATTATACCCAAAATATAACAACATTGAACTTTACTCTATAAACTTCTCCCTCAAAGTGAGGTGTTTGTCTCTCATCCCTCTTATGAAGGCGTGACACAAGGACATTTCTACGTGGGCTCACCCACAAGCCGAAACTTATGGGTGGTAGGCACAAAAATGCGTTGATCCAGTCGGCATTCCCCCTCAATGTGGGCACCTCAGGTGCTGGGCAATAAACCCAGCCCTGCACCTTTAAATCAAGGGGGACAGGTATTGCCTGAAGGGATAGTCCTCTGGGATCAACGCTGTTAATTTTACTTAGCCGCTCCAGAGGCCGAAGCACCCTAATGCAGGCTAAGCAATCACTTTTCCTTTGAACCGATTCTCAATACATTTAGCAACAAGCAACTGTCAAAATCAAGAGAAATCATTGGCATAAAATAACACTGGACGGGTTGACGTACCGTTAAAATCAATCCACCAACCAATCAATCAATGATTAAGACAAAACATAACAAATTTACCTGCATTTAATAAATTTACATAAGAAAACCGTAACAGTAAGGAGCTGGTGGTAGATGTGGCGCTCCACCCCACACGCTAAAATAATCTCCTTGGTCTAGCGCAAGTGAAAAGGGGATAGACTCCCTCGCTGATTGGTTGATACCGACTTTAGGCCGCCCCGACGACTTTACTTTACATAAGAAAAGAATCCGTAAACTATAAATGCAAATGCACTTTTAATTGTTGAATTACTTGGTGATTTTAAAAATGTTTACGGTTTTAAATGAAATATTTTATCTTTTGAGAATCTGTTTTACGCCTCAAAGATACGTGGTTAAAAGTTAACTGACCTGAAAAAATGTAAAAGTTTTTAACTAAGATAACTGGCGCATTATAACTAGCAATAGAAAGGCGAATTCAGATAAAAATATTTGGAACTGGGGGCCATTATTATATATATTTTTAATTAATATATCAACACTGAAAATTTCATTAAATTCGATTAATTCCCTGATTTTTGGGTTTTATTTTTCTCTCTGCGGGGTGGGGTGGGGGCATACGATGGTGGAATTTAGGTCCGTTAAGTTCGATTTAACCTATTTTTACAAAATACAGAAGAGTTATAAATAGAATATTTAATTATATAATAACACCCACGCCAACAAATGCCTGGCAATAATGAAACTGAATTAACAAACGGATTTCTTAGTGTTTATATTTGTGTCATCTTACTTTATTATTAGAAAGTCATCTTAGCGTGGGATTTTTTTTTACTAATAATAATTTGATTTTAATTTTATTCATTCAAAATCTGTTATCATGGATAAGAATAGATAAGAAATTTCAGGCATTGTAGTTTAAGTTTATTCAAAAGAAAAAAAATTTTGCCCCCTCGATTTATAGGGACAGGGCTGGGTTTATTGCCAAGTGCCTGAGGCGTCTCAAATAGTAATGCCGAGGGGATACACGCAATTTTTAACACAGGACACCGCATGAGCTTCGGTTTGTGCGTGGGATCACACGTTAATCGGACCTTGTGTTTAACTGACATGTCAGTAAATAACTACTTTTTCATACTTGTTCTTTCTTTTTTAAATCTATATTTTTATTCTTCTTATTGAATAATCTTTTTTTTTTCTAAAGATATCTCATAACCTATTAGAAATAGGTATGTTCATAAGCTGTAGATTCTTGTTAGGGCAGCTTTGAGGAAGAAAGAAAAAAAAAAGAAAAAAAGAAAGATTGTATTCTAAAAATAGACAAAGCCAGACTGACCGATGCCAAAAGTAAAAAATCCCGCCAACTAACGGACATTTTGAGAGCGGGGGTGGTGGTGGTCAGAGATAAGTTTTTTTTCTAGTAGCAGAGGCAGAAAGGCAGTCGCCAGCGAAGGGACCAGTAATGAATACGATCCTCCTCAAACCAGGTGAACTGATATACAATTAAGCTTTAACACAAATAAGACTTTGTAAAAAGGAAAATTCATTAACCAAACCAAATCTTTGTAATTTGTCCATTTGATACAATTTATAATACACATACAAAGGAAAAAATTGTTACGACTCAAACTTCTTTGTTCATTACTTGTACAGTTTCGCATGTTTATTTGATGTTACGTTTCACATAAACATTACTTCTAACCAACATACAATAGGTCTATTTTAGAATTCAATATTTTCATTAAAAAAACTTCCTATTTTCATTATTGTAAGTCCCCAACGCTTTTTATCATATATGTGCTAGAAGGCGGTGGTTGAGGGTATTAGTATCCTGGGTATGACGTTAAACTTCATCTAATGGTGAAGTTCCAATTCTGGAGCTGTGGGAAGTGTGAAGTACACCTTCATCACCATTACTCCCAGGTCCACTCTGACCGGGAGTGGTAGTACCTGTTAGGGTACTATCTATGGGTTAAATAGAAGAAAAATGCGTTTAAAATGTTTAAAAAGAATTGAGTTTTAAAAAATTGAAATTACCCATCAAAAATGGATAAAACAACATATCATCGGAATAAAATAACCCAACAAGGGTTGACATACCGTAAAATCCAACCAACCAACCAACCAACCAGCCAACTTATAAAATAATTTATTTAAAATACTCCGGGTGTTAGTATTTACGTTTTAATGTAATGAAATATATTAAATTATACAGACTAACGAAAAAAATAAGAACGAATATAAGAATATTACACTTATCGTAATGTTATTTTAATTGATATAATTTAATATATATATATATATATTATATATATATATATATATATATGATAAAATTATATATACGATTATTTTGATACATTTGAGAATAGTATGATAGTATAAGTAATCAGTAACAGAAAATTACTATTTATTACACCCAGTTTTGTTAAAATCATTATGCTAATTATTCCCACCATATACTATGGAAATCTTTATTTCTTAGTGATATATAACACATAGGTCAGGATTTTAAATGCGTTAATAATATGGGCAGTTTTGTGATAAATCTAACCCAGGAAGAATTTAATAGAGACATCGTTAATAGATAAGATGCTAATTAAGATTAAATAATGACTATTTCATTCATAATCGTTGAGAATATAACATAAATAACTAAGGAAATCGGGACGTCAGTGGTAACGTAGTTTCGGTTACAGAGAGACAGTTACATAATCTCCATTATGATAAGGAGAATATACTTGTTTTTTAAATGTTTTATATTGTGAAAATTATGATTATATGCCTCATTAATGACACTGAAAATATCCGGATCTTTTCGGTTAATATTGTGTGAGTCAATGAGTATTTAATGTCAAGGACGAACACGCAATAGGACTGACCGGCTGATACCTCTTCATTTGTATCTCGTGAGACCCATTCAACCAAAACGGTTTGAGTTGACCCAAATTCCCGTATGTTCAAACCAGATGCCCGTATGACAGCTACAAGCACGTGGGTACTGGGTGTATAAATAGACTAGCAGAAACCCAGGAGGGAGGGGGGGAAGTGGGTAATCTGAACATTAGCTACATAAATGAGAGTAACCTCTCCTTGTTTTTTTTTTAAAACTTTGAAGAATCCTCTTGTATGTTTCACTTTGAGGAATCCGTTTGTTTTTGGTCGGCCATTTTCATTTCACCGTAAATCTACACTGAAAATACGAATTTGTTCGAATCAATACAACTGCATGTTTCAACACGAAAATATCATATTTCTTAATAACAATTAAGTTCATTTCAAATAATGTGCAAGCACAATTAAGAACACATTTTATGATATTTAGAGAGAGAGAGAGAGAGAGAGAGAGAGAGAGAGAGGGAGAGAGGGAGAGAGAGAGAGAGAGAGAGAGAGTACACATAAATATTTGGATCCTCTTTGTGGAGCATAGAGCCACAGCCATCCACGCCTTGTACATTAGTAAGTCGTCGTCGGGGTGGCCTAAAATCGGTATCAACCAATCAGCGATGCAGTCTGTCCCATTTTCACTAGCGCTATGCCAAGGAGATTGTTTTTGTGCCTGAGGTGGAGCGCCACACCTACCATCAGCTCCTTACTTTACCACACAGATCCCTGTGCGTGTCACATCCTGCTCGTGCGGAGGGGTTGGTAAATATATATATATATAGTTTGTTTTATTTTAATACATATTTAAAGTTTACATTTCAAATTGTTTTATTTTTTAATCCTTTAATGAATTTGGTGATTTTACTTACTTAGGGTACAAACTCGCTGACACTGAATTTTTTACTCCCACCCCTCAGGCAATATGTTTCTATTTTACATCGCCCGGAGGGTGTTTTTATTTTTTACTAGTACACCTAATATTGTTAAACACATTCTAATAGAATGTGGTGTTTTTGCTCGAATCAGAAAACGTTTTTACCACACAAACAGCATGAAACATAAATTAAAAAATGTCAATTTAAATAACATTTCGTCCTACCCGAAAGAAATAAAATTATACCCAAAATATAACAACATTGAACTTTACTCTATAAACTTCTCCCTCAAAGCGAAGTGTTTGTCTCTCATCCCTCTTATGAGGGTGTGACACAAGGACATTTCTACGTGGGCCCACCCACAAGCCGAAACTTATGGGTGGTAGGCACAAAAATGCGTTGATCCAGTCGGCATTCCCCCTCAATGTGGGCACCTCAGGTGCTGGGCAATAAACCCAGCCCTGCACCTTTAAATCAAGGGGGACAGGTATTGCCTGAAGGGATAGTCCTCTGGGATCAACGCTGTTAATTTTACTTAGCCGCTCCAGAGGCCGAAGCACCCTAATGCAGGCTAAGCAATCACTTTTCCTTTGAACCGATTCTCAATACATTTAGCAACAAGCAACTGTCAAAATCAAGAGAAATCATTGGCATAAAATAACACTGGACGGGTTGACGTACCGTTAAAATCAATCCACCAACCAATCAATCAATGATTAAGACAAAACATAACAATTTACCTGCATTTAATAAATTTACATAAGAAAACCGTAACAGTAAGGAGCTGGTGGTAGATGTGGCGCTCCACCCCACACGCTAAAATAATCTCCTTGGTCTAGCGCAAGTGAAAAGGGGATAGACTCCCTCGCTGATTGGTTGATACCGACTTTAGGCCGCCCCGACGACTTTACTTTACATAAGAAAAGAATCCGTAAACTATAAATGCAAATGCACTTTTAATTGTTGAATTAGTTGGTGATTTTAAAAATGTTTACGGTTTTAAATGAAATATTTTATCTTTTGAGAATCTGTTTTACGCCTCAAAGATACGTGGTTAAAAGTTAACTGACCTGAAAAAATGTAAAAGTTTTTAACTAAGATAACTGGCGCATTATATATATATATTTTTTAATTAATATATCAACACTGAAAATTTCATTAAATTCGATTAATTCCCTGATTTTTGGTTTTTATTTTTCTCTCTGCGGGGTGGGGGGTGGGGGCATACGATGGTGGAATTTAGGTCCGTTAAGTTCGATTTCACCTATTTTTACAAAATACAGAAGAGTTATAAATAGAATATTGAATTGTATAATAACACTCACACCAACAAATGCCTGACAATAATGAAACTGACTTAACAAACGGATCTCTTAGTGTTTATATTTGTATCATGTTACTTTATTATTAGAAAGTCATCTTAGAATTTATAATTGCCTTCAAGCAAAAATATAAATAATAATTTATTCAACATTGCTTCTACAAAAACAAACATCCAAAAATCTTATTAATTTGATTTTAATTTTATTCATTCAAAATCTGTTATCATGGATAAAAATAGATAAGAAATTTCAGGCATTGTAGTTTAAGTTTATTAAAAAAAAAAAAATGATGCTCCCTCGATTTATAGGGACAGGGTTGGGTTTATTACCAAGTGCCTGAGGCGTCTCAAATAGTAATGCCGAGGGGATACACGCAATTTTTAACACAGGACACCGCATGAGCTTCGGTTTGTGCGTGGGATCCCACGTTAATCGGACCTTGTGTTTAACTGACATGTCAGTAAATAACTACTTTTTCATACTTTTTCTTTCTTTTTTAAATCTATATTTTTATTCTTCTTATTGAATAATCTTTTTTTTTCTAAAGATATCTCATAACCTATTAGAAATAGGTATGTTCATAAGCTGTAGATTCTTGTTAGGGCAGCTTTGAGGAAGAAAGAAAAAAAAGAAAAAAAAAGGAAGATTGTATTCTAAAAATAGACAAAGCCAGACTGACCGATGCCAAAAGTTAAAAATCCCGCCAACTAACGGACATTTTGAGTGCAGAGATAAGGGTTTTTTTTGTCTAGTAGCAGAGGCAGAAAGGCAGTCGCCAGCGAAGGGACCAGTAACGAATACGATCCTCCTCGAACCAGGTGAACTGATATACAATTAAGCTTTAACACAAATAAGACTTTTTAAAAAGGAAAATTCATTAACCAAACCACATCTTTGTAATTTGTTCATTTGATACAATTTATAATACACATACAAAGGAAAAAAAATTGTTACGACTCAAACTTCTTTGTTCATTACTTGTACAGTTTCGCATGTTTATTTGATGTTACGTTTCACATAAACATTACTTCTAACCAACATACAATAGGTCTATTTTAGAATTCAATATTTTCATAAAAAAAACTTCCTTTTTTCATTATTGTAAGTCCCCAACGCTTTTTATCATATATGTGCTAGAAGGCGGTGGTTGAGGGTATTAGTATCCTGGGTATGACGTTAAACTTCATCTAATGGTGAAGTTCCAATTCTGGAGCTGTAGGAAATGTGAAGTACTCCTTCATCACCATTACTCCCAGGTCCACTCTGACCGGGAGTGGTAGTACCTGTTAGGGTACTATCTATGGGTTAAATAGAAGAAAAATGTGTTTAAAATGTTTAAAAAGAATTGAGTTTTAAAAAATTGAAATTACCCATCAAAAATGGATAAAACAACATATCATCGGAATAAAATAACCCAACAAGGGCTGACATACCGTAAAATCCAACCAACCAACCAATCAACCAACCTATAAAATAATTTATTTAAAATACTCCGGGTGTTAGTATTTACGTTTTAATGTAATGAAATATATTAAATTATACAGACTAACGAAATTAAATAAGAACGCATATATGAATATTACACTTATCGCAATGTTATTTTAATTGATATAATTAAATAATATATATATATATATATATATATATATATATATATAATAAAATTATATATACGATTGTTTTGATACATTTGAGAATAATATGATAGTATAAGTAATCAGTAATAGAAAATTACTATTTATTAAACCCAGTTTTGTTAAAATCATTATGCTAATTATTCGCACCATATACTATGTAAATCTTTATTTCTTAGTGATATATAACACATAGGTCAGGATTTTAAATGCGTTAATAATATGGGCAGTTTTGTGGCAAATCTAACCCAGGAAGAATTTAATAGAGACATCGTTAATAGATAAGATGCTAATTAAGATTAAATAATGACTATTTCATTCATAATCGTTGAGAATATAACATAAATAACTAAGGAAATCGGGACATCAGTGGTGACGTAGTTTCGGTTACAGAGAGACAGTTACATAATCTCCATTATGATAAGGAGAAGATATTATTTTTAAAAATGTTTTCTATTGTGAAAATATGATTATATGCGTCATTAATGACACTGAAAAGATCCGGATCTTTTCGGTTAATATTGTGTGAGTCAATGAGTATTTAATGTCAAGGACGAACACGCAATAGGACTGACCGGCCGATACCTCTTCATTTGTATCTCGTGAGACCCATTCAACCAAAACGGTTTGAGTTGACCCAAATTCCCGTATGTTCAAACCAGATGCCCGTATGACAGCTACAAGCACGTGGGTGCTGGGTGTATAAATAGACTATCAGAAACCCAGGAGGGAGGGGGGAAGTGGGTAATCTGAACATTAGCTACATAAATGAGAGTAACCTCCCCTTGTTTTTTCACTTTGAAGAATCCTCTTGTATGCTTCACTTTGAGGAATCCGTTTGTTTTGGTCGGCCATTTTCATTTCACCGTAAATCTACACTGAAAATACGAATTTGTTCGAATCAATACAACAGCATGTTTTAACACGAAAATATCATAGTTCTGAATAACAATTAAGTTCATTTCAAATAATGCGCAAGCACAATTAAGAACACATTTTATGATATTTTAGAGAGAGAGAGAGAGAGAGAGAGAGAGAGAGAGAGAGAGAGAGAGAGAGAGAGAGAGAGAGAGAGAGTACACATAAATATTTGGATCCTCTTTGTGGAGCATAGAGTCACAGCCATCCACGCCTTGTACATTAGTAAGTCGTCGTCGGGGCGGCCTAAAGTCGGTATCAGCCAATCAGCGATGCAGTCTGTCCCATTTTCACTAGCGCTATGCCAAGGAGATTGTTTTTGCGTCTGAGGTGGAGCGCCACACCTACCATCAACCCCTTACTTTACCGCACATATCCCTGTGCTACTCATACGCTGAGTTGGCGAGGACCGGTATCGAACTAGGAACCTTGTGGTTTCTAGCCGAACGCTCTACCGGCTGAGCTAACCCGGTCCTATATTAGTACCGGCATAGGAAGCGCGTGGTGTAATGGTTAAAGTCATGGGAAATGGTCTCGTCGCTCCGAGTTCAAATCCTGGACGTGGTAATTGCATTTCACTTAGCGCTAATACCATTGGGAAAGGTATGAATCCTACTCCCCCTCCAGCTATGGGTAAATAGCGGGGCAGACTGGATTCTTTAACCATGGCTAGGTAACCAGTCTAGGAGAAGGAAAACTCTGAATTCAAACCTGTTAAACACTGCTTAAGAAATTGACCTTGTGTCGTATCCTGCTCGTGCGGAGGAGTTGATAAATATATATATATATTAGTACCGGCATTATATAACCCACGAACGTTGATATGTCATTAAACAAAGAAACCAAACCAAATAAACCAAATACGATTCATTACTTGGTTTTAAATCATCACTGACCGAATCACATGTTTACAATGAATGAATAAGAATTTACGTAAAATCACACAGGGATATAGTAATACATTATTATTCATAGAAGCTTAAGAAATTATTTCAATTTAATTAGTTCATCGTTTTTTTCCTATCTTTTCTAAACCTTCTATACTTCTGGAAATAGTTAAGAAAATTAATGAATTATTTTTATCTATTTTAGTTTTAAACCATTATTATTTTATTACATGTCTCTCTGTTTATTTTATGTCTTTTACGTATTTATATAATTTAATATTATTCATTTTTTTAAATATCTGCCTTTATATTTCTTATATTCAATAACGGAATAACTTTTCATCTATGTTATTTGATTATATTCATAGTTAATTGCTGTTCTACACTTTTTAATAATTAAAGTCGGTAAATTGTTTTTAGTAAATTCTCTATTGTCAATTCTGTTACATTTTAATACATCACTTTCCCGAATGTTGTTTAGGTCTGTATTATTTTAAATATCAAAGTGGAGATATTTTACAAGGTGGTTCAAAAGGTTTCTTGGTTGGAATTCAATAGTATCTTACTATTTTATAACTTTGGTCAGTGCTCACAGTATGGATACGGAATGTCGTGAGGGAGACTAGCCAAAAGCAATGACCGATAAGAACGGGCAGAGAGAGAGAGAGAGAGAGAGAGAGAGAGAGAGAGAGAGAGAGAGAGAGAGAGAGAGAGAGAATCCCTACTGCCAGTGAGACATGATGATGATGATGATGTTGGTGGTAGTGGTGGTGACGTATTCATACAATTTGATATTATACTTTTGTTTCTAATTGCTTTTATAGTAAATTCTCTATTGTCTATTTTGTTACATTTTAATACATCAACTTCCTCTATGCTATTTCAGCCCTGTCGATGGGGCTGTAGAATACACCGACAGCAGCTATACAGAAGAGCCACCTGTTGGCCGTGCCTGGTGACTCGTGATGCTTATGGATGAAAACTTAGTGGCTGAGCGGCCCATGACATGCAACACTCCACTTTGGCCCTTACTTAGGTTAAACAGTCGGTCGGAGAGGCCCCCTCAGATAAATCGGCTGGTCACGTCAAGCCCTAGCACCTATATGATTGTCCCGAACCTATTACCCTAATGGCAAACCCCAACCCTTATTTATCATAAATGTGCTAGAAGGAGGTGGATGATGATCTTAGTGTCCTGGGTATGACGTTAATATCTGATGGCAAAGTTCCAATTCTGAAGCTCTGATGAATGAGGAGTACCTCTTAATCCCCATTACTCACAGGTTCACTCTGACCCGATGTGGTAGTACCTGTTAGGGTCCCATCTATGGGTCAAATAGAGAAAAATTAGTTTTAACAAAAGAGTTTAAAAAATTGAGTTAAAAAATTGAGTACCCATCAAGAATGAATAAGACAAAACGTCTTCGGCATAAAATAACCTAACAAGGGTTGACATGCCGTAAAGTCCAACCAACCAACCAACCAACCAACCAACCAACAACCTTTGCTATTTAGTTCTGCATTACTTTAAATATTAAAGTGAAATATTTTACACGGGGGTTCAAAAAGATTCTTGGCTGGAATCTAATAGTGTCTTAGTATTTTAGAACTTTGGTCTGTGTTCAAGACTTTGTGTAAAAAGATTGACTGATATTTTTAGCCTTGGTAAGATAACCAGTTTAGAAGAAGCAAAACTCTGAATTGAACTCAGCTGTGTTCTGCTTAAAAATTGATATTGTGTCACATTCTGTAAGCGCGACATGATGATAGAATAATTTATTTTCTATTTTGTTACATTTTAATACACCACCGTCACCTTTTTTTTTAGGACTGTATCACTTTAAATATTGAAGTGAAGTATTTTACAAGGAGGTTTCAGTTATAAATTCTATCATGTTCCTGGCAAGGAACTTATACACAGCCGATGCATCAAACACGTGGTTAGTTAACTATTTAATCACCGATCTTCAAAAGGGTTCAGTTACTCGTAGTTAATACAGACGAACGTATCAACAACCAAGGATTCTGCTTAACACTAAGAAACAACCAAAGATTCTTCACTAAGGAACAACCAAGGATTCTTCACTCAGTAACAACCAAAGATTCTTCATTCAGTAACAACCAAGGATTCTTCACTCAGTAACAACCAAGGATTCTTCACTAAAGAACAACCAAGGATTCTTCACTCAGTAACAACCAAGGATTCTGCCTAACACTAAGGAACACAAGGATTCTGCCTAACACTAAGGAACACAAGGATTCTGCCTAACACCAAGGAACACAAGGGATCTCCACTGTAAAGTGCTTTCACTTGCAGCCTAAAAATGGCTACAAAAATCGTAATAAAGATCCACAACCAGCAGCACACTGGACAGCCAGTACAAAAGAAAAAAAACAAAAAAAAAACAAGCAAAAAAAAAAACCTGGAGGAAAGCTCAGCGCTGTTTGTGAATGCGATTATAAACTCTCTATCAGCAACTGGCAGACAATTGTCAAAGATAAGAGAAGCGACAAACAATGATGATGCATGTGTGTTCCATTGCACATTACGTAAACAAAGGGTCGCCATCAAAAAAGCAAATTCGCACATTTGTCAATCCATATTGGGCCCATCGATAAGACATAAAATTAAAGTAACATTTTTTCGACTGTATTCAACATTAAATAACCCAAAAGTGGTTGATATACCGTAAAAAAATAACCAATAGCAAATCCCAACATAATCTACACTTGATATTCTGCGTATTAGTAATTTTGACTTCGGCATAACTGGTGCTTATGTCATTATTTTTTGCGATTCATAAAAGAGATTCAGTTTCTCTTTTCAGGTTTCCTCGGTGTAGCCATGGCCAGGTAATCTCGTGGACAATTTTGCCTAGTTTTTTTGTTGGTTGGTTGGTTGGTTGGATTTTACGGCAAGTCAACCCTTGTTGGTTCACGGAAGTAAAATAGTAAGTTGGGGGTTCACCATAGTATTTTAGTGTTCAATATATTTATGAATTATTTTAGCAGTGAATATTCATTTCCCATTGAATTTAGTTGTTAAAGTTTATGTGCAATAGATTTGCTATACTTTTACAATACACAAAATATTTTAACAATTTTTATACAGTTCCTGATAATATCTAATTATAAAAATACAATAAGATTTTTTAAACATCGAATGGCTGAGAGGGTCTATCAGAGTAAAATAGGAATCAAATGGGACCATAGGTTAAAAAAGTAAAGAAAAAAAAAAGCAAAAACAAATAGCAAAAAAAATGAGCAAAAACAAAATAGCAAAAAAGAGCAAAAAAAAAGAGCAAAAAACAAAAAGAGAGAAAAAAAAGAGAAAAAAGCGAGCAAAAAAAGAGCAAAAAAGAGCAAAAAAGAGAGAAAAAAACAAAAAAAAAAGAGCAAAAACAAAGAGCAAAAAAAAAAAAAAAAAGAGAAAAGAAAAAAGAACAAAAAAAAAAGAGCAAAAAAAGAGCAAAAAAAAGAGCAAAGAAAAAAGAGAAAAAAAAAGCGAGCAAAAAAAAAAAGAGCAAAAAAAAGAGCAAAAAAAAGAGGAAAAACAAAAGAGAAAAAAAAGAGCAAAAAAAGAGCAAAAAAAAAGCAAAAAAAAAAGAGCAAAAAAGAGAAAAAAACAAAAGAGAAAAAAACAAAAGAGAAAAAACAAAAGAGAAAAAGAGCAAAAAAAAGAGCAAAAAAAAGCAAAAAAAAAAGAGCAAAGAAAAAAGAGAGAAAAAAAAGAAAAAAAGCAGCAAAAAAAAAAAAAAAAAAAAAAAAAAAAAGAGAAAAAAAAAAAGAGAAAAAACAAAAGAGAAAAAAAGAGCAAAAAAAAGCAAAAAAAAGAGCAAAGAAAAAAGAGAGAAAAAAAGAGAAAAAAAAAAGAGCAAAACAAAAGAGCAAAAAAAAAAGAGAAAAAGAGCAAAAAAAAGAGCAAAGCAAAAGAGCAACAAAAAAAAAGAGCAAAAAAAAAAAAAAAAAAAAAAAAAAAAAAGAAGAGTTGAAAATCATTGGTTTAGAGAAATATACGAAAAACATCTTTAAGTTGGTTGGTTGGTTGGATTTTGCAGTATGTCAAACCTTATTTTATGCGGAAGACGTTTTGTTTTATTCATTCTTAATTCAACATTCTTTCAAGCTCAATTTATTTTTGAAACTCATTTTTTTGAAACTCAATTTTTTGAAGCACAATTTGTTTTAAAACATATTTCTTAAAACTCATTTTTTTCTATTTAACCTTTATATGTTACCCTAACAGGTACTACCACTCCGTATTAGAGTTGGGAATAATGGTGATGAAGTGGTACTAAACATTTCTCAGAGTTCCAGAACAGGAACTTCACCATCAGATAGAGTTGAACGTCATAACCAGGACCCTCAGCCACCACCTTCTAGCACGTATGAGAAGGAAATTGGGGCTTGCCACTAAGGCAATGAGGTTGGGACAATCATATAGGTGCTAGGGCTTAACGTAACCAGCCGATTGATCGGAAGGGGCCAATCTACGACGGCCTGTCTAGCCTAAGTAAAAACGGCTCAGCCACCGGAGTTCCATCCTTAAGCTTCACGGCTCGCCACCTACGGCCAACTGGTGGCCCCATGGCGGGGGGGATTTTACTCCCTTGCAGAGGTGAAGTCGACGTATTCTAATGCCTAGTTTTTCGCTGAAGAAGAATATATATATATATATATATATATATATATATATATATATCAATAAAGGAAGAACTCAATACAGTAATCCCATAATAAATTTATTTCGACAAAAATTGGGGCCCATATAAATCTAAGTTGATTTAAACCGGCTCCCCAAGTTTTTGCCTCATCAGATGGGTAACAATTCACTTATGAACAAGCATATCACAAAAAAACCCAAAGAGCTGAATATATGTAAATTCAACCAAAAAAAAAAAAAAAAAATATTAAAAAAATTATATATATTTTTTAACAAATTATCAAATTATTATATTATTATTTTAATTAATTTATCCTATTATTATTACTATTATTATTATTATTATTTTTATTATTATCTTTACTTCATCTCAATATTATTATTATTATTATTAATAATATTTTTAATATTATTATTATTATTTTTATTAATTTATCCTATTACTATTACTATTATTATTATTTTTATTATTATTATTATTATCTTTCTTTATCTTAATATTATTATTTTATTATTAATTTTAATTTATTTTTTTATGATTATTTGTATTTTTTATATATTTTTTCAAATTATTTTATTATTTTAATTAATTTATCCTATTATTATTACTATTATTATTATTTTTATTATTATACTCTTTAGTTTATCTCAATATTATTATTATTATTATTATTTTTTATTATTATTATTATTACTATTATTATTATTTTTAATTATTTTTAATTTTTAATTATTTTACCATTATTATGATTATATTATTTATTTATATATATATATATATATTTTTTCAAATTATTTCATTTTTTATTATTATTATTACTCCTTTTGAGTTTTCACATCAGTGTTAGCTGATGGTCTTTCACTGGAGTCCGAGTGACAGCAAGTCTCCTCAGGTCTCCAGGACTCTTCTGAGTATTATTTTTTTATTAGTATTATTATTTTTTTAATTAATTTTTATTTTCTATTATTATTTATTATTTATTTTTATTATTTTTTTTTTATTTTTTTTTATTATAATTTTTTTAATTTTATCATCTTCTATTAATTTATTTTATTATTTATATCTTAACTAGTATTTTCTTTTATACATCATTATACTCTAATGTTTAAATTTAAAATCTTTTTATTTTACTTGTCTTTTTATATTTTAATATACTTTCTGTTTTTTTCTGTCATGTCACCTCTTTGTCTGTCTGGACACCCTAGAAATCAACTTTGAGATGTATCTCTTTTTTTCATTCACTTCCTGTTTCTATGGTTACACTCCCACACTGTTAAAAAATATATATAATTTTTTTAATATTTTTTTTTTTTTTTGGTTGAATTTACATATATTCAGCTCTTTGGGTTTTTTTGTGATATGCTTGTTCATAAGTGAATTGTTACCCATCTGATGAGGCAAAAACTTGGGGAGCCGGTTTAAATCAACTTAGATTTATATGGGCCCCAATTTTTGTCGAAATAAATTTATTATGGGATTACTGTATTGAGTTCTTCCTTTATTGATAAATATTGCTCTGTATATAATCTAAAAGGTTATTTTACATTGAGCTCTCTTTAGTGATTTATGATTCACTGTATTTATACATACTGGATCATCAATATTAGTACAGTGGATCTAGAAATCACATATAAATCATCCCTTACTACCAAGTTTTGGATAAATCTCATATATATATATATATATATATATATATATATATATATATATACCAACCCCTCTGCACGAGCAGGATGCGACACAAGGTCATTTTTTTAAGCGGAGTTTAACAGATTTGAATTCAGAGTTTTACTTCTCCTAGACTGGTTACCTAACCATGTTTAAAGAGTCCAGTCTGTCTTGCTATTTACCCATAAATGGGGATAGAATTGGATTCATACTTTTCCCAAGGTATTAGCGCCATGTGAAATGCCAACAGCTTCGTCCAGGAACTGAACTCGTATTGACGAGTCCATTTCCTACGACTCGAGCCATTAGACCACGCCGAAGATGACTAAGAAGGCGGAAAAAAAAGAGACAATACAACTTTCATAGAATAGATATTATGATAACAATAAATAGAATCCTCCCTCCTCTCTTCCTGTTTTTTTACATACACAAATTAATGATACACTTATGTGTTGTACGTCATATGACAGCGTGTTAATATTGGGAATACACTTTTGGTTTATGAACGTGTTTTTCATCATAGTGTATGGGGCAGGATAAGGTTTGTGTTTTCATGGTTGAAAGGTAGCTGGATATTCTTGGTGCGTGTTCCTCAGGTTTCTTTTTAATCCCATATCTTTTGGTGGGTATGCTGAAATGGAAGGCATTCAAAGAACGAGAAAAGGAAAGATACAAAGGCAGAAGGTGGTTTCATAACTCAGGCTTTATTGAACGGGGTATAGTCGTTGGTAGCGAGGGCCATGACCCTAACAAGAAAACGAACTACCTCAGTTGCGGTCTTCGTTCGAATTGGACGAGGGATTCTTTTTGGGGAAGGGAGTCAGATCTTTTTGTCGGACCAGCGCGAAGAGGTTCTTCCGGTCAAGGCCTCATGGGAGTTTGTTCTTTTTTCTTTTTCTTTTTGTATATTTTTAATCCCCACAGGTGTAATAGTTGGCACGCTAGTTTTATAGACCTATTACTACTGAATAGCTAGTTCTATTCTTGCTGGATGCTCAATACTCCCGACCTTGTGTCACATCCTACTCGTGTGGGACAGGTCGGGTGAATACTTACATTTGTTTTGTGAATAATATTCAAGTAATAATATGAGGAGGGATATTTGTGAATAATAACATGGATGGCATTTCTTGGGAGAAATAAAGAATATATCGAAACTTATGAATTCAACATAAAATACATCCACAAAATACATCAACAAAAATACACCTGTAAGGAGACTTGAGTACCAACTTTTGTTTCCCGCTCTAACAGATTTTGGCATTAAATAACCCGCAGAGTTTCAAGTTCTTAATATCTTCAAATTGGTATAAATAATTTTAATTAACTTCATTCGGTTTGGTTTGATTTGGTTTCATTTGTTCAATGGTATAATATATACCATTAAACAAACCAAACCAAACCAAACCAATAAATAAAGATGAGGATAAAAGTTTGAAAAATCTAAATAATACAAATTGTCAGGCCTCATCTAAAAAAATTCAGACAAATAATTAGCTTATATGCAGTATAAAATATGGTCCACATATCTTACTCCGGTTTCGATCGGGAGTCCAGTGAGCTTCGGCCGCTGGACCTTACAAGTTAATATCGTTGATGCCAGGGGGCCATCTCCCCAGGCAACACCCCTTGATTTAATGGAGCTGGGTTTATTGCCCAGTGCCTGAGGCGCCCTCCTTTAGGGTTTGATTTGATTTGGTTTGGTTTGTTTAATGGTATAATATATACCATTAAACAAACCAAACCAAATCAAACCAAACCAAATGGGTTAATAAAAATTATTTATACCAATTTGAAGATATTAAGAACTTGAAAAAGAATTTCTAAAAATAAAAATGAATTGTTTTGGCTTTAAATGACCCGAAAAGGGTTAATATGCCGTAAAACAAACGAACCGAGCCATAACATAATCATAATTCTTTTTCCTGGTATGATATTATTTCTTTGCATTTAAAATCAAAAATCAAATCCTAAAGAAGATATTCAAATTTCTTTAAATTAATGTTATGCTTCCGTTGGTTAATTACATTTTACGGCATATCAAACCGTTTAAGGTTATTTTATACTCAGAAGTTAGGAGACTGTATTCATTATACGTTTATATTTACATTATTTGTGTATCTGTTTGTTTTTTGCACACAGTTATATATCTAGTATTCCTAATACAAATTGTTTTCATACACTTTTATGGTTTCATATATTCCTATCTAATATTAGTAATTGTATGGTTTCAAGTATTCATATCTAATACTAGTAATTGTATGGTTTCAAGTATTCCTATCTAATACTAATAATTGTATGGTTTCAAGTATTCCTATCTAATACTAATAATTGTATGGTTTCAATATTCCTATCTAATACTAATAATTGTATGGTTTCAAGTAATTATTTCTATGCAAATTGAACTTGAAATCAAATATTTGTTGATTGATCGATTTTAACGGCATAACAACCCGTCTAGCGTTATTTTATGCCAAGAGCTTGGGAAATTGTGTTTATTGTACGTTTATATGTAATCTTTTGTTTTATTTACATTTTTCTTATGAGTTTTTTGGACACAGTTATATGATATCAAGTATTCCTATCTAATACAAATAATTATATGGTTTCAAGTAATTATTTTTATTTAGTGATAATCATTTGTTTGCAAACAGTTATAATGGTTTACTAAATATTATAATTATTTACTTGAAGTAACTGATTATAATCCTTAGTAAACCACTATAACTTCAAGTAACTCTTCTTAATAATTTACAGTTATATGGTGTATATAGAATACAAATAATTTTCAAACATATCTATTTGACTCTAACAGGTTCTACCAGTTCTGGTCAGAGTGGACCTTAGAGTAATGGCGATGAAAGGGTGGTCCACACTCTCTAGATTTTCTAGTGTCATACCCAGGACATTCATTTTGTGTGTGTGTGTGTGTGTGTGTGGGGGGGCTTACTACTCGTCCTGGGATACAGTCAGCGTATTCCAAACCGATAGGGAGGAAAAAAACGACGCCCTAGTTTATTTCTTATTATAATGGAGATTCGATGTCTGTCTGCCTGTCACTGCTTTCATCACAATATCCTAAGGGATTTCGTAAGTTTATCAATGAGTATTTAATTTATAGTCAAAATCTTTAATCTATACATATATAAAGGGCAGTTGTGTGTATCTTTATGTCCGGAGGAAACTTCGAAAATAAAACAATTAACGACAAAGTAAATATATATACACATTAAATATCACCAGGGCTTGATTTTTGAGCAAACATAATGAAGATTTGATTTATATTCGCGAAGATATTTGAAAATTCAAATTTGAAAAGTAACACAAGGGAAAGTCATTTGCATGTTATTTTGTTTATCTTTTCTTTGTATGTTTTTTCGCTTTGAAATATAATATTGATTGACTGAATTAATTGCATCATTTATATCTTTTTTTAAAATTGTAAATCATTGAATGGAAATTTCTTACTATATTGTTATATATTTCCGTGGGGATTTTTATGGGGAAACCAGCGAGTATCTCACTCGCGATAATAATAATGGATCTGCGAGGCTAACTTAAAAAAATTACCCCCTCTAACCAGGCAACGCCGGGTAGCAACTTCTAGTACATAGAATAAATCTTATTTATTTACGATGTCTCTATGAAAATCTGAGTAAGATTCGCCTCAAAACAGCCCATGTTATTAATGCATTTAAAATCCTGCAATATGTCTTATATATCATTAAGAAATAAGTTTTACATAATATATGGTGTCGTTAATTTGCATACCGGTTTTAACAAAACTGGTTTTAATAGATAATTACTTGGCGTTATTGATCTCTATTGTTTTATTCTCCAACGTATCAAAATCAATCCTATTAATAATGTTATATAGAAACCAATTAAGATATAATCAAAATAGGTGTACTCTTTTATATGCGTCTTATCAAATTTCGTTAGTCTTTCTAATTTAATATATTTCATTACATTAGAACTTAAATACTTACGTCCGGTGGGCGCATATTCTTACTAGTTTTAACAATAGAAAGCTGTTCGCCTACTTCATGTGTAGTCTATATATATATTTTTATCACTGGCTTCATTGTTTCTATTCATCTTTGTGTCCGGTTAAGCTCCTTAATCTGTTTTATATGTTAAGTAGCCAAGTTCTTAGGAAGTAATTACAAGTACTGGTTTCTAAAAAGCATAATTACTTTGAAATCTAATGATCGAATATTCCTAGAAAATTCCTTGTATGTTAAAGCTTTTTTCTCTGAATTGTCAATTGGACACATAGCCTAGGGGGATAAAGGAGTTAGGACAGTTCTAAGTGACAGTTATCTCTAGACTGCAGGTTCAATCCTGGTCAGGAGCAGCAGTAAGATAGAATAATAATTAACACAGCTTGACACCTGTACCCCAGCTATGGTTACCGGAATCAGAACAATATACCCCCGTGGATTGAATGAAAGGTTGGGTTAAAATTCCGTGATGGCTCCCGATTACGACAAGAAAGTTCCCGAGTTCGAAGAGAAGGTTCCCGAAAAAGTACGACAAGAAGGTTCTGAAAAAGGCCGGGGGCACATGGGCCGAAACGTTGTACAGATAACAATGAAAATGAGGACAATAGTCCGAACAATACAAATAATACTAAAGCTTTTTTGTCATTAGAATTTGAAATGAACCCATTTCTGACCAGAGAAACCCTTTCGCTTTTTTGAGAGCCACACATTGCTCTCATGTGATGCTTAAAGATGGAATCCTCGTGGAGGAGCTATTCATGACATGCAACACTCCCCTTTGGTCCTTACTTAGGCTAGACGGGTGGTTGGAGAGACCCCCTCCAATCTACTGGTTACGTTAAGTCCTAGCACTAATATAATTGCCCCGACTTTGTTGCCCTTATGGCAAACCCTCAACACTTTATCATATATGTGCTAGAAGGCGGTAGCTGAGGGGCTTGGTGTCATGGGTAAGACATTCAACTGCATCTAATGGTGAAGTTCCAATTTGGAATTTTGAAGAGTGTGGAGTACCCCTTCATTGCCATGACTACCAGGTCACACCCGGACCCGGAGTGGTAGTTGCTGTTAGGGTTCCATTTATGGGTAAAATAGATAGAAAATTAGTTTACGAAAATGTATTAAAATTAGTTTTTTTAATTGAATACCCGACAAGAATTAATAAAACAAAACATCTTTTGCATAAAATAACCCAATAAGAGTTGACATGTCGTAAAAACCAACCAACCAACCAACCAACCAGCCAACCAACAATGCTCTCCGTGTTTCCTGTGACGCATTTCAAACAAATATGAGAGAAACAAAATTGTTTAAATAAATAAATCATAAATTTGGAGGAAAACAAATAACGGGTTTATTAAAAATAAAAATAAATAAAATAAAGTGGTACAGAAAGCCAAAAAATGAAAACTTCAACAAAGAGAGTTCTTTTTATGCAAGGGTGATAACTCTATTTGACTAAATCGTAATTTAATAGTCACAACAAACAGGTGGCTCTTGGACGCCTTATTAAATTAACAAATTATTCACACGTTTTAAGAGCCATATTCAAGGTGTGTCAAAAAAGTATCGAGATTTTTTGTACTTTTTGACATACCTTGTATTCTGAAAAAATAACGTTCCATTCATTAATTTTTTTTCAGAATATAAGGTGTGTAAAAAATGATCAAGTTTAAAGCTGTATTTACCAAGATAGAAATGAACAATGAATGGAACTTTTTTTCAGAATACAAGGTGTGTCAAAAATTACAAAAATCTCGATACTTTTTTGACACACCTTGTATGACTATAATGGGTTTTCATACTGTCTATGTATTTATCTTAAAAGTGCTTGTTGTGTAATGATTATCATCGTAGAAAATGGACGCGGCGAACCGATTCAAATTCTGGACAAGGCTGTTTGCATTTCACATGACGCAAATACCCTTGAAAGGTATAAATCAAACTATTTTTCTTCCATCCATTGATAAATAGTAAGACAGATTGGACTCTTTAACCTTGGTGTGACAATTAGCTAAAGAGAAAGAAAACACTGAATTTAAACCTGTTAAACTCCAGATAAAAATTGACCTGGTGTCATATCCTGTACGTGCGGAGTGGTTGGGTAAATACATAAATATCTATTTTAAAAACATAATTTAAATACAAAGATAAAATATTTGTATCATTATTATTTTTCATTATATAGAGAAAACGTGTGAATAGACACCTTTAATTTGCCTTGAACAATGAAAGGGTTAAAGGTTTCAAGTGATACGGTTGACACATTTGAAGACCATATGTGGCTCTCAAACCGCATTTGAAATCGAGGAAAAAATCTTGTGAAAACGTGTGAGTAGACACCTTTAATTTCTGTTGAATATTGAAAGGATTAATGTAATCTATTATCTATGCACAGTACTATAAATATGAATACCCTCTGCCATACCTCTGGGAAAAATAAAAAATCGTTGTTGGCGAATTTTTACGACAACACCAGTCCCAAGTCCAGGGAAACTGTAACATCAGCTTGCTCCAGGTTCCAGAGCAGGATTGAGGCTGTGATCGACGCTAATGGCGGTTATTTTGAATAAAACTTGTTGACAGTAGTGTAATTTCCGTGCCTGTTGAATTTCTTTACAATTTCTTTAAATTGTTAGCAAGCACTTTTTCTTTTTCCTTATGAAACTGTCAAATTTATCCCGAACAGCCTGTATATATGGCCAAGTTTCAAGAGGTGTCTCAAACTCAATAAAACAAAAAGGCTATTTTCTGAGAAAGAGACCCAACAGGCCAAAAGCGAGGTGGCGCGAGTTTTCACCAATTATTGTGCTTAATTGTAATATAGCTAATAACAAACGAGATAAACCATTTAATTATCAAAAGTGAGGTTAATTAGTTCTGCATTTGATTCCTGTCAATTTATAAGTATTTAGTAACATTTTGTCCGCTGGGGCGTTAGAATGCACCGACTGCACCTCTGCAGCTCTGTTGGCCGTGGGTGGCGACCCGTGATGCTTAAGGATACAGCCCAGGTGGATGAGCAGTTCATGACATGCAATACTCCACTTTGGCCCTATCTTGGTCTAGACGGGCGGTCGGAGAGGCCCCCTCCGATCAATCGGCTGATCACGTCAAGCCCTAGCACCTATATGATTTTCCCAACCCTATTGCCCTTATGGCGAGCCCCAACCCCTTTTTATCATATGGGTGCTAGAAGACGGTGACTGAGGGTCTACATGTCCTGGAAATGATGTTAAAATCTATCTGATGGTGAGGTTCCAGTTTTGTGGGTTTGGGGAATGTGGAGCACCCCTTCACCAGCATTGCTCCATGGTCCACTCTGACCCGGAGTGGTAGTACCTGTTAGGGCCCCATCTATGGGTTAAATAGAAAAACATGAGTTGATAAACAATTGTATTATCCATTAAGAATTGATTTATTTCAAAACTTTATCGGCATTAAATGACCCACCGAGGTTGATATGCCGTAAAACAAAATCAAACCAAACCAAACTAACATTTTGGATAGTATTTTGTACAGTATTTAGTAATATTTTGTAACAACTGATTCTTCGTCAATCAGAACTTGATGTCAGTGCTCACAGTTTCTCTACCCACCGACCCTTCACAACAGGCAAAACGCCTAGATGGGTTGACACGGGTTGCTGGTCTTTTTTGTTTACGAGACATATCCAAAATAAAACTGATAACATTATTTTTCTTTCGAATCAAAATATTAATATCTTTTCTTTCTTATCAAATTGGGTCATTTGTTTCAAGACAGAAAAGAGATTGATAACTGTTGTTATCACTAATTGCATCACATGACTAGATACTCAGATTGGCCTTTTATTAATTTATTTACTGGATGGAGTACCTGGCAATACCCGGGAAAAGTGATGTTATTTGCAGTTCCCAGAGCGCCTCTGAAAATGCTAGCGATCCTGGGTGCCCATTAGGGTAGGTCGATACCAAAAAGGAGATCTTTTCGCTGTCCAGCTGATGCTACTCTGTCGACTTTACCTTTAATTACTACTACTAAAATGGAGGCGCGTGGGTTAGTGGTTAGAGTCATGGAAAATGGACTCGTCGATTCGAGTTCAATTCCTAGACGAAGCTGTTGGCCTTTCACATAGCGCTAATACTCTTGAGAAAGGTATGAATCCATATATTCTCCCTCCAGCTATGGGTTAAATAGTAGGGCAGACTGAGCCCTTCAGCCTTGGGTAGGTAATCAGTCTAGGAGAGGGATAACTCTGAATTCAAAATTCCTTCCAGCTATGGCTTAAATAGTAGGGCAGACTGGGCCCTTCAGCCTTGGGTAGGTAACCAGTCTAGGAGAAGGATAACTCTGAATTCAAAATTCCTGAGGTCGGTCGTTGATTGGGTTTGTGGCAACCCTTGACGCACCAATTCTTTCCTATCGACTGTGCCAAAAAGTGTGGATGGTCCAACACAAGCCTTCACCACTATAAACAAATCACTGTGTGGATGTTCATTGTATGAACACTCATACGTCGAAATCGACGGGAGAGTCCATCACTACTACTAAAATGGCAATTTCTGTTTGACTGTGTGTAACCAATCGGTGCCTATACGAGTGATCCGATCATGATGAAACTTCACTCACATGTTCAGGTTCAGGAATAAGTCAATAATAGAATACCTGGGGACAGCTTTACGACTTAAATGTTTTCTCTGTCCTCCTCAATTGTTCTACGTTCTTTCTTGAGTGCTAAAGCAATAAGTTAACTATATTTATACATAAGTTTGTTGAATAAGTTCGATATTCTTCGAGCTCAAATTCCCCCGGCTTATTCACTCTGAAAGGACTTGTGACTTAAACAGCTATTGGTAGTTGCACACAAAAACACACCTAGCAATTATTGCTATTGAAAATTTGTTGTATTGTCCTCGCCCGGAAGACAAAGACAAAGAGAAATATAAAAATATATATTTAAAAAAAGGGAAAACGGAAGCGAGGCTTTCCGTTCAAAGAAGCAGGGAGAAGATAAAGAAATATATAACAAAGGTCCGTTATCAGATCAAAAGATAAAGATGCGTAGGGGTATCTATCTATCGCTATAAAGGCCAGACGGTTCGAGCCGACAGTCGGCCAGAGAGACCCCAGCGAACAGCCGATAGCATTACGTCGTCTCCCGTCAACCCTCGGGCATTTTCCACTGTGAACACTCGTAGCCGTCTTCGCCATCCACCGCATTTTCATTGTGAAGCTATACGCCCCTCACCTACCTACACACCGAAGAGAAATAAAGAAGGGTCCTATTTTTGTATATACGTATCTGTTGTTTATTGAAGTCCAGTAGTCGGTAGTAGCCGACTATTACATACTTCGCTACGTGACCATATACACCCGACTACTACGTACACGAATTAGCAGCGTGAATTTGAATAAGCCGCTATATAACATATAGCCATTTTGGTGCTGTGACCAGTATGGGCACTAGGGTAGGTCGATTTTTCACTTTTAAAAAATATCAAATTGTCTATCTATGCGAAAGTTGTGTGTTAGTATACTGAATACTGATACCAAAAATTAGATCTTTTACTTGCACCATTGTTTGAGGAAATAGCATCAAAGATCGTCTACTAAAATGCACTGAAAATCTTCGTTTTCAAAATGCTAAATTTTGCGAAAACGAGAATTTTTAGTACATTTTAGTAAACGATTTTTGATGCTCTTTTCTCAAACAATGGTACAAGTAAAAGGTCTAATTTTTTTGTACCTGTATTCAGGGCTTGCCATAACGGTAACAGGGTCGGGACAATCAAGTATGTGCTAGGGCTTGACGCGCCGAATTGGCAGGGGGACGGTGCCGATTCAGAAAGCTTGTGGTTTCTAACGCGGATGGTCTACCGACAGAGCTATATTTAGATTCCTTAAAATGTTGTCTCGATATTCCTTCCTGGTCAGTACACGTGTATAAAGTTAATGACCATTCGTCATTTCCTCCTAATGAGAACCCAACTCTTTACCCCCACCCCCGCTTCAGTTTTGGTTCACTCCCTTGAATAAACATTCCAACGGTACTTAACTGAATTGGACCAGAAATTAATACAGGGTGGTCCGAAAATTATTATCTCCTACATATTGTTTTAACGTTCATCATTTTTTATTTTAATAATATAATATATACTTACCTAGTATAAGGCGCGTGGTTAGAATCGTAGGAAATGGACTCGTCGACCCGAGTTCAATTCCTCGACAAAGCTGTTTGCATTTCACATGGCACTAATACCCTTGGGAAAGGTATGAATCCAAATTTCCCTCCAGCTATGGTAAATAGCAGGGCAGACTGGGCTCTTTAACATGGCTAGGTAACTATTCTAGGAGAAGGAAAACTCTGAATTCAAACCTGTTAAACCCCGCTTAAGAAATTGACCTAGAGTCGCATCCTGCTCATGCGGAGGGGTTATTAAATAAATATATACTTACTAGTTTCTTCGGAAACTTGTGTCCAGTGGCTTCGGCCTCTTGACCAGTACTGTAATTAACGGCGTGATCCCATGGGGCCATCCCCCCAGGCAACACCAACCCCCTTGATTTAAAGGGGCAAGGCTGGGTTTATTGCCTAGTGCCTGAGATACACCCCCCCCGTAAGAGTGAATGTATGCATTTTTTGTGCCTGCTATCCCATGAGCTTCGGTTCGTGGGTGGTCCCACATTAAACGACCTTGTGTCATACCCGCATAAATGGGATTCGAGGTGAATAAATAATATATAACATTATAATTCATTATAACATATATACATAACATATATTAATAATAATATGGTTTTCTATTTAATTTCCAGCAGTTGGTTGGATTTTACCGCATATCAACCCTTCTAGGTTTATTTCATGCTGAAGATGTTTTTGTGTTGTTCATTTTTGTAGGCTATTCAATTCTTTAGCTGATTTTAAACACATTTTTAAAGCCATTTTGTTTATTTAACTCATAAATTGGACTCTAACAAGTATTACGTTTTTTTATTTTAAACACATTCATTTTAAAATTCATTTTTTCATCTATTTAACCCATAGATGGGACCTTATCAGGTACTACCACTCCGGGTCAACGTTTACCTGGAAGTAATGGCGATCAAGGTGTATTCCATACTCCCCAGAGCTCAAGAATGGAACTTTACCATCATATAGTGTTTAACGTCATACACAGGACAATAAAACCTCAGTTACCGCCTTCTAGCACAAAAGGGTGTGGGTTGGGGTTGCCATAAGGGCAATAGGGTTGGGTCAGTCATATAGGTGCTAGGCTTGACGTGCCCAGCCGATTGATTAGAGGGGGCTTCTCAGACTGCCGGTCTCGCCTAAGTAAGGGCCGAAGTGGAGTTGCAAATATCAGGAGTGAATAAAAGAAAACGTCTTCAGCATAAAATAACCCAACTAACCAACCGACCATTTAATTCTCCCTGTATCTTTTCCAAACCTTTCAGGACCATTCCAAGTGTACCAACTACAATTGGTATCACCGTCACCTTCACGTTTCACAGATTTTTGAGCCCTCTGGTAATTAAGATCCAAGAAGTTGTTTATCTTTTTGTTTTCTTTTACTTTTATTCTATGGTCGGCAGGAACGGCAACATTTCATTAGATGAAAAGTTCTTTTTTTTAAAAATTATTTGAATTATTCGGACTATTGTCCTCATCTTCATTGTCATCAGTACAACGTTTTGGCCGATATGCCCTCCGGCCTTTTTCAGGTATTTCTTGTCGGACTCGGGAACCTTCTCGGACTCGGGAACTTTCTTTTCGAACTCGGGAACATTCTTGTGGAACTCGAGAACCTTCTTGTCGTAATCGGGAGCCACCACGGAACTTTGAACCAAACCCTTTATTCAGTCCAAATTTTTTGTCTTGTTAATTAAGAATAGGTTTGGTCCCTTGACCGGCATTGGGTGATACGTTTGTATGTCAAAGTCAAATAGAATTTTATGCATCTCATTTTCTAAGACAGATTCGAGTTTGTGCATATACCATTTGACAGAGTGGTCAAATTTTAATGCCTTGCACTATTCTCAGTTTATCACCGTTCCCACCCAGTCGTGCATAGTCTTGTATTCACTTTGTGCCAATTTGCTACATTCGCTTATATGATTGACCATGTCTCCACATAACCCACACTTGCTATTCTACTGCGTATTATCAATTTTGTTTTGACATGATTAGTTATTATAATTATTTTGTGTTGCTATTAGAAGTAATTCAATTTCTCGCTTCAGGTTTCCTCTTCGTAACCATGTCTCGGCCATCTCGTGTCCTTTTTTCTATAGTTTGTCACTTGAAGTATCCGTATAGTAGTTTTCCTTCCTATTTTTTGTTTTCTAGATTTTTATTATTGTTGTTTTTTCTGTTTTTGCTTAAGTTATGTCTGTTATTGCTATTACTTGCTACTGTAATCAACATCTCTTTACTCTTTTAAAAAATATGTTCTTCGAGTCCCTGAATTGCTGCATACACACCATCCTCAATAGAGGCGATTCCTCTTCCTTTTTATTTTCTAGTCACCTAAAGCCTGTCTCTGTTATCTCTCAAGTGTAAGGCTTTGTGCATCCTTAACATACTTGATCTATGGCTCATATTTTTGATTTCCTCTCCTGTCTAGTTTAAGAGTGTCCAGAGTAACTCGAAGGGAGGCAACCCAGATATTTTGATTATATTTCTACAGTAGAAGTTTTCTTGTTCTTCTGAGATACTCTTTTTTTAAAAACCTTTTATTTCATTTCCGTTTGCTTGATGGTATCTACATATGATATTATCAGGTATTTGTAGTTTTCTTTTCCATGTGTTCGGATGCTTTTCTCATTAGGCAGATCTATTCCTTCAGTTGCTTCTCTTTTTTTTTCATAATAAGCATTCCACATTTTTCAATTCCTAATTCCATATCTATATTTTGACTGAAGATTCTGATATTTAGTATATGGGCTTCTAATTCTAATTTGGTGGTGTTTAGAGATTTTCTGATGAAGGTCACTCTGTTGGTCAACTGAAACAGTGATCCCCGCCCGAAGATACACGATCATAAAAATGTTGGTATTTATCCAATCCGTTTGCTATTTTGTAGTAATAGATCTGCAAGACTAGCTTGCTAGCCATTATATCAACATGGGCCTGTTTCTTATTTACCTGACCTGTTCGCAACAGGTAGGTCGTATGTATGGGGCTCGAATGCGTATGTGAGGATCGAACGCGTTATTGATCAGTAAGGAATCTACGGGATTAGCTTGCCCACCATTACACCACGATGGGATGCCTTCCTAGTTTACCCGACCCGTTCGCTACAGGTAGGATGTGACAAAAGGTCACTTGTATGGGGCATCCATTGGGGATCGAACTCGCTATTCAGTACTAATGGATCTGCGAGACTAGCTTGCTAACCATTATACCACGATAAGACATAGAAATGTGCGCATATTACGATACAGAATGAAACATACTAAAATATGAATGGCCTTTCCCACAAACTTTAGACACACACACACACACACACACATATATATATATATATATATATATATATATATATATATCTTATTATAATGGAGATAGTGTGTTTTTCTGTCTGTAACCGAAACTATATTACTAATCGAGTCACAATTAACATAGTTATTTACAACCTCAATTATTAATAAAATTGCTTCACCTTTTTATTAGTGTTGTCCATATCTACATGATATTGATATTTACCGCGTACCCCACTTGTACGGGTCAGGCACAAAGTCCCTATTAACGTGGGACCACCCACAAACCGAAGCTCATGGAGTGGCAGGTGAAAAATTGCGTCGATCCCGTCGGCATTCCCCCTCAAGGGGGGCGCCTCAGGCACTGGGCAATAAACCCAGCCCTGCCCCTTTAAATCAAGGGGGCAGGTGTTGCCTGGGGGGATGGCCCCCTGGGATCGACGCTATTAACTTGTAAAGATCCAGGGCCGAAGCCACTGGACCCCCGGCGTTGGCCAGGTCTACATGATATTTACCGCGTACCCCACTTGTACGGGTCAGGCACAAAGTCCCTATTAACGTGGGACCACCCACAAACCGAAGCTCATGGAGTGGCAGGTGAAAAATTGCGTCGATCCCGTCGGCATTCCCCCTCAAGGGGGCGCCTCAGGCACTGGGCAATAAACCCAGCCCTGCCCCTTTAAATCGAGGGGGCAGGTGTTGCCTGGGGGGATGGCCCCCTGGGATCGACGCTATTAACTTGTAAAGATCCAGGGCCGAAGCCACTGGACCCCCGGCGTGGGCCGGATCTACATGGTATTTACCGCGTACCCCCACTTGTACGGGTCAGGCACAAAGTCCCTATTAACGTGGGACCACCCACAAACCGAAGCTCATGGAGTGGCAGGTGAAAAATTGCGTCGATCCCGTCGGCATTCCCCCTCAAGGGGGGCGCCTCAGGCACTGGGCAATAAACCCAGCCCTGCCCCTTTAAATCAAGGGGGCAGGTGTTGCCTGGGGGGATGGCCCCCTGGGATCGACGCTATTAACTTGTAAAGATCCAGGGCCGAAGCCACTGGACCCCCGGCGTGGGCCGGATCTACATACTAATAACATGCTATTGTATTTATATATACAAAATATAGCGGTTTGCAGTGTGAACGGGAAGGCTAATTTGCATATTGATATTAAAAATGTGATTTTATTAAATATGTGCTTAGTATTATTGATTTTTAATTGTTTGGTTTTATTTTAATGAATATAAGCAAAAGTCTCTCCAATGAATCTTAAATGAAATCCATTAACAAGAAAAAATAAGTGTAATTTCCTAATTTAACTTATTTAATTTATTTAATTTAAAATAAGTGTATTTCCTAATTTAAAAATAAGTGTATTTCCTAATTTATTTAATTTAAGTGTATTTCCTAATTTTATTTAATTTAAAATAAGTGTATTTCCTAATTTAACTAAATAGTTAAATAAGTAAAATTCAGCAATGAAAGACGGCAGTGATGGAAGAGTAAGTTTCATTTCTATTTTTCTATTATACCCCCACTCTGTTTCAAATCTTTTTATCTGCATTCTTATTAGACTTTCTAATTTAATAAGATATTTTATTACATTAAAACTTAAATACTTGCACCCGGAGGGTGCATATATTGGCTAGTATATATATATATACGCATCCAAACGGGTGCATGTAAGAATACACTTGAAAAAAGTAAGTGTACATTAGAAAATGTGAATTCAGATAAGAACAGCATAAGTATTTGATACGATGATAAGAAAAAAAGAAAAACCTTGGCGTATTTATTACATAAGGAGATACGATAAGAGTCCAACGTGAGAAACAGCACATGAAAAAATAAAATAAAATGAAATTAAGGTATGTTATTGCTTGTGTCAAATTTGTCATCGATTATTAAGTTTGACACAAGGCCATTCAAGGTCATTTTGTTTGTTTGTTTGTTTCTTTTTTCTTTTCTTTTCTTTCTTTCTTCTTTTTTCTTTTTTCTAGTTTCTTTCTTTCTTTCTTTCTTTCTTCTTTTTTTCTAGTTTCTTTCTTTCTTTCTTTCTTTCTTTCTTTCTTCTTTTTTTCTAGTCTCTTTCTTTCTTTCTTTCTTTCTTTCTTTCTTTCTTTCTTTTCTTTTGTTTCCTGTCTTTTTCTTTCTTTCTCTCTTTCTATTCCAGTTTTTCTCTTTCTTTTTATTCCCTTCTATTTCTTTCCTTCTTTCTTCTTTCTTTTCTAGTCTCTTTCTTTCTTTCTTTCTTTCTTTCTTTTTTCTTTCTTTCTTTTCTTTTGTTTCCCGTCTTTCTCTTTCTTTCTCTCTTTCTATTCCAGTTTTTCTCTTTCTTTTTATTCTCATCTCTTTCTTTCCTTCTTTCTTCTTTCTTTTCTAGCCTCTTTCTTTCTTTCTTTCTTTCTTTCTTTCTTTCTTTCTTTCTTTCTTTCTTTCTCTCTTTCTATTCCAGTTTTTCTCTTTCTTTTTATTCCCGTCTCGTGATATTTTGGTGAGACCCCTAACTTCCCATTTTGCTTTCGTCCACGGAAGCAAAATAGGAAGTTAGGGGTCCACAATAGTATTTTAGTACTCAATATATTTTGACTTATTTTACTTGTAAATCTTCATTTTAAATAGAATTTAGTTAAGGTTTATGTGCAATAAATTAGTTATACTTCTACAAAACATAGAATATTTTATCAATCTGTTCATACAGTTCCTGATATTATTTAATTATAACAATACAATAGGATTTTTAAACATCGAATGGCTATGGGAGTAAAATAGGAACCAAAAGATTAAAAGTAAAAGAAAAGTTGAAAATCACTGGCTTTGAGAAATATATGAAAACCACCCTTAAGTTGGTTGATTGGATTTTACAGCATTTCAACCCTTGTTGGGTTATTTTATGCCCAAGAGGTTTTATTTTATTCATTCTTAATGGGTATTTAAAATTTAGAAAAAAAAAATCTTTTTTTTTAAACTCAATTTTTTAAACATATTTTTAAGATCGATTTTTTCTATTTAACCCATAGATTGGACCCCAACAGGTACTCCCATTCCGTATCAGAGTGGCCCTGGAAGTAATGGCGATGAAGGGGTACACCACACTCCCCAGACCTCAAGAACTGGAACGTCATACCCAGGATACTGACCCTCAGCCACTGCTTTCTAGCACATATATGATAAAAAGGATTAGGGGTTTGCCATAAAGACAAAGGGGTCGAGACAGTCATATAAATGATAAATTGACATAACCAGCTGATTGATCGGAGGTAACCCTCTCCGACCGTCCGTCTAGCTTAGGTTAGGGCCAAAGTTGAGTGTTGCATGTCATGGACTACTCAGCCACCTAGAATCTGTCCTTAAACATCACGGGTCGCCAGGTGGCCCCATTGGGGGGGGGGGATAAAATCCCTCTGCAGAGGTGCAGTCGATGTATTCATCTGCCCCAACCGAATGGGCAGATCAGCCTTAGGAATGGTACGCGTGTGAAAACCAATGACAATATGCTTGATATAAATAAAATAGCTACACTAAGATTAAAAAAAAAACAACCCAATTTGGAGAGCTAAGAATCGACATAATAAAAATAAGAAATCATCAATAACTTAAAATTTGTTGTCTTTGATTTATTTAACCACTATTTGTCTATTTTATATAGTAGTATCTTTTTTTTCTGTGTATTTATCTATATATTTGACTTGGATTTGAATTTAACTTTTTATTTTTTTTTATTTTTTAAAAACTTTCTGTCCATCTATTTGTTTGTTTTTGTACAGTGGTATCATAAAATAGATACTACTATATAAAATAGACAAATAGATGGACAGAAAGTTTAAAAAAATAAAACTCACACATATGCAACTAATGACAAATCCAGCTCTCAAACACACATAGTCATTCATTTTTGACCCATCCCTTATCATCCAACATTCTGACCAAACATCTGCATCTCCATACAACACCCCCCATTTAGAGGGAAGAAAATCCACTACCCATCGAAAATTCAAGAATAAAATACAGGTTAACACACAACACTATTGTTACCTTATTATTATTATTATTTCTTTACACCTGCATTGTGATAGCCTTCAAAATCAACCCCCAAACCAATATATATATATATATATATATATATATATATATATATATATATATATAAGAGATTTATCCAAAACTTGGTAGTAAGGGATGATTCTATATGTGATTTCAAGATCCACTGTACTAATATTGATGATCCAGTATGTATAAATACAGTGAATCATTAAATCACTAAAGAGAGCTCAATGTAAAATAACCTTTTAGATTATATACAGAGCAATATTATATATATATATATATATATATATTTATATATATATATATATAGAGAGAGAGAGGGGGGAGAGAGAGAGAGGGGGTGAGCGCACGGAAGCGATAATGCTAATCTGTTTCTATCAAACAAAACGAAAAGATGAAAAGAATGAAAAAAGTGTGAGAGAGTTAAATCAAGATTATTATACTTTTTACACATTGAACTATTTTAGCAATAGCTCTTAAGTAAACATATCAAACGTTGTAATAATTAAATTATTATACTGTGGTATATCCACATGTCCTGCTAATACCTATAATAATTGGAGCCCGAGGCATGATCAAGAAAGGCACAATCAAGCACATTCGAAATATCCTTCGTAGCACCTGTTCTACACATTTACTCAAGAGAATATTATCAATAAAAAGAAGATATAAACATGTTAAGTATCACTTGACATCTGAAATTGTAAAAAAAACAGAATGTATATATTCATTATCTTCCCTCAGGCAATGACCCAGTAAAAAGAGTATGCTAGGCATACACAATTTGTCGTCTGCTTTTCATTAAAAAAACGAATTAAAATTAATTAAATCGATTATTAAAGCTCAAATTTTTGTCTAAGTCAAGCATCAGTAAAAAAGCAAAATAATATTAAACACGTAAGTCGAGCATCTGTAAAAAAAAAAAAGCAAAATAATATTACACATGTAATTCATTTTTAATACATTTGAAACTATTTTTCGGTCCATTTTGCTCAAATATATCTTAAACATGGCCGCCAAATTTGCCGTAAAATCCGCGTTTACAAAATAAATTTAACCCTCCCGACTGAAAATAATTTACCAAAAATCAGGGAATTATCCGATATCCGAAAAGTAGTAAAATAATGAGTATCACTTGACATCTGAATTTGTAAAAAACAGGTAGTTTAGTCAAAAGAGGAAAGATTTACTGTTTCATTTCCACCCCCATTTAACTGGGAGCGACGATTTTGTTTAAGCTATAAATTAGTCACATTTAATCTTTCCCGTCCGGAATTTATCTGTCCTATTTGTTTGAATATAGCTAAATCTCTCAAAGTCTCACAAGCGCCCATTCGATTTTAGATACTTTCTTGCAGTACTCATGCTTTCCTCTGTGGAGAGTGAACCCTTGAACCGTCCCTGTCAATCACTTCTACGCAAATTTTCGAGCACATCTCTTGATAGGAATCATAATTAACTATTCTTATTTAATGATACTCCTTTAATATTTGTTTAAAGTATTCGTATCCATTAAAAATTGTTTACATGCAATTATATTATACAATTAATTAATAGTTTACATACAATTATAAAACCTAAAAAATATATTCACTATCTTCCCTCGGGTAATGACCCAGTAAAAGAGTATGCTAGGCATACCTAATTTATCGTCTGCTTTTCATTAAAATAAAACGAATTAAAATTAATTAAATCGATTATTAAAGCTCAAGTTTTTGTCTAAGTCGAGCATCAGTAAAAAAAAAAAAGAAGCAAAATAATATTACACATGTAATTCATTTTTAATACATTTGAAAATTTTTCGGTTCATTTTGCTCAAATATATCTTAAAAGGATGCCGGGTGAGCTCAGTCGGTAGAGCGTTCGGCTAGAAACCATAAGGTTCCTAGTTCGATACCTGGTCCTCGCCAACTCAGCGTATGAGTAGCACAGGGATCTGTGCGGTAAAGTAAGAAGCTGATGGTAGGTGTGGCGCTCCACCTCAGACGCTAAAATAATCTCCTTGGTCTAGCGCAAGTGAAAAGGGATAGACTCCCTCGCTGATTGGCTGATACCAAAGAGACTTTAGGCCGCCCCGACGACTTTACTTTACTTACTTATATCTTAAACATGGCCGCTAAAGTTGCCGTAAAATCCGTGTTTACAAAATAAATTTAACCCTCCCGACTGAAAATAATTTACCAAAAATCAGGGAATTATCCGATATCCGAAAAGTAGTAAAATAATGAGTATATATCATAAAGATAAAAAAGATATAAAAAAATATAGTCCCTCATAATTGCAGCACAAAACAATTCCATAGATAAAAATTATATAAAAGCAAAAATAGATAAAACACAACAGAACAGCAAATGTAGGATGTGTGGAAACCATGTAATACGCGAATGTAGCAAACTCGTTTGATAAAATCAAAACATTGTCCTGAAGATGATCTCTTGATTGCATGACTGATATTTTATTTCTATTATTTCATTCTATTTTATATTTGAAATAATCTTAAATAGAATATTATAAACAAATTTTGATTAAAACATGTGTTGACAAATTGCAGTATTAAATTTCATCCATACCAAAATGTATAAATATATTTTTTCTTCGAATCAATTTTCAACACACACACACACACACACACACACACACACACACACACACATATATATATATATATATATATTATCGATATTGAGCACGCCTTATTTATAAATTTTGCATATTACGTTATTAATATCGCTGATGAGACTTAAGGAAGTCGAAACAGTCGGTACGATGTTCTACACACCGCACAATTCTTTGCCGAGGTTCACTTGTCGTGATTATTTTCTATAATTATCGAATTTTATGCGATATATGCATTGTAATTGCCTTCAAGCAAAATATAAATAATATATATATATATATATATATATATATATATATAATATATATATATCGATAGCTAAATTCCATCCAGAGATTAATAACAGAATCGAACTCAGTGCAGAGTTCATAATACTGTAGACCCACAATAGATCACGACTAATGCACACACGTACACACATACACTCACACATGCAATGGAGAATTCATGATACAAGAAACCTATAACGAGAAGACACATCCTGGATGTGATAATTGCATTTCACTTAGCGCTAATACCCTTGGGAAAGGTATGAATCTTACTCTCCCTCCAGCTATGTATAAGTAGTAGGGCAGAGTGGGCTCTTTAAACTTGGTTTGGCAACCGGTCTAGGAGTAGGAAAACTCTGAATCCAAATCTGTCGAACACCGCTTAAGAAATTGACCTTGTGTCACACTCTGCTTCTGCGGGGGGGGTTTGGTAAATATATATTACGAGAAGACAAGTGCATAACACCCCACATCCATAGCCCGGCACACATACACAATCACAAGTCAATGCACACATATCTATCTATCTATCTATCTATCTATATCCGATTGTGTTCATATACATCTATCTATCTATTGTTATCTCAAATCCTCGTCGGATTTATTTTATTGTTATGATCTTATTTTTAATCCTTTCTTCTTTAAAACTACAATGATATGTTAGACTTTGCCATGACAGAGACACCAGACACCAGAAAATCAACTTTTTCGTGAGCTGAATGAAAAAGGACAAAGTGCTTTTAAAAGCCACATTAGAGACACCAGTTATTTTTGAAAATCGTGAAAATTTTATTTTATTAAACAGGTTTTCTCCATACATTTCATTAAAGTTCAAGTTATGCAGCCATATAGTAGTACTTACATGGTTACAGCTTGTAAGAATTACGGTTTTATTTTATCAGAACGATCAGATTTCCATACGGTCCTTAACTTGTTAATAGCAGTTCATACTTTACATATCTACGTATGTTGACATCGCTTTCAGTAGATGAGATATTGCTATCGAGGAATATAAAGCCATTTATCAAAACGCATGCACTCTTTTTAAAATTGATTTTAGTTCATTTAGAGACCATTCAATGTATCTTGATGTCTGCTTCAGGCTATGTGGCAGAGATTCTGCTTGAGCAGGTGTTATTGCAAGAAGTGCTAGATCATCTGCGTTGCCTGCATCAGTGCTGCTTGTAGTAACAATAAAAATAAAGTCTGCATACTCCCGATTAGTACACTCTTTAAATCATACAACGGGTAATAAATACTACGTGCGATACCCTGCCGTCATCAGTCGCGGCGGGGTTGAGGCGGTACTGGCAATCCTATCGCCAACAATATACATCTGTAATATAATGAGTAATTGGTAATTAGGTCTCGACTGACAAAATCTGGGAAAGTAAAAAGCACCTGGGCGTTCATTCATTGACTAGATGCAGTCGCGTGGAATTTGAGAGATATAGTTAGATCCTAAAAGGAAAAGTTGACTTACCGGTGAATTTGGTCACGATGGTTAGTAAGTGTAGAATTCAGGGGGGGTAAGTCAGCGATATAACAAATACAAAGTGCTCAATACTAAGTAGAGCAAATTTATTATAAAATGGGCAAAAGAGATAACCTACTCGAATTTCACCATAAGGATCTTCAGGGTTAAATCCACTGAATTAATTGAGACACCGATTAATAGCAGTCGATTTCACGTGTGTCGTCATTGCATTAAAATGTTCGTTGCGAACATTGTAATGCAATGAACACACACGTGAAATCGACTGCTATACCTCAACTGGAGTGGGATATATATAATATATATATATATATATATATATATATATATATAAGTTTTTGGTAATAAAGACATGGAGTCAACCGATGTAGGTAACTTACGCTTATTCACCTATGCGATTTTCAAACCAAGTGATTTTTGAGTCTATGTTTTCCTTATATGCTTTGTAGTGTGTATTGCGAGATGGGTAAAAACATTCTAGTTTAGTTTGTTTGATTCTGGTCTCTCTCTCTCTCTCTCTCTCTATATATATATATATATATATATATATATAATATATATATCTTATTATAATGGAGATTGTGGATTTGTCTGTCTGTAACCGAAACTATATTACTATACAAGTCACAATTCCTTTAGTTATTTACATCATATTCTCCATGATTTTATTTTTATTTAAACTTCAATTATTAATAAAATTGTTTTACATTACTTACACTGTTGACCATATCTACATACTAATAACATGCAATTGTATTTATATATACAACAAAATAGAGGTTTACAGTGTGAACGGGAAGGCTAATTTGCATATTGATCTTAAAAAATTGATTTTGATAAATATATGCTTAGTATTATTGATTTCTAATTGTTTGGTTTTATATTATTGAATATGAGCAAAAATATCTTCAATAAATCTTAAAAGAAATCCCTTAACAAAAAGAAATAACTGTAATATTATTCTTTACTTCCTATTTTAACTAAACAGTTTAATTAGGAACATTTACCAATGAAAGACGGGAGTAACGGAAAATGATGGAAGAGTTAGTTTCAAAGTTGTTCTATTTTTCAATCATACCCCTTCTGTTCAAAATCTTTTTATCTACATTCTTATTCAGTTTCATTAGCTTTTCTAATTTAATATCATATTTTATTACAAAATTTAACTAAAATACTTGCACCCGGAGGGTGCATATATTTGCTAGTCGTAATAAAGAATTCATCATTCGCATCTGATGATTGGGGGTGTTAGACACTTTGTCTAAGCCTCCTGCAATAATAAGCTATAAAGCAAAGAATCTAAGTCTTCTGTTATATTTTTACTTATATTTTTGCTCTGTGACTCTAAAAATAAGAGCACACATTGAGCTTTTGCAAACTGCAACACGTTTTAAAAAACTTCATTTTTCACGATATTCAAGAATAACTGGTGTCTCTAATGAGCACTTTGCCCTTTCATTCAGCTCACGAAAAAGTATATTTTCTGGTGTTTGGTGTCTCTGTTATGGCAAAATCTAACATTAAAATATCATTGTAGTTAAGGAGGATTAAAATAACATCCTAACTATAAAATAAATCCGACGAGGAATTGAGATAACAATTTCTTTTGGTCAGTATCTTAGCAATTTCTTTATTTGAAAACAACTTGTTTATTCGAACACACTCAACACTTCATTGGTTTTGGAGGTTATCACAATCCAAGTGTAAAGAAATGAGGTAAGTATGATGTAGGTGTGTGGTGTAATGGCTAGAGTCGTAGGAAATGAACTCGTCGATCCGAGTTCAAATCCTGGACGAGTCTGTTTGCATTTCACATAGCGCTAATACACTTGGGAAAGGTATGAATCCTTATATTCTTCCTCTATCTATGGACAAATAGTATGGCAGACTGGGCTCTTTAACCTTGGATAGGTAACTAATCTAGGTGAAGGAAAACTCTGAATTCAAACCTGTTAAACACCGCTTAAGAAATTGACCTTGTGTCGTATCCTGCTCGAGCAGAGGGGTTAGTATATATATATATATATATATATATATATATATATATATATATATATATAAAATAATATGAAAACACACAATGCTGTTAAAATGAAAATATTTTATATCATATTCATAGCTAATGACGAAACGATCGCATGACTTATACACTTTTTGGAACATCAATGTTTTCGTTTTGAATTCAAATTTCAGCTTCTCTCTCGATGAGTCCGGAATAAAAAAAAACAAGCTCTGAAGATAATTTTTATGAATCGAAATATTGTTCAATATTAGGTATGAATATGATATAAAATATTTTCATTTTAACACCATTGTGTGTTTTCATATCCTTTTATCTATACTTATACCGTCGGATTCATTTCCTTACTCTTAACTATTTAAGTATCAATATATATATATATATATATATATATATTATATATATATATATGTATGTGTGTGTGTGGGGGGGGTTAGGGTAGCGTGGACACGAAATCAACGACGCTTGGTTATTGATAGTTTCTCTCGTATGCGATTCTAAACCCAAGATGAGAAACTATCAGTAATCAAGCGCCGTTAACTTCATGTTCACGCTACCCTAACTTAGATATACATGCTCCATCCATAATATTGAGCAATATTTACTTACAAATAGAGCACACTATATTATCACACACACACACACACACACACATATATACATATATATATATATATTGAGTTTTTGAGTGAAAAAAATAAAAAATCACTCTGATGAAGGTCGTAAAAAAATCTCTCTGTATGTGGAATATTTTATGCATTTTTCCTATTATTATTATCATCATCATTTCAACTCCATCTGATTATTTTAATAATAATAATAACGTAAATCCGTATACATTTTGATAAACAGACCGAAACAATGTGTAAGTGATATCGATTAAAATTGATATCGATAAAATTCATTTTATCCATCTACATTTCTTTTCTTTACTCATTTTTTTCCTCATATAATATATATATATAATATATATATATATATATATATATATATGAGGATAGGAGGATTGGAGTAAATCCGACACCATGTAGTAAAGAATAGAGGGGAAATGTGGACAAACAATTTCCTTGGTCTAGCGCTGGTAAAAAGGGGGTAGACTCTCTCGCTGTCTGGCTGATACCAACTTTAGGCCACCCCGACGACTTTACTTATATATATATATATATATATATATATATATATATATATATATAAGTGTATTTTGGCATCACTTTTTCTTTTAAACATGTTGTGTTAAACTGTACAGACAATTCTTGTCGGACGAGTTTTTGTTCGATCCTTTCTAATTTTCGAGCCATCTAACACAAAAAAGATGGCCCGAAAATTAGAAAGGACCGAACAAAAACTCGTCCAACAAGAATTGTCTGAACAGTTTAACACAATATATATATATATATATATATATATATATATATATATATAAAAGAAGGTCATTTCAATCCTACAAAAAAGCGCCCTTTGGAACGCATATGAATCCTCCAGCCAGCTTCACCCTTGTAAGCTCTGCCACATATGTGACAAACAAAAGAAGTCTCTTTGGCGTTGATATTAATACACTGTATGTATGGCCTTTTAGAACGGCTACAGACCCACGCAATTTGTCACAAAATTGACACGAATTGGTAATTCGAGTCAGTTTTGAGGAAGGAACTGTCTAAAATCAGCCTAAAATTGTTTACTGACTTGAGATCTCACATGACTAAGCAAGTCCGGCTTTGGACAAACAGGCAATATTGTAGATGTGACAAACATGTTTTGGCTGAAAAGTGTCCGTGAATGAGGATGTTAAATCCTGTTTCCGAAGTTCTCCTTGTAACATGGACACACACACACGCGCGCGCGCACGCACACACACACACACAGAAATAATATATATATATATAACTTTCAAAGAAAGAAAAAACTTAAACCGTCATTCCGTTTTGTTAAGTTTTTTTTATTTCTTTGAAAGTTAAATATTGCTCTGTATTTAATCTAATTTATTGATTATTATACATTGAGCTCTCTTTAGGGATTTATAAAAATCCTTGTATGAATATATGTTTGCACATGCAAGAGCATACACTATGGTTATTATAGAGGAAAAAAATAGAGGGGGAAATAATTATTTGTTTGTTCTGCTTATGATTAGTCTTTCGATCTCCAGTCAGTTTAAGATTGGTTTGGTTTCAAGTAAATGTTCTTTGTTGAGGGGGGGGGGCAAAAAGAAGCGAGTCAAACGCCTTATTCGCAGGCTACAACACTGTCGTCATCGTCGTCGTCTACCAGCATCCGAAGTCGCAACACTGTTACTGCCGTAATCTCACTTCTACTTATACTGTCGTTTCCCCTTATCACCCGGGCACATCAGTCGAACCTCGCGCCCGTGCACAATTCTCGTGCATTCGGATGGACGCGTGTAGGCCCCAACGTCCGGGCACCTGAATTGCACCTCGCGTCCACCCAGCGCCTAAATCTCATTTTTTTGCATTCCGGAGGACGCGGGTTCGACTCCGACAGGCAAGACACTCTCACTCTTTTTCCAAATGAGTACGGTGGTACTCGTTCTCCGTCACAGTTATACAGTGAGATTTTGAGGATCCCAGGTGGAATCATCCCTTACTACCAGTCATTTGGATATTATGGTGTGCTATTTGTTTGAAAATTGCATAGGCGAGAAACAGTCAGTAACCAAGCGCAATTGACTTCATGTCCACGCTACAATAACGAAAAGTAGTAACATAATGAACATCTATAAAAAGAATAATAATATTACATAAGTAATTTATTTTATCATTTTAAACATTAAATTCGCCCCAAAAATTACTAAACTGAAGGTTTGCTACTTACTCAAAATAAAACGTCTTATCAACATTTTAAAACACTTTTAACAGTTTCTTCTTAGAAATCAATAACAAAAAACATTAAATACACTATATACTGAAAAATTACTCGCATGTTTGTATTTCATATCATTGTAATGTCCCTCTTTCTGTTTAAAACACGCAGAAAAGAAACCTCGCTCTTTTACAAATTCAAATCTGATAATTTTAAATTTTTTCCGCCAAATATTTTGAAAGTATGGTAACCCAGAAATACAATATTTTCACAGTACAAATTCACTGACCATGATTGGAACTTTTTATGTGAAAATATTAAACAAGCTACTTTTAAGGAAAAAAGTCAAAATATCAAATTAAACATTACTGATAGTTGCTTTCATAATTTTATTAGTCAAACATTAAAAAAAAACAATCTAATAGATAAATAAAATTCATTTAAAATTATTGCTGTTCAATTTCCAGCATGACAATTTATATTTTCAGACTTGTAAAAAAAAAAAAAAAAATTAATGATAGTAAAGATTAGTGGACCACAAAAGAACATTAATTTAAATCACAGGTCCCGTATTTAAGCAATTAGTATTAAAAAATAGAAAAAGAATTATTTTTAATTAATATTCAAAAAGAAGATTATATTTCATATACATCAGAGTAATGAAAAAATCTTTAAAAAATTCTTAAAATTTTTTTCAAGTTTAATTTTTCGATCTTTAGTATATTTTTCTTCATTTTCCACTCGATTGAAAGAAAATATATTTTAATTGCCTTCATATCTTCGGTCTTTTCTATTTTTATTTATACAAAAAACTGAGTCAGCGCTGAATACCCAATATATATGTTCTACCCTAAAGGGCGTGGATGAAAGTTAACTGATCTGAAAAAAGAAATGTGAAAGTTTTTAAATAAAATGAATGAGGTATTATAACTTTCATTCATTAACATATCAACACTGAAAGTTTCATTAAAATCGGTTAATTCCCTGATTTTTGGTAATTTCTTTTTCTTTCAGGGAGTTGATAATAATACAATCAAATTGGACTTAAATGCTTGAATTTGTGGTATCAAAATTCAAACAAATAAAACATAATTAATCTAAGGGAGGTAACCAATATTAATCGATATGAATTATCTCCCTTGATTTCGTAATGTTTATGTACACTACATACGTTATCATCGGCATTGCAGTGTCGGAAGACTATAATATAGTTCTTGTGCCCCTGAAGTTACAGCGCCTCCTGTGACTGTGAAGTCCAATGTTTGAAAAACATTCTCAACCACAGATGTCGCATGTAAAAGCTGTCCCTGAAGACGTTGATGTACCAATGCTTTGTTGCCGCTACTTGTTTTCATAGTATTGCACCAAAAGTAATAATCTAAGGGAGGTAACCAATATTGATCAATTTAAGTTATCTCCCTTAGTTCATGCCAAGCTGTTGATTTTGTCATGTTTATGTAAAATTGTCGAAAAACAAATTTAACCCCTACGTTTGAAAAAGATTTACCAAAAATTAGGTAATTATCCGATTTTAATGAAATTTTCAGTGTTGATTTAGCAATGAATGAATTTTATAATGCATCATTTCAAAACTTTCTGTTTTTTTTCAGGTCACTTAACTTTGACCCCCTTTATTTTTGGGCCGCAAAGTATACCGGTGGAGTTATATAATTTCGAAACTAATTACAATATGAATAAAAAGACAAAAGACCGAAGGTGTGAATAGAAGAAAAACATTTTAAGGTTGATATCCTGGTAGAAAATAAATACCGAAAATCCGAAAATAAATTGAAAATAAAAACTAAAAAAATAATTTTTGGGGATCTTTTTTTTAAAACTCTTTTCGATAATCATTTATCTTATAAAAGAAAAAAATATACATCGATATTTGTTCTTTTTAAGGGGGTGGGCGCTAAACTTTCAGTAGAGTTTTCGACAAAAAATTGTTAGAATTCGATAATAAAGTAAAGTAGTTATTAAATAAATATATTTTAGAATCTAAAAATATAAACAATCTAAACTTAATATCATGATATTCATATTCTAAATGAATTTTATATATCAATTTATCATAGTAGAAATACCTAATTAAATCAGAAAGTTTTGAAATAAAATAACTGATGCATTATAAAATTCATTCATTGATAAATCAACACTGAAAATTTGATTAAAATCAGATAATTGCCTGAGTTTTGGTAAATTTATTTCAATCGGGAGGGTTAAATTTGTTTTGTAAACACGGAATTTACGGCAACTCTAGCGGCCATGTTAAAATATATTTGAGCAAAACTGAGCGAAAAAATAGTTTTAAATGTATTAAAAATGAATTACATGTGTAATATTATTTTGCTTTTTTTATACTGATGTTTACTACTTTTCGACTTAGACAAAAATTTGACCTTAGATAATTGATCTAATTAATTTTAATTCGTATTTAAAATGAAAAGCGGACGAAAAATTGGATATGCCTAATGTACACTTATGAAAGGTATATGTATGTGTGCATGTGTGTGTGTGTGTGTGTGTGTGTGTGTATTTGTGTGCGCGTGTTCTTGATAATTACGAAAACTAATTCTCACCAAATTTGGTTGAGTTCTACGACCTTGCTGCAAGGATTGTCCGGTATGTATCGTGGCCGAAGCAGTATAGTCTCTGACTATGCCTGCTGAAGTCCCGGTTTCGATTTCTGTCGGAGGGAAATCGTTAGTATACATCGCTGATGACACTTAATAAAGTCGAAACAGTCTGTACGATGTTATACACACCGAACGAATCTTTGCCGGGATTCACTTGTCAAGATTATTTTCTATAATTATTTTATGCGATATACGCATTGAAATTGCCTTCAAGCAAAAATATAAATAATGATATATACTTTATTCAACAATGATTCTAAAAAACAAACATCCAAAAATATTATTCAATTTTCCCTCTGTACTTAACAGAAATTAAAGTCTCCATCCATGGGAGGTTCAATTTCTGTCAGTAGTTCTTTATGTTTGTTTAATACTAGGTATGCCAACTTTTTGTCAGGGGAGATAACAATTTTTTTCTTCAATTTTTCCATTTTAAAAATATTACCAAAAATGAGTGAATTTCATTAAAATATATGAGTGGGGAATATCCCTCTTCAGGAAATACAGTCACTATATTATAAGGTCCGCTGACTGGGCATCCTATATTTGAATTTCGATGATAAAACTGTTTCATAAAATAAAGTAAATAATATCATATATTTTTTATTTTATTTTAAATTACTGTCCGCCATTTTATGCGTTTATTTTAGTATTAGACATAATACATAATATCTTCATTTTTTTAAATCACTTTCATTTGGATAACTGGCCATCGAAGCAATACCGCACATATTTTCCTGGTTTCGGGCAATCTTCATGTAACCGTGTAATCCCCACGTGGGACCCCAACTGAAAAAGATTTTTTTTTTAAATAAGAGAGGAAACAATAAAAGAATTCGGTCATTACAGTCAAGTGAAAATAATAAGAAAATGACAAAAAATTACTCATAAAATAAAAATAAGAACTTGGACAGTTTTCGATGCCGTTATAGTATGTGGCCTACCCGGTTTGTCAGATTCTTTTTAGATGAGGCTTGATGATTTGTAATTTTTAGATTTTTCTAACTGTTGTCCTAATCTTTATTCTTATATACACAACATTTCAATCAATGTACCCTCCAGCATTCTTCTGATGTTTCTTGTCGCCTTTGGAACCTTCTTGTCGAACTTTGGAGCCTTTATGTCGTAATCGGAAGACTTCACGAAACTTCGAACTGAATCATTTATTTAATCCATTGGGGTAGATTCTTCTTATTCCATTAGCCTTGACCGGGTACAAGTGTTAAGCTATATCAAGTATTCTATGTTACTTTCGCTTGTAGCCAGGACTGAACCTACAGTCTCCAGATGATTGTCACTTATTGGCATTTCAGTCTCGGAGGACTATAATAAAGTTTTTTGTGCCCCTGGAGTTACAGCGCCTCCTGTGACTGTGAAGTCCGATGTTTAAAAAACATTCTCGACCACAGATGTCGCATGTGAAGGCAATCCCTGAAGATGTTGATGTGCCGGTGTTTTGTTGCCGCTGGTTTCTTCTGGACCTCTTAGCTTCATGGTGTTGCGTCAGGGTGACTTCTGACATGAGCAATCCTCTACGGAGAGTCTGCCTCCACCGAGGGCGGTCCTGAGCCAAATTTTCCCAGCTGGAAGGAGCAATGCCAAAGCATCTGAGATCCTTCTTGCAGACGTCCTTGAATCGCAGCTGGGGGAGACCAATCTGTCTCTTAGAACTGTATTAACTCAACACTTATATCCGTTGCGCCATGTGTCCAATTGGACACAATGGATTAAATAAAGGGTTCAGTTCGAAGTTCAGTGAAGACTCCCGATTACGACCTGAAGGCTACTGAATTCAACAGAACGGTTCCCGAGTCCGAAAAGAAACATCTGAAGAAGTTCGGAAGGCTCATCGTCCGAAACGTTGTGTATATAATCATAAAGATAAGGACAACAGTCCGAATTAGGGTTCAGTTCAAGACAATCCGAATTTGGTTTGGTTTATTTATTTAACAGCTCATCAACATCTTATGGGTCATTTATGTATTCACCTACTCCTCCTCACCGCACGAACAGGATGTTACACAAGGTCAATTTTAAAGCGTAGTCCAACAGTTATGAATTCGGAGTTTTCCTTCTCCTAGATCCATTGGTTAAAGAGCCCAGTCAGTCCTACTATTTACTCAAAGCAGAGAGAAGAATAGTTGGATTCACACCTTTTCCAAAGGTATTAGCACTAAGTAAAATGCAACCAGCCTCGTCCAGGATTTGAACTCGTGCCATCGTGTCCATTTCCTACGACAATATCCACTACACCACGTGCGTTAAACTGCACCCAATAAAGTTCCAATTTTGGAGTTCTGGTGAATGTGAAGTACCCCTTCATCGCCATTACTCCCAGGCCCACTCTGACCCGGAGGGTAGTACCTATTAAGGTCATATTTATGGGTTAAATAGAAAAAAAGAGTTTGAAAAATTGAGTTTGAAAAAAAAAATTTAATACCATCAAGAATGAATAAAACAAAATGTCTTCGGCATAGAATAACCCCAAAAGGTTGTCATGCCGTAAAATCCAACCAACCAACCAACCAACCATGGGTAATTTCTGGCCGAAATTTGAAACACTAGTTTGATTTAATTTGGTTTGGTTTGGTTTATTTATTTAAAGACATATCAACACCTTATGGGTTATTTAATGCTCAAGGCTGATTAATTTCTACATTTTTGATTAGGTTAAACCCATTATAGGGGGGGGGGCGATTTAACTGATTGATAGTCAATGTTCCGGGTTCAATACCAGTCCACGCCAACTCAACGTATGAGTACCAAAGCTTGGGAATTTTCTCGATTTGTTTAGCCATACATTTAATAGGTATTCCCGCCTAATTCATTATTAATTGATTAATTTTCTAAATTAGGTACGACTCCAATTAAGCACTCATTCTCCAAAAAATTATCGGCAAAAAGCCATTCTAAACAAACCTTGTATATATATATATATATATAGGGTGTTTGGGATAAATTTGACATATTCATATTTGGTTATTTTTCTCCGTAGGTTGGAGGCATTGACGCACACTACGCATGGATGACTGGAACCCACCTGAATCACGGAAGAGAATAACTTGTATCATGATGATCTGCACCGGCCATCAAAATAAGGAGATTATAGTTGCTGCCCAATGCTCCCTGAACACTGTAAAAAACAATCAGGCATGAACTGGAGAATTGCAATGGAGACTACAAGGCTGTGACTAGAAGAAAGCAACATAACAGACGATCTGATTGAGTTTGTACAGCAAAATTCCTCGCTTTTATTCAGAGAGGGTATCAGTCCCAATGTTTGGCATCCAAACTCCCCAGATCTTAACTCCATGGATTATTATGTATGGGGTGCTGTTGAGAAAGACACCAATCTCCGAGCCAGTACTACAAAAGCCCAGTTAATAGACAGAATTAAGCTAGTTTTTGAGAACCTGTACCATCAGCTTGTTCCATGTTCCGGAGCAAGATTGAGGCTGTGATCGACGCTAATGGCGGTTATTTTGAATGAAACTTGTTGACATTAGTGTAATTTCCGTACCTGTTGAATTTCTTAATAATCCATTAAATTTTGTAGTTACCAAGTACTTTTTCTTTTTCCTTATGAAACTGTCAAATTTATCCTGAACACGCTGTATATAATATTTCCGTTAAATTCTGATGTTAGATTTTGCCATGACAGAGACACCAAACACTGGAAAATCAACTTTTTCGTGAGCTGAATGAAAGCGGAAGTGCTCTTTTAAAAGCCTCATTAGAGACACCAGTTATTTTTGAAAATCGTGAAAATTTTACTTTTAGACTGGTTTGCTTGACATATTCGTGTGAACATTTACGCTCGTGCACACACACACACAGAATGCAGATTCTACACACAACTCAGCCATATCTTCTTGGCAGATGCCCACTACACTGCCTGTCACAACAAAGTATGTAAAACTGGAAAATCTGCGAGCAACACACAGAGTACATCTGGGAACACGAACCTCCACCGATAACATCAAACATGAAGGTGACTTCTACGATAGAGTTATTCAGGCAGGTAGAATAATGGAGATTAGGTCTCTTTGTCTGTAACCAAAACTACGTCACTGCATACGTCATATTATCCATTATCCAAAATTATAACAGAAAAGAAATACACTCAAAATTTGATTATGCAGTCTTAGACGATCCTCATTGTTTTTCTTTAAACAAGTTTTAATATAATAAACATATCCGGTATTTATATATCTACATACAGTTTGTTTTATTTTAATATATATTTATATATCAGAACTAAGTTTACATTTCATATTGTCTTATTTCTTTTTCTCCTTTAATAAATTTGGTGATTTTACTTATTCATGCTCCAAACTCTCTGATATTGAATTTTATCCCCCTCCCTCAGGCAATATCTTTTAAAAATTAATTTTTATACCGCCCGGAGGGAGTTTTTTGCTAGTATAAAAGACGATACCATCAAACCAGATATTGTGATTTGGAATAAATATGAAAAGACTATTTATTATTGATGCAGCTGTCCCAAATGATCTGGGCCTCAATATGTTATATATCCCCTTATATTGGGTATATAAATGAGAGAGAGAGAGAGAGAGAGAGAGAGAGAGAGAGAGAGAGAGAGAGAGAGAGAGAGAGAGAGAGGGACAATGATGAGGGGATGAAGAATTGGTTCTTACTTTTTTTCTGCTTGTCATCTTCTCTGGGCTGATTCTACTTCTTGTAGGTGTCTCTCATCTCAATTGGATTAATCAATACGCAAGACTTTGTTGTTTTCTTTTTCTCAGAGTGGACCTGGGAGTAATGGTAATGAAGAGGTACTCCACATTCCACAGAGCTCCAGAACTAGAGTTCAACGTTATACCCAGGATAATAAGACCCTCAGTCACTACCTTCTAGCATATATATGATAAAAATGGTTCGGGCTTGTAATAAGTTCTAGGGCTTGATGTGACCTCACCTACCACCCATCTACCCTAAGTAAGGGCCAAAGTGGAGTGTCAGTTAATTTTATTACAAATTGGCTCATGCTCCGACAGCTTAAAAGCGCATGTCTGAATGTCTGCCTCGAGGCATATCATATATATTACTCATCAATTGTCTGCTTCTAGGCAACTTATCCAGAATATCATAGTTTCATAAGTATCAATATCTTAAATAGTATTAAAAAGAATTGAAGTTATCTATTTCTTTTGTAGGCTCTTTGTATGCCTGAGAAGTTTTATCGTCTGTAAAAATAGATAAATTGTAATATCCCATACCTGTTCTTCACTATCCAGTAGTCTTGTCCATTTTCACTTCCGTAACCTACGATCAAGATTCCATGAGTAACGGCTTTGGCACATTTATCACTTTGGTAGACACCATTTTTGTAGAGATGAAAAGTATTTTCTTTAGAGTAAATGCCAGCTGAGACAGGACCAACACGGGCTACAGCATATTGCAAGCAATCTTCACAGGATTGTTCAATTATTTCATAATTAGATACATTCGCGACAACATTAGAAGCGTTGAAACGGCATATTCCATTCTGTAAAGAAAAAAAAATGAGATAAATTACCTACTTGGACGAGCGGAAATAATTGCTCACTAGCAGGATCTGTGGAAATACCACGGTATGATGATTTAATTATTACAACGTTTGATATGTTTACGAGTGGTCTACGAGCGGTCTACGAGCGATACCTCGTCTCATGCTCCACGGGGGGTTCGAAACAAGACGGCGACGGCAAAATCCCGCCTGTCGCGGATGTCAAGTCGGTTGGCCCGTTCGCGCACGCCACCGCGTATGCAACGACAAGCCACGCCCTACGGAGACGGCGAACTGCCCCGCCGAACGCAACAGCTATTAGCGACAGACGACCGCTATGGCAGGGTCCAGCGGTTCTGGCTTAGAGGCTTTCAGCCGTTATCGCGAGAAGGCAGCTTGGCACCGCCGCTCGGTCGAGCGAGCACGCGAACCGTTGCTCCGATCCCGCGGTTCCTCTCGTACTGGACGGGATAACCGTGGCCACGACCGACGTAACACACGTGCCGATCGGTAGGATAAAACTAAACTTTTCCATTCGGTAAAGAAAAAAAAAATGAGATAAAATTACCTACTTGGACGAGCGGAAATAATTTCTCACTAGCAGGACCTGTGGAAATACCACAGTATGATGATTTAATTATTACAACGTTTGATATGTTTACTTAAGAGCTATTGCGAAATAGTTGAATATGTAAGTCGTCGGGATGGTCTGAAGTCAGTATCAGCCAGGCAGCGAAGGAGTATCCCCTTTTCAATAGCGCTAGACCGAAGAGATTGTTTATGGAGTCTGAGACGGAGTGGCACACCTACCATCAGCTCCTTACTTTACCACACAGATCCCTGTGCTACGCATGCGCTGAGTTGGCGGTATCGAACCTGGAACGTGTGGTTCCTAGACGGTCTACCGACTGAGCTAAATCGACTCTTGTTGAATATGTAAAAGTATAATAATTTTGATTTTACTCTCTCTCACTTTCTTTCTTTCTTTCTTTTTTTCTTTTTTTCTTTCTTTCTTTTCAAAGTTATAATATCAAGTATTCCAATCTAATACAAATAATTTGTTTGCAGTTGTATGATTTCAAGTATTCCTATCTAATTCTAATTATATGATTTCAAGTAATTATTTCTACTAGCAGAACCTGTGGATATACCACAGTATGTCAATTTAATCATTACAACGTTTGATATGTTTACTTAAGAGCTATTGCGAAATTGTTGAATATGTAAACATATGATGTTCGATTGAAACGGATTAGCGTTATCGCTTTCGCGTGCTCACCCCATATCTCTGTCTTTCCATTACTTTCTTTCTTTTTTTCAATCAAGGAAAGGAAGAGAGAGAGAGAGAGAGAGAGAGAGAGAGAGAGAGAGAGAGAGAGAGAGAGAGGGGGGGGTTATCGAGAGCGATAACGCTAATTTATTTCAATAAAATATAATGAAAAGATGAAAAGAAGGAAAGAAAGAAAAAAAGAGTATGAAAGAGCTAAATCAAGATTATTATACTTTTTATATATTGAGGTATATAGCAATAGCTCTTAAGTAAACATATCAAAAGTAGTAATAATTAAATCATCATACTGTGATATATCCATAGGTCCTGCTACTCTCTTTATAAATATATGCAAAAGATTTGTATTATTTGAATTTTTCGGACAGTAGTTCTCATCTTTATTGTTACTAGCAAATATATGCACCCTCCGGGTGCAAGTATTTAAGTTTTAATGTAATAGAATATATTAAATTAGAAAGGCTAATGAAACTAAATAAGAATGCAGATAAAATAATTTGAAACAGAGGGGTGTATAATCGAAAAAAACAACTGAAACTTACACTTCTATCACTCTCGTCTTTCATTACTAAATTTTCCCAATTTAATAACTTAGTTAAAATAGGAAGTAAAGAATAAAATCAGAATTATTTATTTTCGTTAATCGATTTCTTTTAAGATTTATTGAAGAGATTTTTGATCATATTCATTAAGATAAAACCATACGATTAAAAAATCAATAATACTAAGCACATATTTATTAAAATCAAATTTTTAATTTCAATATGCAAATAAGCCTTCCTGTTCACACTGTAAACTGCTATTTTAGTGTATATATAAATACAATTGCATATTATCCATTTGTAGATATGATTAACAGTATTAATAATGTAAAACAATTTTATTAATAATTGAGGTTTAAATAAAAAATAAAATCATGGAGAATGTGACGTAAATAACAAAGGGAATTGTGACTTGAGTAATGATATAGTTTCGGTTACAGACAGAAAAGCAAACAATCTCCATTATAATAAGATATGCACAATATTTTAGACAAGGTGCTCTCCAACCTTCTTCAGGTGTTTCTTGTCGAACTCGAGAATCTTCATTTCGGAATCAAGAGTTTTCACGGAACTTCAAACCGACCCCTTTATCTAATCCATTGGGGTAGATTGTTCTCATTCCGTTAAGCATAAGCATAACCGGGTGCATGTGTTAAACCATTTTACGTAGTCTATGTTGTTTTCACCTGTAGTCAGGATCGAACCTACAACCTCCAGATGACTATCACATAGAACTGTATTAATACAACACATTGCTGGAATATTTTGGTGATATAAGCCGTGCTGCGGTCCACCACTTAAATTTATAGACTAAGCGAGGTCACGTGGTTTCTTTTCTTTCTTTTGGAAGTATGTCGCAGACGACGATGGCGTCACTCCATATCTTCAGTTGTGGACCCTCCAAATCAACAGCCCGAATACGTGGTTGGTTAACAACTTAATCGTTGATATTGACAGACGTCCATTTGCAATCATTGACGAAGGAACTGCAAGACTGAGGAGCACCAAGGATCAACCAAAGGATTATTCACTAAGGATCACGCTCTGCTTAACATAAAGGATCTCCACTGGACAGCTCTCTTGCTGAAAGCGTAAAGGGTGGCCACAAAAGTCGTAGCACACACATTCGACTAAATAAAGGATTCGGTTCGAAGTTCCATGAAGGCTCCCGATTCTGAGATGCCCCCCCCCGAGTCCGACGAGGTTTCCGACGAGCTCAACAAGAAACACCTGAAGAAGACCGTGAGCACTTCGCCCGAAACGTTGTGTATATAACAATCAAGATGTAGACAACAGCCCGAAAAATCTAAATAATTCCAGAACACCCTTGTTAGGGTTTAATTCTAGACAATCCGAATTTGGTTTGGTTTATTTATTTAACAACACTTCAGTATCTTATGGGTAATTCATATATTTATCTAAACCCTCTGCATCAGTCAAAAAAATCTAAATTATACAAATTATCCAGCTTCATCTGTCAAAATTAGACATATAGATTTATTTTCATTTTTAATTTTTAAATCCCGGGCAACGCCAAGTAGCTCTGCTAGTATGAGTTATAATGAAATATACCACATTCTCTCTCTCACCCATCTGGTCTGACAATATATATATATATATATATATATATATATATATATATAATATATAGGGTCATCCACAGACACGTGTTTCGACTTATCAAGTCTCTTCAGTGTGGCTAGACATTTTGTAAGCTACCTATAGCCGGAATTGAACTCCGGTCGGTTGGCTGTCACTCTGGCTCCTTAACCATTAGGCTGTCTTCCCTTACAGAATGGGAAGGGGATTTTAACTTTTAATACACATCGCTTTGTGTGTAAAGGCCGTCACAGAGTGCTCCATTCATATATATATATATATATATAGTGAGCACGGCATTATGCTGGTCTGGCTTCGAGGATTAGTAGCGTGCCTCATTATTCCTTGTCTGTTTCATGGTATCTCTTTGAAATAAACCCCTCAATCTTAAATCTACGAACGTGTTGACTGATTCTTTCATTCTTTCACTCGACTACAACCTTGTCTAATTGTATCCCTTTTAAGGACACAACAGTATATATATAAAATACCCCCACCCCTGAAATTTGAAGAGACTTACTTTGCCTTCGAAATTGTAGTTTTCCTCGAGTTCGATCCCGCCCAGTTTCTGAATACATTCAAAAGCGATGTTCATCGAACCCCCACCACAGCCATTTTCATCTACAAAATAAACAAGAAAAAGAATATATATATATATATATATATATATATATATATATATTGATACTCGTGATCATAAGATCGTTATCAATTTGCAACAACATCTGGTTAAAAATGAGACCGTCCAAATCGTCCAAGATCAAATGCAAAAATATAAATCCGGATTATTTGGTGCTGTCGTCACCTCACGGAAATAATGGACCATTCCGTTTTTTTATTATAAAAGGGGAAAAATGACATGCTACACAGAAAAAATATAATAAGAAAGAAAATAGGGGAAAGATATAGAGAGGGGTTAGCGCGCGGAGACGATAACGCTAATCTATTTTAATCGAACGTAATCAAAAGATGAAAAGAAGGAAAGAAAGAAAGGAAAAAGAGCAAGAGAAAGTTAAATTAATAATAATTATTATACTTTTTACATATTGAACTATTTAGTAATAGCTCTTAAGTAAACATATCAAACGCTGTAATAATTAAACAATCATACTGTGGTATATCCACAGGTCCTGCTAGCCAACGAAGAATACGGTTCATAGCCATGATGAAATTCCAAATGGTTGAGTTGTTTATAATTAAAAATAAATAAAATATTTTTTTTAGAATAAAAGCAAAGTTTGAAGGCAATAATGGTCATTTTCTATACTTTTACAATATAAGCAATTAAGAAAGAACCCATACTAGGAAATAATGGCCTTTATAGAGAGCGTGAGCGCGCGGAGGCGATTACGCTAATCTATTTCAATCATACTGCGGTATATCCACAGGACCTGCTAGTGTAAGATTTGTTATCAAGACAAAATCCATGATGGACAAAATGCTCTATGGCTTTATTGAAAAATTAGAGTTAGAATCTGTACCCAAGAGCAATTACCGAACCTCCACGTAGGAACTGGATACGGCGATACAAGTTCAAATCCAGGACGAGGCAGTTTGCATTTCGCATAGCGCTAATCCTTTCTCATATTAACACTATGGGAAATGCAAACTGGCTCATCATGCGCCTCCACATTGTATAAGTGAATTTTATTCTAGAGGCTTGATAACAATATGACGGTTTATATAGGATTTAAGATTCATGATTTTGTTGCATAATCTATGCAGTTACATAGATCATTGTCAACCCCCTGTATTTCTGAAGGGATGGCTCCTTTTCATATCACGGGCAGGACTTTCCATGGAATATTACAGAATGCCCGCGAAATACGTGAAGTCACGTGGGACCAAGTTAACCAGTCAGTTCCAGCTTGGACGTCAGGCAGAAAATATGTCTTCATTAGCTGGTCTCAAATGCACACGCACGTTGTGTTAGTTAGAAGAAGAAGTTTAAGTAATAAAAGTTTAAAGAAATAATATGGTGTTGTTGCTTAATGAATGTCTTGGCAAAAAGACTGACCAAGAAGAAGGAATGCATCAAAGACGGACAGCCAACAAGAATCTAGAAATAGAATTCAACATGGAGAGAAAGAATAGAAACGACTAGAGATCACCAAATGGCTAAAGAAGCAAGTAATGCAAAATGCATATGCATCTCTCTGTCAATCTGTGTCTATCTCTCTCCCCCCTCTCCAGTATGTAACAATTTAACTTGAAGTGGCTACCTTGCCTTGTTTATTGCAAAGCATCCAATATTTAAAAAGATTAAAAGAAGAAAAAATGACTTACGGCAGCAGTCAATAAGTTCTTGTTCAGAAAAAGAGACCAATTCGCCGGTGTTTTTGAAGTGTTGACCTTCTAAAGCACCTGTTGCTGAAAAAGCCCAACAACCACCACAATCACCCTATAAAACATTGAGATGAATAATTAATTATAACCAATAAACACAAGTCACACACACACACACACACACACACACACACACACACACACATATATATATACTAGGTGTGTAAAAAAGTATCGAGATTTTTTGTATTTTTTGACACACCTTGTATTCTGAAAAAATAACTTTCAATTCATTTTTCATTTCTATCTTGGTAACTATACACCTTTAGACTTAGTACTGTTTTGAAACACCTTGTATTCTGAAAAAAAAAAATTAATGAATGGAACGTTATTTTTTCAGAATACAAAGTGTGTCAAAGTACAAAAAATCTCGATACTTTTTTGACACACCTTGAATATATATATATATATTATATACAGGTTGATTGTAAAGTAACTCTTATTTTGAAAATTTTGTAATTTACTTCTGAATCATTATTTTTTTTACAAAAATGAATATGAGACATTGCACTTTTGCAAAGAGAATAAAGTGTCATAAAAATATATATTTCTTAAAAAACCATAATCAGTATTATCAACAATAGCAAAAGTTCATTATACAAGAAATTTATTCAATCCTTGGATTCTGAAACACCCAGAAATAAAATCTAAAATTTCTATAAAAAGCTGAATTTCTTCTAAACCAAAAATACCAGGATTTTATTATTTCCACCGGAATCCAAACGGATATGATTAGCTATTATTCATTATCAAACTCTTTAATATTAAAACCCCTAAAAAATAAAACACACACACACACACACACACACACACATATATATATATATATATATATATATATATATATATATATATATATAATGAAATTTGATAATTTGCTTTTGAAGCATTGTTATGTAAAGTATATTATTATTTATATTCTTTTGAAGGCAATTACAATGCGTATATCGTATAAAATTTGATAATTATTGAAAATAATCATGACCAGCGAATAACGTGCGCGACGTGGAACACCGTATAGCTGTTTCAACTTTATTAAGTCTCATCAGCGGTGCATACTTCTGAAATGATTAGACCAGTTCATATACCTCGGCAGCAATATCCCATCTACTGAAAAGTTTTTATAAAGATTTTAAAAAATATATATCTTGGATTAAAAAAAAAACTAGAAAAAAAACAACAAATTTGATTTTGAAATCAGTTACCTGGTTTTTAACTTCAGTGACGTAACCTTTCTCTCTCCAATCAACTTCCGCCGGAAGTTCTTCGATATTCGATTTGATGGACGAGGATATGGAGTCTTGAAGTCTGACCTCTTGATGCATCACACTACCCATAATTTCTGTAAATTCCTTGTGAGTCTTTAAAGAAGAAATGTAAATGTTTGCGGTTGGATAAAAAATAAGTTTTTAATACAGTGGTACTTTGACTTACGAGTTTAATTCGTTCCGCTGGTAATTCAATTTTCTCGTATATCAAATCACATTTCCCCATTGAAATAAACTCAAATGCCATTAATCCCTACCAGCTCCCCCTTAAATGCCGTAATATGTTTTGTTACGTTTTTTTTAAAACTAGTACAGCATTTTATAAAAACATAATAAAATAGAATGTAATGAATTATATGCTGTATTATGTTTTAATGTTTCTTTTTCTTTTTACAAATAATATTGTTTTGGTGTAATAAACTAGGAAACTTAAATGTTTTTATTGAATTTATTAACATAATCGTATCTGATGCTCGCCCGTATCTCAAATTTTATCTCACAACACAGAGTAAAAAATCGACAGTGTAATAAGTAATTGAGAGTTACCTCCCCTATTTTATGATTACCTCCCCTTTGGAGAACACCCTAAGGAATACTAGGCTATATAAACTCTCAATAAGTATACCAATTATTATAAGTAAAATAAACTTTCCAAAGTCTATCGGTGTTATCGTTTGTCATTATACAGAGTAAGTAAAAAAAAAGTAAAGTCGTTGGGGCGGCCTAATGTCGGTATCAGCCAGACAGCGAGGGAGTCTATCCCTTTTTCACTAGTGCTAGACCAAGGAGATTATTTTAGCGTCTGAGGTGGAGCGCCACACCTACCATCAGCTCCTTACCTTACCACACAGATCCCTGTACTACTCATACGCTGAGTTGGCGAGGGACGGCATCGAACTAAGAACCTTGTGGTTTCTAGCCGAATGCTCTACCGACTGAGCTAACCCGGCCCTGAATACAGAGTAATAGTTATTAAAAAACTCGTAATTTTGGCCACTTGCAAATTATGGTACAACTATATTTTGGTTCGGCCATGTTACAATAAAACAAACCATTGAATATTTAATTTTTTTATTTTATCTTATTTTTATGTATCCCAGACCAACAATCAAACGCGCAGAGATTTTTGCTATTGGGACGAGAGACACCACACGTTTTACTTCTCCCAGCACTCTTCAAAATCTGATTTTCTAAATTAACTTCCCACGTTCACACTTGCGAATCAGAGAAGAATTCAATATAGGGGTAAAATCATGTCACTCACATTCCATGTATCTTTCCACTAAACCGCTAGTTTTGAATCTATGCTACACTTACTGTACATAATTAATAGGCTACCTATCAATCATGCAGCATCAGATTACTTACGTAACTTTCTATTTCTAAATGGTTACCCACCAAAGTACTGGACAGACCCAAAGCCTTAAGGTTAATCTAAGAATCACTTACCATATCAGCATATTCATTTATCCCCAGCCAGTAGGTATAAATGCCCTGGTCAGCTCTTCGGTTATGTTCCTCAATAAAGTAAATATTATTCTCCCAGTTAAGACGCCTGAAAAAAAAAAGTTGATAATAATAATAATAATAATAATAATAATAATAATAATAATAATAATAATATTTTTTTGTAATAATTTCCTCATATTTGTCGGTTCATTTGCTTTTGTAATATGTTTTAAAGTTGTAAAGAGACTTTATGGACACCCTGTATATGTTATAGACATATTTATATAACACACACACACACACACACACACACACACACACACACACACACACACACACATACACACACACACACATATATATATATATATATATATATATATATATTTATATATATATATACATATATAATATATATATATACTGAAAATTAGACTCATCAGATATACCAACAAAGAAGCATACGTGGACTCAACAACAATATATATATATATATATATATATATATATATATATATATATATATATATATATATATATATAAGACTTCCTGAAAGAAAAGATTTAAGAGCCAAGAACATTAATTTACAAACCTTTGAAACTCATTTTCGTGTCCTTCGTAATCCTTTTTGAAGTTTTTCTTAAACAGGACCCAATGATCGTTTAAACTTGAATTGATAGAAGGAACAGAAGTGCTAACATGGATCAAAGCAAAGATGATGCTCAGAATTACTTTCATCTGGAAGCATAAAACAAAAAACAAAACAAAACAAAGAAAACCCTCTCAAAGCATGGTAAAATATATATTTGCTAGTTTGATTGGTTGGTTGGATTTTATGGCATGTCAACCGTTGTTGGGTTATTTTATACTGAAGACATTTTGTTTTATTCATTCTTGATGGTTGCTCAATATTTTTTAAAACTCAATTTTCTTTCAAACACATTTTTCTCAAATTTACTTTTCCTATTTAACCCGTAGATAGGGTCCTAACAGATACTACCATTCCGGGCCAGAGTGGACCTGGGAGTAATGGCGATAAAGTGGTACTCCACATTCCCCAGAGTTCCAGAATTGGAACTCCCCTACTAGATGCAGTTTAATGTCATATGCAGAGCACTAAGACCTCAAGCCACCGCATTCTAGAACGTATATGATAAAAAAGGTATAGGAAGCGCGTGGTATAATGGTTAAAGTCATGGGAAATGGACTCGTCGCCCCGAGTTCAAATCCTGGATGTGGTAATTGCATTTCACTTAGCGCTAATACCCTTGGGAAAGGTATGAATCCTACTCTCCCTCCAGCTATGGATAAATAGTAGGGCAGACTGGGCTCTTTAACCTTGGTTAGGCAACCAGTCTAGGAGAAGGAAAACTCTGAATTCAAAACCTGTTGAACTCCGCTTAAGAAATTGACCTTGTGTCACATCCGGCTCATGCGGAGGGGTTGGTAAATATATATATGATAAAAAAGGTTGGGGGGGGGCTAGCCATAAGGGAAATAGGATTGGGACAATCATATTGATTCTAGAGCTTACGAGACCAGACGAGGGGGAGTTCTCAGAGCACCCATCTAGCCAAATAAGGGCCAAAGGGAAGTGTTTGATGTCATCAACGACTCAGCCACCAGGATTCCATCTTTAAACATCACAGTTCACCACCTACGGCCAATAGGTGGCCCCATTGGGGAGGGGTGATTTTAAAAGTTCAGTCGGTGTATTCTACTGCCCCTGCCGACAGGGCGAACACTTGCTGGTCTAAATTAGTAACATAGCAATTATTTATACTGCATTTCAAATTATTAACAAGATGACACTTTTCTATCCTATCCAAAAACTATTGGTTGAAATTTAACGAAATTATCAGGGAATGATGACAACACACATATATATATTAATGGAGGCGCGTGGTCTAATGGTTAGAGTAATAGGAAATGGACTCGTCGATCCGAGTTCAATTCCTGGACGAAGCTGTTTGAATTTCACATAGCGCTAATACCCTTGGGAAAGGTATGAATCCAATTCTCCCTCCAGCTATGGATAAATAGCAGGGCAGACTGGGTTCTATAACCTTGGCTAGGTATCCAGTCTAGGAAAAGGAAAACTCTGAATTCAAAACCTGCTAAACTCCGCTTAAGAAATTGACCTTGTGTCGCATCCTGCTCGTGCGGAGAGGTTGGTAAATATATATATATATACATGTACTCCGTAAAGATTATAAGAAAAGGAACAGAAGTTGCGATCATTCACTTAATTTACCTAAATTATTAACGAATCAAACTGTTAGCTAGGTTTAATAAAAAAACATTTAAAAAAAGAAGAAAATAACAATTTAATTGCTTGATTTACAGATTTTTATGGATACATACAGTAACTAAGATGGAATTCAATCTAAATAAAAACGTAAACAGATTTCAAAAATGATATTGGAGTTGGTTAATATGAGATATATGATTCCTTTTTTGTAATGACTTGGAAAAGGCCCTGGTCTATCGAACATGTCAATTTCTGAATTTCCTCTGATGTAATTTCACGTGATGCGTTGACTATTTCCCGCTACAAATCATCCTTGCTTCTAAATCGGCGTCCATTCTCATAAACCTGTCGTTTCTGAACGCTCCACAAACTTTCAGTTGGGCCCAAGTCTGGATAATTAGTCGGCCAGTTCATATTCCGAGGTCAACAGAAGCCTAATTTAAGATATAATGCACCAGTTATTTTATTGAAAAACTTTTACATTTTTTTAAAGTTCAGTTAACTTTGAACCATGCATCTGTAAGAATCTGTGTTACGCCTCAAAGATACGTGGTTCAAAGTTAACTGATCCGAAGAAGTGTAAAAGTTTTTAAATAAAATAAGTGGTGTATTATATCTTTTATTCACTAATCAACACTGAAAATTTCATTAAATTCGGGAATTCTCTTTCTTTCGGCGGAATTTAGGTCCGTTAAGTTCGATTTAACCATAATATCTTTCTCAGAAGGGGTCAAGTCACATTTGGGAATCACAGTTGCACGCACGATCATAATGATACTGGAACACTTCTATATCGTGTTGATATTTCAAATGGTCACCGTTTTTTTCCTGTTGCGCATAACAATACAGCTTTTATACAGCCTACGTATATATCGATTCCCATGATACTATGAAAGTTTCATTAATTTCCAAACAGTCATTTTTGGAGAAAAAAAGTCACCTTGTTAATAATTTGAAACACAGTGTATAACTGTGTTCAAACGAATGATTAGAGACGAATAAAAAATAGCAATTAAAAAAAAATAAGGCAATGGAATGCAACCATACAAGTATGTGCAAACAAATTATTATTATTAAATAGAATTATTAATATGAGATAGAAATTCTTGTGACCATTTAATTGTATGAAAATTATTTGTATTAAGAATACTTACTTGAAACTATAATTCTTTACTAAGGATTATTATTATCATTTACTTGAAACGATAAACCAGAATTGAAACCTAATATGACTATTATACAAGTTAGATGCTCTAAAAAGTTCTAAAATTAAAAGGTTGAAAGGAAAATAGAAGCTAAAAAAATAACGCATGTTCTATATATAGTTCCCCTAATACTTTTATGAAATATATTAAAAACATAATGTGATAAGATTCAGATATTTGGTTTATAAAGAAAGACGATACACTATTTAAATCAAATATCAACATGGACTTTTTGGCTTTATTTTGATTTTTTTTAAAGAAACGTGAAATGGTAAGGTAGCATATCCATTTCTTGAATTCTCTCTCTCTCTCTCTCCCCCCCACTCTCTCTCTCTCTCTCTCTCTCTCTCTCTCTCTCTCTCTCTCTCTATATATATATATATATATATATATATATATATATGAAAAATAGATGGAAATTAATCCGACAGTATGAAATTTAACATTTTTGAAAAAACAAATGATGTTATATAACTGCTGACAGATATCTGTTTCGCCCAGCTCAATTTTTTCCCCGTCTTTCTCTCATATGTTGCTCTTGATGATGACCGATCTATCGAGTTGGTCGAAACAGAGTTCTGTCAGCAATTATATAACATCATTTGTTTTTTAAAAAATGTTAAATTTCATATATATATATATATTATATATATATATATATATATATATATATATATATATATATTTCCTGTGGTATGCAGAATGATCAGATATAAATGTGAAATTGTGCTCACCACATGAAACTTCAAGTAATGGACTTTTAGTTTTCATAATATATATATATATATATATATATATATATATATATATATATTATGGTGCTTTGACTTATATGTATGTACATGCACACACACACACACACACACACACACACACACACACATATATATATATGTATAAATATATTCATATATATAATTGTACCTTGAGTTACGAGCGTCTCAACTTGATAATGTTGATAACCTGTTACACGGTCGATTTTTTGCTTTGTGTTGAGAGCCCTAATTTAAGGTACGAGTGAGTTTCAGATCTGCTTATATTAATAAGTTCGCTTAGTTTCAAAATCTATTATGTCTCCTCCCAAAATATCCATAAAAAATAAACATTAAAACATATTACAGCACATAATTCATTACATTCTATTGTATTGTTTTTACACAATACTGTGCTATTTTTCTTATTTAAAAGAAAAAAAAAATAATAAAAAATTCGTGTTTTTGGGTGGACTAGAACTGATTGATGGCATTTGAGTTTATTCCAATGGGGAAAATTGATTTGATATACGAGGAATTTGAGTTACGAGCAGAACAAAGGAAATTCGTAAGTCTAGGTATCTATGTGTATATATCTTATTATAATGGAGATTGTGTGTTTTTCTGACTGTAACCGAAACTAAATCACTACTCAAGTTACAGTTCCCTTAGTAATTGATGCCACATTTACCATGAATTTATCCTTATCTTTACCTCAATTATTAATAAAATTGTTTTACATTATTTATACTGTTAACCATATCTACATAATAATAACATGCAATTGTATTTATATATACAACAAAATAGCGGTTTACAGTGTGAACGGGAAGGCTAATTTGCATATTGATATTAAAAATGTAATTTTAATAAATATATGCTTAGTATTATTGGTTTCTAACTGTTTGGTTTTATTTTAATGAATATTAGCAAACATCTCTTCAATTAATCTTAAATGAAATCAATTAACAAGAAAAGATAACTGTAATTTTATTCTTTACTTCCTCTTTTAACTAAATAGTTAAATCAGAAAAAATAACAATGAAAGACGAGAGAGATAGAAGAGTAAGTTTCAGTTGTTCTAATTTTCGATTATATCCCCCTCTGTTTCAAATCTTTTTATCTGCATTCTTATTTAGTTTCATTAGCCTTTCTAATTTAATGCGATATTTCATTACATTAAAAGTTAAATACTTGCACCCGGAGGGTGCATATATTTGCTAGTTTAAATAATATAGAAATAGATAAAAATTCAATAAACTGTACACATTATTGTAAGTATTATTTTTTTTTAGAATCAAAAATAAATTTAAATTAAATTTTACCTACCTTTAATTTTTTGTATGATTTTTACACCCGGTGTAGATGAAGAAAATACAACCATTGAATTTAATACATATCATCAGAGCTGGTGTATTTTGGTCATGACTGCTCGCTAAGTCAATGCATTTCTCATAATTTTACGAGTTTTATGAATTATCCGAATTTTAATAAGATTTTTTACCCTATTGACTCAGCCCTGTAATTTCTCCAGATCGTAACAGGCAAGCGTAATCAAGAATCGAACACAGATTATAATGACAGAAATTCACTAAACTTAACCGAATAGAGTGAGACACCCAGTTAGAACCGAATTCCCTATAATAGCAAATAAAGTCTCTTGTCGGACAAATTTCCTAACTTCCGTTTTGTGACAGGTGCGTCAACTAAATTGTGATACAGTTATGAATGTTTGCTTCTTCCTGACATGTATGGCCCAATTGTGTCATTGTTTTGATAACAAAATTACTTTGAATAAAATATCCCTAAATATTGACAAAAGATGTGTCGGTTATTGAACTATTAGGAATTCTATCTATTTATTTATACGAGTTGAAGTACTCGGCATTAGTAGGGGTAAAAGTAATCATGTTATTGAGAAAATTCTATCGTCTACTTAAAAAAGAAGCGAGTGCGTTTTTTTTTTTTTTTTTTTTTTTTTTGGTGGCGGTGTACATTTTATTTACCTCGTACTCCACTTGTACAAGGTTAGGCACAAATGCCCTATTAACGTGGGACCGCCCACAAACCGAAGCTCATGGGTGGCGGGTGAAAAATTGCGTCGATCCCGTCGGCATTCCCCCTTAAGGCGGCGCCTCAGGCGCTGGGCAATAAACCCAGCCTTGCCCCTTTAAATCAACGGGGGCAGGTATTGCCTGAGGGATAGCCCCCTGGAATCGAAATATTAACTTGTAAAGATCCAGGGCCGATGCCACTGGACCCCCACCCCGTTGGGCAGGTATACATACCTACTATTGTACTAACTTAAATTATGTCCCAGAACTAGATTCTCACTTCTGAAGACAGTTTCGTATCATTGCAGGACAGGTTTTCTGAAAACCACTCCTTTTA
>CM042142.1:15978177-15988177 GCA_023376005.1 Doryteuthis pealeii
GAAAGAAAGAAAAAAGAAGAGAGAAAAAAGGAGCAAAGATGGAAAGAAGGAAGGAAGAAAATAAAGAAAGAAAAGAAAGAAACAACGAAAGAAATAACAAAAGAAAGAACGAAAGAATGAAAAAGGAAAGAAGAAACGATCCAAAGATAAAAGAAGGAGGAGGAAAGGTAGGAATAAATGAAAGAAAGAAAGAAGAAATCAAAGAACAAAAGAAAGAACAAAAGAAAGAAGGCAGGAAGGAAAGAAAGAAAGAAGACAAGAATGAAGATAAGAATGAATAAAGAGCAAAATAAAGAAGAAAAGAAAGAAGAAAAAAAGAAATAAAGAAAAAAGAACTAAAAAAAGAAGGAACGAAAGAAATTATGGAAAGCAAGAAAGAAAGAAAGAAAAAAAGAAGCAAGAAAGAACTTTCTGTGTCAATTTCTATGGCGTATGGATTATTTAGCCAATAGATGGTGTCATGGTTGGTAACGTGCTGAAACGACATACCCCCGCCCCCAACTATGGATTAAAAAGTACCACTACTGTTCTTCTACAAGGATGACTTTGGCATAATTTATCCCATGAATGTTGATATGCCATTAACCAAAGCATGTATAATAAATGATAATGAATCATCTGCTAACAATAATGTTTTATATATTACAATATATTAGCAGGACCAGTGGATATACCACAGGATGATAATTTAATTATCACAATATTGGATATTTTTACTTAAGAGCTATTGCTAAATAGTTCAATATGCAAGAAGTATAATTATCTTGATTTAAATCTCTCTCATTCTATTTTTCTTTCTTTCCTTCTTCTCATTATGTTCGATTGAAATAGATTAGCGTAATCGTTTCTACGCGCTCACCCCTCTCGCTATCTTACACACACTCTCTCTCTTTATTTCTTTCTTTATTTCTTTCTTTCTTATTATATCTTTTCTGTGTATCATGCCTTTTTCTCCCCTTTCTTTCTTTATAATAAAAACAGAATGGCCCAATATTTAGCTGAAGTAACGAAACTCATAAAAAATAAGAATTCAAGCAACACCAGATTATCAGGATTTACATTTTTGCATTTCACTTTGACCAATTTGGACGGTCTCATTTTTAACCGGAGGGTGTTACAAAATGATAACGGTCGGAAGATTAAGGAACAAGAGTATTAATATATATATGGAAGATTCTTACCTGTTCTTTACGAGCCAATAATCGGTTCCGTTTTCCGTGCCGTATCCAACGGCCAGAACTCCGTGATCAAGTCTTTTCGAACTGCAAAAACTGCTGTTGAATATTCCCTTTTTGTACAGACTAAAACTGAAGTCACTGGCGTCAATGGCGACTGCGATTGGTCCAATTGTGGCCACGGCCTTTTGTAAAGCTTTCTCGCTAAATTGTTTAATATCCACATAACTCGAAACGGTGGTGACTACCTTCTTATTGTCGAACCGGCATTTATCATTCTAAAAAAAAAAAAGAAAAAAAAAAGATTGTATTGTGTTAGTACAGCATTTAATTCTAACACAAACAGCAACAAATAAATGAATTAAAACTTAGTTTAATTCTAACAATTTATTAAAGAACAAATAAAACAATCAGTAACAATATAATGTACTTCCTGTGTATAGAGTTAAGTTTGAGGGACTTACCGGTGGGATGGAAAAGATATCTGGTATCTTAGTATTTTCTTGGAGATAAAGTTAGTATCGATTTAAATTAAAAAATAATTTGAAAAATTGATTGGAAGAATTTGATTATTTGTGTATGATCTATTCAATATATATGTATATAAAATGAAGTAAAATGAACATAGTCTTTTTAAAAATTAAAATAATAAAGTAAATAGAATGAAAACATATAAAGAGAATATATATATATATATATATATATATATATATATATATATATATTGAGAATACACACACACACACACACACAATGCATATGCGTGTGTGTCCACAACATTATATAGCCAATTTCTTGCATACAACGACCGAGGGATGTGGTTGAATGCTAGCCTTTTATAAACTCATACGAACAATATAGAATGCTTAGAGACCCCCCCCCCCCGCAAAAAAAACCGCCCCTAACCCCCCAAAAAACAAAAAACAAAAAAACAAAAAAAAAACAAAAAAAAAAAAAAAAAAAAAAACAAAAAAAAACCCCAAAAAGCAGATGGGAACTACACAGGATGCTGCGAATTGTCTCTGACAAATTTTGGAAGCAGAACCCCACAAGAAACCAACTGAACGGCCACTTGCCCCCATCACAAAATCTAGTAAGAACAAGAAGACATGCTGGACACGACTGGAGAAGCAAGGACGAACTCGTAAGTGACGCTTTCCCGTTGACACGTACACAAAGACAGACCAGTGTAGGCCGACCAGTAAAACCCTACATCAATCATCTCTGTGCGGATTCTGGATGCAGCACGGAGTACCTGTCTGGTCAATGACTGACAGGGACGGATGGCGATATATATATATATATATATATATATATATATAGAGAGAGAGAGAGAGAGAGAGAGTCATGGGTATCTGTGCTATCAGCACGACATGATGATGATGATGATGATGATGATGATGGACACGTGATCAATAAAGATATTCACAAAATAAATGGTTATAAAAGAAACTCACTTTGGCTTCATAAGGATAATCTTTTTCGGATTCAATTCCTCCAAGTTTCTTGATGCATTCATAAGCTGGGTCTATTAAACCTCCGGAACAACCAAACGTTCCTGCAAGAGTCGAAGACATATTAACCAATTTAGAGAAAACAGTTCAAGAAATATAATTCAATGTTTGGTTGGCTGGTTGGTTGGATTTTATGCCATGTCAATCATTGGGTCATTCGGTACAAATGCAGAAGAGAGCACAAGATATAATATCATTAGAATCGCATTTTACGTATAAATAGCATTAGATTACGGAAACTCCCAAAATCTAATACTAACACTAACCCTAACACTAACCTAACCGTTACTTACGGAAATACCCTAACCCTACTTCGGTAAAAGGTAATGAAATGTAATGTTTTTATATGTAAAGTAAAGTCGTCGGGGTGGCCTAAAGTCGGTATCAGCCTATCAGCGAGGGAGTCTATCCCCTTATCACTAGCGCTAGATCAAGGAGATTGTTTTTGCGTCTGAGGAGGAGCGCCACACCTACAATCAGCTCCTTACTTTACCACACAGATCCCTGTACAACTCATACACTGAGTTGGCGAGGGCCAGTATCGAACTAGGAACCTTGTGCTTGACCAACTGAGCTAAACCGGCCCCTTCTAATGATATTATGTCTTGCGCGCTATTCTGCATTAGTACCGGTTATTCTATGCCGAATGCGTTTTGTTTTATTCATTCTTGTTGGGTATTCAATCATTCTTTCAAACTATTTTTTTTTAAATGGATTAAAAATATTTTTTGATTTAAAAAAATCTATTTAACACATAAATGTGTTATAATAAGAGGTAGTGCCACTCCGGGTCAGTGTAGACCTGGGAGTAATGGCGATGAAGGGATATTCCACATTCCCCAGAGCTCCAGAAATGAAACTTTAACAATTGATGCAGTTTAATTGCCTACCCAGGACATTAACACCCTCAGCCACCGCCTTCTAGTACATATATGATAAAAAGTAGGAAGCGCGTGGTGTAATGGTTAAAATCATGAGAAATGGACTCATCGCCCCGAGTTCAAATCCTGGACGTGGTAATTGCATTTCACTTAGCGCTAATACCATTGGGAAAGGTATGAATCCTACTCTCCCTCCAGCTATGGGTAAATAGTAGGGCAGACTGGGCTCTTTAACCATGGTTAGGCAACCGGTCTAGGAGAAGGAAAACTCTGAATTCAAACCTGCTGAACTCCGCTTAAGAAATTGACCTTGTGTCGCATCCTGCTCGTGCGGAGGGGTTGGTAAATATATATATGATAAAAAGGTTAGTGGTTTGCCATAAGGGCAATAGAGTCGCTACAATCATATAGGTTCTAGGGCAAGACGTGACCAGTTCAGATTGTGCCTCTCCAACCGCCCGTCTAGCCTAAATAAATGCCAACGTGGAATGTTTCAATTATGTACTGCTCAGTCACCAGGATTCCGTCCTTACGCGTTAGGGGTCGCCACCCACAACGAACAGGTGACCCTAATGAGGGATTTTACCCCACTGCAGAGGTGCAGTCGATGTACTCTTCTGTCCCAACCGACAGGGTGGAAATGTGTTTAAAAATCGAGTAATTAGAACCAAGGAATTATATATAGAGAGATTTCTGCAAGAATTCATAAATTAATTAAAAAATGGTCACAAACTTACCGCAAGGTGTTGCGCAGTCAACCAAATCTTGTTCAGACAAAGACAACCAAATTTCCGGATTTGTTGTAAAAATTGACCTTCAAGAGATCCGACTGCAGCGAAGGCCCAACAAGAACCGCAAGGTCCCTAGACAGGAATAAAAAATACATTATCAGTGGCCTTAACACCAAAATTATCAATCACCTTTACACTAAAATTATCAGGGACTTTAGCACCAAAAATATCAATAGCTTCAACACCAAAATTATCAGCGTCCTAAATGCCAGAATTATCAATGACCTGAACATCAGAATTATTAACGGTCTTAACACCAGAATAATCAGCGGCTTAAACACCAGAATTATCAGTGATCGTAGAATCCGAATAATTAACGGCCTTAACACTAGGATTATCAGTGGCCTTAACACCAAAATTATCTGGAGCCTTAGCATAAAAATATCAATAGCTTTACACTAAAATTATCAGTAGCGTTAATGTTACCCGACTAATAGGTTGCCTATTGATTATGTATGGTAGAACAGAATTCAAAATGTAACCGGTAATTCATGGAAAATATTCGACAAATAATAGACAAGGCTTTGCCTTGCGCTGAAATTTCGTTAGCTGTTCTCTGATTGGTCAATCCAATCATCAGAACAGATTACGTGAATTAGGCACTCAGATTTAGCTGGTTGAACAAATGGGGCAGATGCAAAAATGGCTTCTCTCTTCGGGCGAGTTATTTCTCCCCACGCATGCGGTTATAACTCGGATTTTGAGATAAAGACGTCCAAAAATAAGCTAAGTCTTGTGTTCGTTTATAAGACCAAGAATACACACAGAGATTAAGAAACGTTCAAGACCAACCTAAGATCATCAAAAAATAGAGAATCAGCCCAGAAGAGATAGCAGAGATATCCGGTCAGCCAAGAAGATAATTATAAGAATATGAAGAGAAGTAAAGAAAGCTATACTACGTCAACACCAACATTATCAGTTACGTAAATACCAATATTATCAGTGGCCATCACACCAGATTATCAGTGGTCTTAACATCAACATTATCAGTAGCCTTAGCACCGGAAGTATGTATGAAGACTTATTCAAAAACAATGATATATCTAAATTTTCAAATCAATAGAAATCATTATACAACCGTGTGCAAATTATTTGTATTACGAATAGTTACTTGAAGCTATAATTGCTTACTAAGGATTATTATTAGTTACTTGAAACCATATAGTTAATTACTAAGCTTAGCTTAGATGTGGCAGAAGTATGGGGTGCCCAATAAGAATCGGACTCATTAACAATGGTCTACGAATCTAGCTTGCTAACCATTGCACCACATAAGGTGTCTAACTTGAAACCATATAACTGTATGCAAACAAACAAAAACTTAAAGATAGAAATAGTTATTTAAAACCATAAATTATTTGTATTTGATAAGAATACTTGATATCATAGAACCGTTTGAAAATAAATTATTTGACAAATAGAAAAAGAGCAATTTAAAAAATAATGCAATGGAACATTAAATATGTAGTTATGATTACTATTAAAAATTGAAAAATGAATCTAATTTGGCATTGAATAACCCACAATAAGTTGATATGCCGTTTAACAAACAAATCAAAGAAATCAATTATAGGCGATTATGTATGTATTCATAAGGGCCGGCTTAGCTCAGTCGGTAGAGCGTCCGACTAAAAACCACAAGGTTCCTGGTTCAATACCGGCCCTCGCCAACTCAGCGTATGAGTAGCACAGGGATCTGTGCGGTAAAGTGAGGAGCTGGTGGTAGGTGTGGCGCTCTACCCCAGACGCCAAAACAATCTCCTTGGTCTAGCGCTTGTGAAAAGGGTATAGACTCCCTCGCTATCTGGCTGATGCCGACTATAGGCCACCCCGACGACTTTACTTACTAACTTATGTATGTATTCACCGAACCCTTCACACGAGCAGGATGTGTCATAAGGTCAATTTCTTAAACAGATTTTAACAGGTTTGAATTCAGAGTTTCTCCCCAACTGCTTGCCATACCAAGGTTAATCTGCCCTACTATTTACCCATAGTTTGGGAAGAATAATTGGATGCATACGTTTCTTAGCTCTATGTGTATCTTCTTTTTGAAATAGAATTCAATGGAAATCAAATGAAATCAAATGTATTGATATTTACCTGATTTTTCACTTCGGTTACATAACCTTTCTTTCTCCAATCTACTTCCGCCGGAAGTCCGCTAACATCTTCGTCCACAAACATCTCTGGGGCATTATATGTTTTTCTGACATTGAAACGTAAACCGTTCATTACTTTTCTAAATTCATCGTGTTCCTAAAAGAAAAAAATATCATCAGTCATATTTGTTAAAAAGATTAAGTTTTGCTTATTCTTATTATAATGGAGATTGTGTGTGTGTCTCTCTGTAACCAAAACTATATCAGTACCCAAGTAACAATTCACTTAATTATTTACGTCACATTCTCCATGATTTTATTTTCATTTAAACTTCAATTGTTAATAAAATAATCTTACATTATTAATTATTGACATTTCAGTCTCGGAAGACTATAATAAAGTTTTTGTGCCCCTGAAGTTACAGCGCCTCCTGTGACTGTGAAGTCCGATGTTTGAAAAACATTCTCGACCACAGATTTTGCATTTGAAGGCAGACCCTGAAGATGTTGATGTTCCGGTGCTTTGTTGCCGCTGTTTTCTTCTGGACCTCTTAGCTTCATGGGTTGTGACATTATTAATACTGTTGTCCATATCTACTTACTAATAACATGTAAATGTATTTATATGTACAATAAAATAACGGTTTACAGTGTTAATAGGAAAGCTAATTTACATATTGATCTTAAAAATTTGATTTTAATAAATGTGTGTTTGGTATTATTAATTTCTAATTGTTTGGTTCTATTTTGATAAATATGAGCAAAAATTTCGGGGATAAATCTTAAAAGAAATCCACTAACAAGAAGAAATAACTGTAATTTTATTCTTTACTTCTTAATAGTTAAATTTAGCAATAGAAGACGGGAGTGATGAGAAATGATGGAAAAGTTAGTTTCAAAGTTGTTCTATTTTTCGATTATACCCCCCTGTTTCAAATCATTTTATCTGTATTCTTAATTAGCTTCTTTAGTCTTTCTAATTAAATATATTTCATTACATTAAAACTTAAATACTTATGTCCGGAGGGTGCATATTTTTGCTAGTTATTTCACAAAATACATCTATTAGATGATTGAGGGGAGGATCATCAATGATGTTGTATCCCTGGGATCACTGAAAATTTCTGGTCTTTCAGCATCGGATTTCCTCCCCCAGGAGACCAATCGGGGATGATCAAACCCCGACTCTCTCCGCTCAGCAAATGGCTTTCACTAACCTCACCTCCTGTTGATCATCGCTTTATATTACTGGTCATGTGACCCCCAACCAATGGCAAGTAATATTTGAAAGTTAGTATTTTTTTATCCGACAGAAACGGATACTTCAGCTAATATATCATTATAGAGAGACGAAACACATGAATATCTACGTACCATATCAGTGTATTCATTGATACCCAGGGTATAGGAATGCTGACCCAATTCACTTTCAGAGTTGTGTTTGCTAATACGACGGACATTCTCTTCCCAAATCAATCGCCTGAAAAATAAAACAAGAAAGCGCTTTGTTAATTTCCAGTAAATAAGTTTTTGACGAAATATAAAGAATTTTATTAAATTTTTTTTAGCCTTTAAAGATAGTTTAATCGGTTTAGAACGTAAAAAAATTCAGGTTAGCAACCCTAATTGCAAATAAGCTGATCAATGTTAACGTTGAACCTGTATGAAATTATTCAGATCAAATTTGTCTCTCAGAATCCATATTCCCAGGGAAATCTTGAACAATTACAATTCTCTCCACCCCGTTGAGCTGGGGCTGTAGAATACAACGGCAACACCTCTGTAGAGGGGTGAAACCTCTCGTCATAACATAGAATGAATACACTTAAAATTTGAGCATGCAGCCTTAAACTGTTCTCATTGTTTTTTTGTTTTTTTAAACAAGTTTTAATAAATACATGCCCGGCATTATACACTTATATATAGCTTGTTTTATTTTAATATATATTTAAAGTTATTAGAACTAAGTTTCCATTTCAAATTGTTTTACTTTTTTACTCATTACTCACTCACACTCAGGCAATATATTTCAAAAATGAATTTTTTACACCGACCGGAGGGTGTGTTTTTTGCTAGTTATGTATAATAGAGTATATATTTGGTATCTGTCTGTAACCAACATTGTTTTGTTCCATATATATTTAATTACGAGTTTAAATTTAACGACAGTTTCATCAATCATACTTACATACTCAGTTTCTTTTTTTCAGATTCAATGACACAGGGTTTTAAAAAAATAAAGAGATGTTCCGTAGTTAAATTCAATATTTTGCAATAAAATTATTAATTAATATTAATAAGGTTATGATATAATCTTATAAATATCAATAATTTATATTTTATTACACAGCGAAAAAAATCGTTCTGTCTTTATTATTGTCTGTTTGTGAAACAAAACAAACCATTTTCTTTTCATTTGACAACCCCCAAAAGAAAAACTTTAAATATTGGAATTAATTTAAATGTAACTGTCAGAAAATTGGTTTTATTAGAAAAAAAAAAACATGTTTATTTGAATTTTGACTGCAAAACTATTTTATGTCTATTATTTAAAAAAAATGATTTCAAAGATCTGTTTACATTTTTTAATGAAAGGGTGTGGAAAAAATTAAAATATAGGGCATTTTTATGCCATCGAATCTGATAAACTTACCTGAAGATTTCTTTTTCCCCTGTTTCGTAGATTTTACCGAATTTTTTCTTGTATCCCTCCCATAAATCGTCCAACTTGAAATCGACTCGTGGAAGAGATATCAGTTGGGCTGCGCAGAGAGTGACCACAGCGAGAAACATAAAGATTGTATTCATTGTGAAGGTCAGTTACAGTCTGAATCAGTTTTGATCTAATAAAAAGTCATAAAAAAGAACATAGAAAAAGAAAGAAAGAATAAAAGCATTATTCGTAGTTCGATTGTGTTTTTACTAAGAAAAAAGGGTGAAATTTAATTAAAAAATAAACTGGCAAACGTATGCACCTCCTGGTCACAAATATTCAAGTTTTGATGTAATAAAATATTATATAGAATTAAAAATACTAAGAAAACTAAATAAGAACGAGTATAAAAATATTACACATATTTTATGTTATTTTAATTGATTTCTATATAAAATTATATATAGGATTGTTTTTAATATGTTTGAGAATAACATGATAGTATTAGAAATCAGTTACAACAAATAATTATTTATTAAACCCAGTTTTGTTAAAATCATTATGCAAATTATTTCTACCATATACAATGTACTTCTTTATTTTTAGAGATATATAATACATATTTCAGGATTTTAAATGCATTAATAATATGGTTAGTTTTGCGGATCTAAATTAGGTAGACTTTGATAGAGACATCTTTAATAAATAAGATGCAAATTGATATTAAATAATGACTATTTCATAATCGTTGAGAATATAACTTAAATAACAAAAAAAAAAAAAAAATCATAATGTCAGTGGTGACGTAGTTTCGGTTACAGACTAACAGTTACATAACCTCCATTATAATAAGATTTCGAGGAGAAATTGAGAAGGAAATC